>OZ010786.1:66032976-66632976 GCA_963932465.1 Maratus speciosus | reverse complement strand
AAGAATTAAACGGCTAAAATGGAAATGGGTGGGCACATTGCAAGAAGACAAGACAATAGATGGAGCACAAGCACTCTACAGTGGTATCACAGAGATGTAAAACGGTCAAGAAGACGACGTCATGTAAGATGGAGTAATGAAATCAGAAAAGTAGCCGGTGTAAATTGGATGACTAAAATCTGGGGGAGACCTATATCCAGCAGTGGATTGAAAACGGTTGTTGTTGTTGTTGTTGATGATGATGATATACTATACATGTGTGTTTGATTATGTTTTTAATTAATAAATAGATTAATAGATGATGATAATATAAATGATGATAATATAATGAATAATAAACTGCAATATATGATAAGATATTTTACAATATTAATTATGTCAAAAAAGTGCCATTTATTAAGAAATTTTCTTTTATGAATATAAAAAATATATTGATTTTTATGCATATATTTTCAGTAAATAAAAGATTGACATATTCTGGTGATAAAAGTATTATATACGATGCTAAAAAATATTTCATTACATATTAGTTTTCCAGAACTATGAGGATAAAAATAGTTTTAAAATTGTTTATTATTTTAACGATAATTGAATAACATTTAAATACTATACTTACACATTTTTAATTTAAATAATGTGAAATTCTTTCACTTGAGTAGTTTGGAAATTAAAATAGAAAATAATTAAACAGCTGCAAATGATGGAATGCTTTGTTAATTATTTGAACTATGAATGGAATAGTTTCTTAGATTAAAGAAATTATCTAGGAAAATTTTCACAGCTTATTATGCGTTAAATCTGTGAAAACAGCACAAATATTTTATTAATGTCACTTAAATTTGTTTTAGTAACAGTAATTACATAAACTCTAAATTTATTTAGGAACAAATGAAATAAATAAATAATCTAAGAATATATTCGGTTAATTATCACTGCATTGTTTAAGTTTTACAACAGAAAGAGTAAATTTGAAAAAGAAGTTTCAATTAGAAATCATTATGATATTTTAAACTTAATATTATGTGCAATTTGTGAAGCTGTTATATAGTGAAATTCCAAGTACTATTCTTGTAAGAGTGGCATTTCTTTTTATTGTAGTAGTACATTTTTTCAATGAATTGCAAGTTGCTATAACTTTTTCATCCATGGCCTGTAACTGGACCTTTTGAAAGCTCATTATTCAACATTCATAATAATACTTTACTTAAAATAGTTGTCACAAGACCGTATCTTATGTAACATCAGAAAATATTATTTTGCAAACTTATTGAGTGAGTGCTATTTGCACATTAGGTTGCACGGGACATCTTTATAACTCTTTGATCAAAGCAAATTATACATATACAATTATTCGAAAATACATATAAGATATATAAAATATTTTTCACATGTATTTTAAAGCATAATTATCAATTTAAGAATATAATAAGAGTTAAACATCAAAAGAGGCATCTTTTTCACTTTGCCTATAACTATAGCTTCCCGACAATATTCGAAATTGTAGGCATTCTATAAATAAAAATTCTGCTGGAAACAAATGTATTTTTGTAGAATTAGAAGGAATAAAAAGTTCCAGAATACTGGATGCATCAGTTTTCAATCTAGGTAAATTGGTAATTTCGTTACATAAACTGGTTTTTACTTTATGATTTTGTTTATCACTAGGGGGCTCGGCCCCCTACGAGCTACGCTCGCCAACCCCCGTCCAGGCACCGCAGACTCTAAATGCACGCTAATTTGATCGGCTTTAAAAAGATTTCGAAAGATTGAATTATAATTTAAAAAACAGTGGCGATCTCCCTATAAACGAATTTCTATTCATTACTCTTTGATTGGGGAATTTTAACGCCAAATCCGCTGCGGTACTACTTGATTATCCTGTCGACCGATTTCGCCAAATTATATAAATCGCCAAACCACTCGCCAAATTATACAAATTGATATAATTTTTATTTTAAATAACGAAAGTACAAATAAATTCGTACAAAATTAATAAAAACACAAATAAAAAGTCGAGATAAAAATAACTTGATGACGTATACACGTGTAACAACATTTCAAAATAAGCTAATATAAAAGGAATTAAGTAGAGAGAGTCTTTGTCTCCTGGTATTTTTTAACAAAGCGAAAAGAAAGTTCTTTTAAATGAGACATTTTAAATTAATTCTCAAAATATCAAATAAATGTCTAGCGCAATTTCTAAATTTAAACTTTTTTGCAATATTATTTTGTGTTCATTTTATGTAATAACTATAATGTGACGTAAATATGACGTAATTTCTCCTAAGACTTCTAACGCATGTTCATGAATTTATTATTTTACAATATCCTTTCTCTTTTAAAATTCACGTGTATACTTTTTATGACGTAATTTTTAATAAGTTCCTGCTTATTATACGTAATTATTTAATTCTAATTTGAAAGTTTTTTTCCTGTTTATAATAGTCACGTGTAAATAAATTTTTAATTTGTAGCAAACATTATTGCTTGCGCTTTTTATACAGTTGGCAACAGTTTAAATTAGTACAATTTTCTGAAATCTGTAAAAAATGTCTCTAGAAATGCTGAAAATTTGAATTTAAAATAGAAATAAAACCTGAAAAAATGAGTCAAAATAAAAAAATTAATGCAATCTGCACTCCGGCAAACTCTAACGCATAAAATGATTTAAAAATGATTACACTGCCATGTATAGTTTTTGCTGCTATAAAACTTTTTTAGTGGAACGATTTTGTCCAACTTTAGCATTAAATAACTCTTAAAATAATTCTTCGATTTGAAAACTGTCTGGATCAGCGTATTTATCAAACATTTCTGTATAAAACCACCGATTTTCATATTTTTGTATGCATTATTTTTGTTAATATTAACGAAGAAAGACCTCCGGTCTCAAAAAAATCAAAACAGGCGGCGGCGGCGGCGGCGGTGACAGCGGTAGTTACTTTTTTTTAGAATGGAGAGATTTTTCGCAAGTGATTTTATTTATCCTTCGCTTCCGTTCATTTTTTTACCGAATTAAAAATTTTAAAAGTGATTTGCAAATTCATGTGGCTGTCATGAATATTGTATATTTGTAATTAATCTGTATTTTGTACCAGAACTCATTTCTAATCAAATTGTAAATCACATAATTTATTACTCATAGTCTGTTAATTTTCATTAGAGTGGCATTTTTTTCAAAAACAACCGTAAATCACGCGTCAAAGAGAAATCTATATCTCACATACGAGAGAAGAGAAAAAGTTTGGAAAACACATTCATATGGGGTTTCTAGTTTTACTCAGTTGCAGGTGGCCTTCAAAGAAATAATTGGTCTCTCCTTACAAATGAAAAAAAAAACTGTTTACAGGACCTATTACTATATTAACAGAAAACATTTAAATAATTAGAAATTAAAACGATGGAGAGGGAGGGTGGTTAACGACTGCCCAATATGAATTGTAGAAAAGAAATTAATAGACCGCGCGCGAGAACTATCTGTTTTAAATAAACAGTTCTGTTTTTCTTAATATTTTCTATAGTCTATTTTAATATTTTTAAACTATAATAATTTTTAATTGTATTTATGAACTGTAATATTAAATTAGCTTTCAGAGGCTTAAAATCTGTGTTAACGCTTCATTTATTCATGAAAAAAATTCTTGTTCAAAAACTTAATTTACTCGCAAAACTATTATTCAACTATACAGATCGAGTTGTTATAGGCTACATTAGAAACTCACCCTTTCGATGATACTGTTGTGAATTGAATGGAGATTTAGTTAATGCGTATTTTCTAATTTCAGATACCAGTTTGTATGCCTTTTATTTGTCAAAATAATTCATAAATGCAGTTATTGTCATCACAACAACGAGGTTGTATCACAAACAATTCCTTTCTAATAGAAAGACTGAGGATCTGGACAGTATCATTATTTTACTGTCCATTAAATCATTTGAAGGAATATATTAATTTTGGAAAACTAATTTACATTTAAGCACATAAATTTAAAGATATCTCTGAATTTTAGAATTATGGCTTGTGTTGTTAAGGGTCCTGTCCCTGCCGGCGAAGACACTCACGATCTAATGCTAATCCTATGAGGAGAGATTTATCTAACATCTCGTTTGCATTTCGACATTTTTAAATAATTTTTTTTTTTTTTTTGCATTGGATAGCCGAGGTCCGTCTCTACAGCGCACTTTGGTTACTTTTTCGATTTTGGTTGCAGATATTATTTAGAATGACACTTTCATTTTCAGAAACTTTTTTGAAAATGAAAGTAACTTTATTAAAAATATCTGCGACCAAAATCGAAAAAGTAACCAAGGTGCGCTGTAGAGACGGACCTCGGCTATACAATGCAAAAAAATTATTTAAAAATATTGAAATGCAAACCAGATATTAGAAAAATCCCTCCCCATAGGATTAACATTAGCTCGTGAGTGTCTTCGCCGGCAGGGACTGGACCCTTAAATAGTAGTCTAAATTGTCTAGCGTTTGACCCTGATGAGGTTGCTATATAAAAATGATTAAAAATATTTTTACTTGCTGGCGTTTGGGATATTCCTGGCAGGGTATGGGAATGCCGCCCACTGTCCCCATTTCTGGCGGTTTCACCTCCGGATGAAAACTGTATATTTTTTAGGCCTCAATAACCTGGACCGGGAGAGTCTCAATACTCTATAGACTTGATTTCCTTATCTGAGCAGTCCTCTTAGGCAATTTAATCAACGACATTGCCATTTAACATATATTAATTAAATTGAAAATTAGTAATTAGTTATTGACTCATAGTTACCCCCCCCCCCACATAAAAAATATAGATTATTTATAAACATAATAAAACTGATTGTTATTAACTGCAATGCAACATCGGAAGCTATGCTAGGAATTTTTTAAAAATAATATTAGCGCTTAACATCTTCATTACTGTTTTACACAAATGTGAACTTCTATTCCTATCCACATAAATACTAACCTGCTCGATTTTCTTACCTATTTACTTCACTTCAATATATCTAATATTAATGCTTTCAAACAAAACCAATAAATATCATCACTGATGCTTATTTTCTCATAAAATAAATGTTATATTTATTTGAATTTGCAAAATACCTTCAAGCCAATGTGGCCAAGAAAGTAGATAATTTTCATAATTATTGAAATTAAACCCTTATGAATAAAACATTTTGAGGATTTGAAGATCATTTTCAATTATACATATTGAAATGTTTAACCCTTTATCTACTGACGGAACTTATAAGTACCGATAGATAACTTGTTATAAATTTAATTTAATGTATCGATTAGTCGTAATACAGTTTAGAATGAATGACAGATGCATTACTTTATTTTGTTCTAAAAGCATTTTTAGTTACACAAAACAAAAATATTTTTAAAAGGATGATTTCTTTTGCCTTTGCAACTTTTTCAGCTTTCTTTTCCGTACGATACTCGCACTGTTAAGATCTGTAATACAGGAGACCCGTCGGAAGATTGCCCTTATTGAACAAGAATTGTATGATTTACATCTTAATCTATCCAACTCACATCACGATTTCACTTCCATTGACAACCAGTCTTGGTTTAGTGCAAGGAGCAAGTCTACCAAACATATAGCTACTTTAAAAACGAAATTTAATTTACTCTCTAGTAAACATAACAATAGTTTACCCAATACCTTACCGTTGGTTAATCAGAATGCCGTTGTCAATCTTTCAAGTGCTAACCTTACTCAGGATGAAATCCATTATCTTAAATTAAATAATAATTTTGCACTCACAACTAAACCGTCCTTTCCTCATGTGATTGCCCCCATCGAAAGAGCGTTCAAGTTCAGTGCCTTAAACCCTTCTCAGAAGGATTCAATTAGACACTTAATCACCAATAATGTGAATTTCATTAATAACCTTCCTAAATCCAATATCAGCAAAGCTTCATCGAGTTGCATAAAAAATCTAAAATCTAATACTGACATAGTTATCAGCAAGGCTGATAAGGGTGCCCAGATTGTTGTTATGGACAAGTCTGATTACCTATCCAAAACACAAGACTTGATAGACGAGGGTCCTTATAAAAAGATTAAATCTGATCCTTCTCAAAAAGAATTGAAAGCTATAAAATCGGCTATCGAGCACTCTCCTCTCATTTCCAACAACGTTAAATTATCCCTCATTCCTTCAGTGTCACACTGCGCAAGATTTTATACGCTCCCAAAAGTCCATAAACAAGGCATTCCTTTCAGACCAATAGTTTCGAACATGGGTACCTCTTTCTATAAATTAGCGAAATATCTGACCTCTATTTTCTTCCCCCTGCTCTCTAACAATATCTACACTTGCAGGAACTCTTATGAGTTTGTTAATAAGCTTCGTAGCTTCAGTGGTACTCAAAACAATAGTATGGTTTCATTCGACGTTAAATCACTATTTACTAATGTACCGGTTCAAGGTGCTTTAAATTGTCTTAAATTACGCCTACAAGTATTTCATTATTCATATTACGAAATTGATGAGCTTATACATCTTACTAGCATTTGTTTATCGCAAAACACATTCATTTTTAATGGTAATTTTTATTGCATGACTGATGGTTTGTCCATGGTCCCTCAGCCCCATCCTCAGTGATATTTACATGCACTATTACGAATCAAACCTTTTCAAGATATTATCCTTTCCATTTTGCATCCGCTATGTCGATGACTGCTTTGCATTATTCAACTCTGATGATCTTAATCTTACTAATATTCTCGATATTATGAATTCTATAGATGAACATATTCAGTTCATTTTCGAACTCGAAAATAACAGTCGTTTGCCCTTTCTTTATGTAATGGTTTTCCGCGAAAATAATTTGTTTCACACTACTGTTTACCGTAGAACATTCGCAATATCCTTACCTCCACATCACCTTTCATCCCATTCACCTAATCAAAAGTTGGCTGCCTTTAACAGTTATGTTTACAGGGCTTTAAATATTTGTTCTTCCGACAGTTTACTAAAAACAGAATTAGACTACATTAAATCCATTGCCATTGATCGAGGTTTTACAGCTGAAATCGTCGATTCCATTCATAACAAACTAAGTAAACGTACAAAACCCAGGTCTAATACTGTCGGTAATGAAAATTTAATCATACTCCCATATTTTCCGAAATTAAGCTATCACATTTCTAAAATCTTGTCAAAATTTGACTTTAAAGTAGTTTATACTCCTTTTAATAAATTCAATTCACAAATCTGAAACATCCAATTGATAGTTTTACAAATTGTGGTATTTACAGGATATCTTGCGAATACAAGAAAATGTACATTGGTCAAACGAAGCGTGCCTTTAAGATTCGTTTGGGGGAGCATAAAACTTGCGTTAAAAATTGTGATATTAAACGTTATTCCGCTATTGCCAACCACTGCTGGTCCAACAACCATAGTTTTAAATTTTCCGAAGCCTCCATAATACAGAAATGTACTTCAATCTATGATCTGGACTTCTGGGAAGATTATCACATATGGAAAAATTCAAACAGTTTAGTTAACGATTTATCCAGTACGCCCAATTTTTCAAAGATATGATTTAATTTTCTATAATTCTCTCCACTCCCCCCCCCCCACTTTTCTCCTTCTAAGTTTGGACTCTTCCAGAGCAATTGGGTGATTTTGATTGGTCTCCCTGAATATGCGCGTGAGATCAACTCCGTAGCTGTTTGTCAGCCCTATGTCGCATTTCACCGTTGGCAGTAGAGCTGAGGGGTACGTTTTTCTGACTCTCTGTCCACCCCCCCCCTTTTTACACAATGTTTTAGTTTTAATTTAACTTTTATTTTAAGCACTGATGAGGAAACCTTAGAGGTTTTGAAACAGCTGTATGCTTTTAAACACATTTTATTTGTGCCCTTATACGTTGTTTCTTTTTCTTAATATATTGGCACAAAGTACAATTCTTTCCCACTTTTTAAATACTACAAATAATGGGGATCTAAATTCATTTTAGTTTCTTTTGATATCAATACCCTCAAATCGGGATGAAAAGAGAAAAAAGGTACTCGTTTACCCGGTCATTGACATAAGAGTTAGGACGTTAGATACAAAAATCTTAATTACAGTTTAAAGTACATTTTCAGATCGTTATCGTTCTCCTTCATTTACATTTACCAGTATGCATCGACATATGTAAATGAGGGTACTTCACTATCTGGTCAAAAATATTCGGACGCTTTAAATTTTAGTTTTTTTTTTTTTTCGAAAATATAGTAAAATTATCTTCAATAGGAATTTGGAGTCCGGGAATGCAACGAACCTGTTTGACATCGTATGTTTCGATGATGATTTAGTCAGTTGAGAAATTAGGGGACACTCAGAAAATTCTATAAAAAATTAATTTTTGTGATCACCCTTTATCTGAAACTATTCTAAATGATTTGGTACTACAGAGCATGACACTGTGTCTACTAAACAACATTTGCGTAAGAATGGCACGTATTTCATTCGCACACATTCATGGAAATAAAATATATATTTATTTTTTTTTAATTCCGCGTTTTTTTTTTTTTTTTTTTTTTTTTTTTTTTTAGAAATTTAAATTTATTGTCATCTTTAATAAACTCGATAAATTATATTAGGAACAATACCACAGTAAAATTATGAAATAATGAAATATCAGCATTTCCGTGAAATACTTTTAAACCATATATAAGCGAACAGTATAATATTTTTGCGTTATTTTGTAGTGAAGTATGCATGGAAAAAATTTAAAAAGGCCTGTCTAATATCTTGAAAATTAAAAAATATATATCAGAGGTATAGTAGGCTCAATTAGAGTTGCTTCGTAAATGATTTACCATAAAATGTGATAATTTATTAAATAACTTCCTCCAAAGGAGGATCTATATATTACCATATGTCAATATGTAGATTTTCTGCAGATGATTTTATTTTGATTTTTGTTGTTGTTGTTGTTGAAATGGTTCTGATGGCCCTTCGAAAAATAAATAAAAAATCATAAAAGTATCAAGATAAAATAACAACAAAAAATAATTTGTAGAAAATCTCTAATCACCAAATGCTATTTTTTTTTATTCACACTGTAGTTGATGTGCTAATTGCTGAATTGTCTAAATATTAACTTAAATATATGTGGCCAAACATGCTATTTACATACCTGAAATTAAAAAACTATATATATTAAGAACTTCTCTAGATTTTCGAGGAAAAGGAAATCATTTGGAAACTTTAATCAGGTAGTGTATAAACAAATAGTTTTTCTTACATAGTTTTCTTTGTAACATCTTCGAAATTAATTTTCACCCAGAAATATTCATATTATATCTCGCTGAACTTCTTTTTAGACCTTTCTTTGTGGTTAAAAAATCTTCCTAAAAGTTCTTAATATTTTTTAGTGCACAAAGAGAAGCACAAACTATTATTCGATATTGAATCGATTATGCGTAATAGCCAAGGAAATGAAACTTCAAAAGTTATTGAAGATATTTATTAAATTCTATACTTTATGTCATTTTGATACAGTAAGAATATGTTTAATATATTTTATTTTAAAAAGAGTGCCTTTTTTGCGTTAATTTCAAATTCGATGTTCGATTTATATATACTATCTTATTTAGTATGAAACCACAGTTGCCGCAGTCGAATATTTTTATATTCTATTCGCACCATTACTTTTAAGTGACACATTTTGTAGCATATGTCCCATGCAAATGTTGTGAATGTAAAAGATTTGTTGTTTGAAAACGTGGTGCGAAATAAAATTAAATAATAGTCGCCTTTGGCATCCCTCTCGTACATTTTTGAAAATTCTGAAATGGATCTGATAACACAAAGACATGCAGAAGAAATATTAATGAAACTATCTTTGGCCTTTCAGATACGTTTATCTATTGCATTAATAAAATAATTTCGGAAAAATGCGAATATGAAATTTATGAGATGAATATAGGTCTGGGTAAATAACTTTAACACTAGAATGATGGTAAAGGGTCATTTTCCCCCCTACCAAAGGACTATATTTTAATTCGAACCAGAAATTTCTTTATAAAAAAAGTTTAAAAAATGCAAACGAAAAAAGGTTAGTTAAATGACTTAAACAGTTTTAAATAAAAATTGTGGTATTAATTTTTTTTTATAAAACTTGAGTAAAAATTCCCGTCTTTCTAGTGTTAAGAAACAGAGCTGTTAAGGATTTCAAATGTTATATAATTCAATTAAAAAATAATTAGGTGTCGAAATGCACACTTTGAGTCACTTCTTCTAAAGATCTACTGGTTTATCTTTGGCGTATCCTAAATATTCCACTGTGGCCAATTTATTCCAGCCTTCGCTGGTTTTGAGTTCGTACCGATATGTATCTCTGTTAAAAAGGAATTTCTAGATGTATACATAATTAGGTAAATATCAAAGTTACATTACTCAAGAAAAGTTTCATAAATCGAATGGAGCTTCTGCGAACACTGAATTTCACACGTTTTAAAATCATTTTTAGTACTTCTTTGTTCGGCTTTGCCACAAGAGAAAAAACAGCGAGATTCAATTTGGCAACAAAAATATTTTTTAAAGCAGGTTTTCACAAGGCTTAACTTACAATTTATAAACATCATCAGATTTATGTATTTTTTATGAAAAAAATGTGAATGTATGAAGCTTACCAGGAATTAGTTTTATATTTACACCATTTAATACATACATTGATATGCAGTTTGTTTAATTTATAAATGATAAACAAGTATGTAATAATGAAATACAAAATAAATTGCATAAATAAGTCGATTTGGTCATCGGTCAAAGTTTCGCTTTTCTGATTGTTAATGCTGTTGGGCGCAAAATTGCACTTTCTTAAGACGGAATTATGAAAAGGCACCTATAACGAAATAATGAATTTAATATACACATTTTATTATTTTATTGTAACAATTGCTGTAAAAGAAAAAGAAATGAAAATAAATGGTTTGAATAAGTCACTGGCGAAATTTTCAAACGAATAAAATGATCGCAATTTTCTGCTCTCATATTATTTCCAGAAGTTTCATGTAATGTTTGCATTTTTGTGGTGCTGTATCTGTTCGAAGAAGTCATAAAATTATTTGATTTTGTTTATGCTTTATTTTTTTTTTTTAATGTAAATCTAATATTTCAAATAGAACAATACAAAAATTTTAAAATGTAACATAATCTAAAAGAAATTTTATAAAAAAGAATAAACTAAAAGTACCTTTCTTTTCTTTTTATATTTCTTCTAAGTTGAATTCTTTAAACTTTTCAGGTGAGATTCTTTTTTGTTAGTTTATCTCTTCGATAAAAATGACTTTATCTCTCAATGTAGCACAATCTCATGAAGACCTAAAATAGTTTAAAAGCAAAAGTAAAAAGTAGTTTTTTATCACTTAGTGGTTACAGTTTATAGAACTTCTAACAACAGAATTTCTCAAGATGTTTTATGTGTATCTGAGAATAGCGATACCTTCTTCCTTTTTTTTCTCTTTCTCAAAATACTAGTGGGCGACATTGTGTCTTAAAATCTATAAAAAATGCACAAAAATTAATAAAGAGAAAACGCATTAATTTCTTTTCTTTTATCATGCTTTTAATGTTAGGAAATAAATTATATATTTCACGGAAACAAGTCGACAACTTAAGAATTATGTACCTGCGTACATCTCCGCTCAGTTTGTAAGATTACCGATAAAGCATGTCTGAATTCTTAGTAAAATGTCTCTGTATTATTTTGTCATTACGCTATATGGATATTTATGCTTCTATATATATATATAAAAGTAACGATTTGGAAATGGACCAATGAAAATGTGCGTAGATCTTTCCGGTAGGTCGGCATCCATTTTTAATGCTTAATCACGGTCTTTCTTCATTAATATTTAAAAAAACTGTTGCACACAAAAATATAAAAATTGATGGTATTATAGAGAAATGTTTGATAAACACATTGATACAGACATTTTTCAAATTGAATAATTATTTTAAGAGATATTTAATGTTAAAGTTGGTGAAAATCGTCCCATTAAAAAAGGTTTATGGGAGAAAAGACTAGAGAATTTCCTCATTTTTAGATCATTTTATACATTAGAAGTTCCCTGTGTGCAGATTGTATTTATATTTTTAAACTGTATTCATTTTTTGAGAATTTATTTCCATTTTAAATTAAAATTTTCAGCATTTCGAGAGATTGTTATTGTTATTATCGGAGCTTGCGCTCGATTATGAGGATTTTGCTACACTCAATGAGTTTTCGAGAGATATTTTTTACATATTTTAGAAAGGGGTATTATTTTAAATTGCTGCCAAATTTAAAACAGGTCAAAGAATAATATTTCCTTCAAATTATAAATTTACTTACACGTGGCTATTATAAACAGAAAAAAAATCTTTCAAATGAGAATTAAATGATTTCATGTTAAAAACAGGAAAATATTGAAAATTACGTCATAAGAACTATATTTACGCTTGAATTTTAAAAGAGAAAGAAAATGTTAAAACAAAAAATTCATTATTATGCAATAAAAGTCTTAAATGGAGAAAGTTACACCATATTTAAAATGGCCAAATAATAATGCAAATTATTATTTTAATAATAATTTAATTTAAACTAATAAATTTAAATATATATTTGCGCGAGACATTTATTTCATGTTTTGAGATAATCTTTTCAACTATTTTTGTGAATTGTAAGACAGTGGAAATGATATTTCCTTTCTAACAACAAAAGTATTTTCACGTGAATATTAATAAGAGAAAGAAAACTTTGGTGAAAATTACGTCAGATTTAAAATGATACATTTAAAATGACTTATTTAAAAGAACATTCTTATAGCGTTGTTAATAAATATCGGGATACAATGACACTGTTTACTTAATTTATTTTACATTAGCTTATTTTCACATTTCTAACTATTTTTTATTTTAATCAAACGCGAGAACATCCATGTATATCTTAACAGCAGCTGATTTGGTCTTGAAAAACTCCCGATCAAAGGAAAACGAATGGTCGTTTACAGAGAAATCGCCACTATTTTTTTTTAATTATTATTCAATCTTTTTAAAGCCTATCAAATAAGTGTGCTTTTAGAATCTGGGGTGTCTGAAAGGAGGTTGACCAGCGTAACTCGTAGGGGGCATATACCCCTAGTAATATAAAAATATAAGTATTGGTTTATAACAGATTATAATATATTAGTTTATAGCAGAAACCAGTCCCTAAATAATATAAATTCTATATATTAATATATATTACAAAAATACAATTATATGCTTGAATGATTTCTTAACAATATTTCTCTTAAGAATTAGAGAATAATATATCTATCTATCTATCTATATACATATTTCAAATATATGTATATCTATATAATTAATTCTCTTGCGTGGCGCTAAATTAGGGCTGAATTTGTAGCTTGCCGTTTGGCAACAACCGCAGTAACATCAGTAATTTGTCTTAACATTCCACCAATCAAAAGTGATTTCACCACTTAAACTCGCGTGATATTTAACAGAAAAATTTCAACGGTTTTCATAAAATGTAAACATATAAAAAATGATTCCGTTTAATTATGCACTAATCGCGTAAGAGCAGAACACAGATTATTTATTGAGATATAATATAAAATATTTTGTGTAAATAAAATGACAGTGAATAATTTTCATAGTAAGCAATATGGTAAACGAAATATTTCCGATGAAGATAATGACGTTATTCGGAAAACAAAAGATGCATTTTTATCCATGAATTAACACATTTTACTATAGCTGTGTCAGTGATCAAGTCATATACCTGATCCTTATTCCGACACATACATAGTACTCGTGCTGTTTATTTAAAGATCCCTGGTACACACAAAATAAAATACTTCGGAAATTACATAATTTCCAAATGATTAAAATGAATATTTAATGAAACTCGAGAATTTTAAAACAATTTCTTAAATGACGCTTTAATTTCGGAAGGGATGAATGGTTCTGATGATAGTGGAAATGATGTTAGATTTTAATGAAAAGATTCATTCTCATATGTACTCCAAACTTATTATGGCAGACGGTAAAATTGTTTCAAACAAACAACCGATTTTTGGGAAAGTTTTTCATAGTGTGAAGGAGTTATTTCCCGGAAAAAAAGAAAAGAGAAAAACCAGGAAATGCATTGGAAACGTTTGTTATGAACTGCCAATTACTGCCATGAGCGTTAGAGTGCATATAATTCTGAAATATTTTAGTACGATTTTTGTCAATATGACGACATATTCATTGGACTTTAAATGTAAGTCAGCAAAAATAAAATTCAGGGCAATGGCTCTTTTTTAACACAGTACGATCTTTTAGCAAATGTAAGAGTAGCAATGGCATTTTTTCATTTTACGGTCAAATAATGCATTGAGAAAATCAGCTTTTTGATCAAAAGTTTCTTTTAGACACATCAGAAAACGTGTTGTTTACGTTTTGTTAAATTCCCAAGTGTCTGACGGATATTGTATTTTTCACGTCAAACAAATTTTAGATAGTGTTTGATTTATATTGAACTATCTTTGTATCAGGTAGTGTTTTTCCAAGAGTTTTTCGAAATAAATTTAATACGTTCTGTACAATATTATGCCCAAAAAGTATTAAATTAAATGTGTTCCAAGGGATTTTATTTCAGATAATTATTTTAAATTTCAAAAATTGGTAAATTTTATAATGTTAAAATGATTTATGCCTATTGATAACACCATCTAAATGTATTTATAATTGTGATTTCAACGAAGTTTTCAATTACTGTTTTTTTACCTTAATTTTTTTGAAAATTTCATAAGTTAAAAGGATTTATGATAGTACTCATTATGGCTAGAGTTGTTCAAAAGGTGTCGAGCAAGCGGAGCGAGCTGTGGATGCGTAGGGTTCCCAATGTCAATTGTGTCGCAATTCCCCTGTTTGACGAGCGTTAGTGAGCAGGGGGTAAAGCCCCCAACTATATGTACGGCGATTGGACAGAAATGTGGAAACTCCCCGTGAAATGCATGCTTGAAAGTAAATGTGGATTCGACCCAATCTTGTGGGTGGCGCTGTTCTATTTTCCCACTAACGCCACCTGTACAATGCCCTCAATACGCTGCAATTGTCAGACGTTGTCAGAACAGTGTTCTGTGTAGTTGTGAGCGCTTTGCGTCTGAGCTAAGTGAATTCGAACTTGGACAAATTGTTGGTGCTCGTAAGGTGAGTGCTTCCGTTACCAAGGTAGCCGAAGTTTTTCATGTTTCAAAAGGCACCGCATCGAAGATTTATTCCGCATACAAGAAAAGCGAAAAAACACCATACGTTAAGTCACAATATGGATAAAAGTGTGTGTTGGATGATCGTGACAGACGGTCATTATTGTTGACTGTGTCGAAAAATAAGAGAATGACAGCTACAAAAGTCACTGCTGAACTAAATGTCGAACTCATAAAGCCTGTCAGCACCAAAACAGTAAGAAAGGAGCTCCGTAAGAAGGGATTTTCAGGGCATGATAATATGTTTTTTTAGGAGTTACCAGATTTATATATATATATTATTGTCATTTTAAATTAAACTTAACAAAGGCTGATACGTTGGATTATTATTGCGTTCCATTTCAGTAAAGTATTTAGATAGTCTCAGGTACATTAGACAAATATCTTTGATTGCTATGTATATAGCATTACTCAATTCTTTAAAAAAATGTAACTGATGTTACAGGGCAACGATTATGGCGACTTTTACACTTTATAGGATCATGTATACTAATAAAAGAAAAGAACTTTCTATCTGTGCGTCTATATATGTGTATGTTGAAGATTGCTAGGATAATCTATCGCGCGCAGAGTTCTGATAATTTGTATGAGGATATTAGAATACAGGTCTTGATTAACCTAAAGATCAGCTTTTTACTTCTTTGATAATTAGCCGCGACATGAATTAGAACTCATAAAAAAAAGATTTTTTTTTTTTTTTTTTTTTGGAAAATGTACAGGCTACATGCCATGTTACATTTCAATTAAATTGTGCAGGCAATTCTTTAGAAACAGCATCAATTTGCTCTTTATCTTCTTTTGTAAACAAGTCTTTTAAAGAACCGAACCAATGGTTAGAGACTCTAAAATGTCCTTGGCTACAGCATGCATTCAAGTATACTCCAGCATCTAATTCCATAGACTCAACACGTACTTTATCACAATCGAGATAGCGGCGAACCACACTAGACACAGTATAAATAAAATCCTTTGGTCTCAATGACGATACAACAACAGTTTTCGAATTAGTATCATTGGACACACGGTCATCACTGTGTGTTAAAGGATTGTATCTAATATCAAGATCCCTGTTCATAAAGAACTTGGTTCCTTGAAATACTTGAATAAATCCTATAGGATAGTTCCAAGCCACGTTTGTACTACGAGGTTCAAATTTGCGAGTCCCAGTCTAATTTACATGTTCCATGCAAATAGAATACGTGAATAAATTAAATTTCACTCAGCGATATCTCCGTAGATTGTTTGGAAAAAGACTTTGTTGCAAGAACTGTGAAGAACTCGACTAGTAAACTTTAGAACATAATTGTCTTTAGACTCTTGTTTGTTTTAAAACTGTATTTCAGCTTAAAAATACCACAATCCTTCACACTTATGCGAATGCAATTCATACCACGAAGTAAAGGATTATCTAACAAAAACATAACTGTGAAAAAAGGGAGCCAAGTTCTGTAAAGACAATGGCAAGAAAAGAAGTGATATCTAAGTGAGTGTCAAGTCCAAATAAAATTCACTCAAACTTACCTACTGAAGTATTATAGCATTTTTTAAATTGCTTAGAAATAAAAATTATTGATAGCATATTAATAATATATCTAGAACTTGGCAAGTTTTTACTTACGAGTCATTTATTTTTATTAATGACATTATTATATCAAAACTTGTTATTTCATGTTTCGCAGCCTTCATTTGAGTGATCTCCTTCCCCTTGAAGGGCGGTGAGATAAAATATATCCCATCTAATTTTAACTGCAAAATGACACATTGACACCAGAATTCAGGACTAAAAAGTTTAATTTTATTAAATACGTGAAAAGAAGCGTTTACCCATTTTGAAATACATTTGTTTTTTAAATTCTGGTGTGATTCAATCATTTTAGCATGTCACGAATAAAAGTTCTTTACCCCTCAAGGGTTATAGGGGTACACTCTCTAGAGTGATAACCAAGAACAAGCGTAAGTGTATCTGTCTCTTTGTCAGACCTTTTAGTCTGTTTGCATTGAGGTTTCTGGAGGGTGGGTACTAGAGTGATAACCAAAGACGAGCGGGAGTGTATCTGTGTATTTATTGGTTTATCAAATCTTTAACATGAGTCATTTGTTTATAATAATAACTATATTAATGTCTTTATAATGATATTGTTGTTAATATTAACATCATCATTTTATTAAGACATGAAATTGATAGGCATAACATTTATCAGAAACTTGCCAAGTTCTAGATTTATTATTAATATGCTATCAATAATTTTTATTTCTAAATAATTTAAAAAATGCTATAATACTTCAGTAGGTAAGTTTGAGTGAAATTTATTTGAACTTGGCACCCACTTAGATATCACTTCTTTTCTTGCCATTGACTTTACAGAACTTGGCTCCCTTTTTTCACAGTTATGTTTTTGTTAGCTATCATTACTTTTTAAAAGTTACAATATATTTAGACACTTAATGTTTTGTAATGTGTTTACATGTGACTATTTTATTCACCAAGCAACATTCAATTTTAATTTAAATTTCCTACAACAAAGTAATTGGCTGTCAATTTGGAGCAGAAATGTATATTTTAATACTGCTACATTGAATGCATGTTTTGAAATGAAATTATTATTATATTAAATTTTCCTATTAAATATTTCAATTAAATTTCCTATAAGTGGGCCTGAGTTTTTGTACTGAAAGTGAAAAATAAAGTTATGCGCTTTTGCCACACGATGTATTATTCATCCATGGGCGCTGGCAAAGAAACAGTGCAGAGGAACGACATTGCCCTTCCTGGATTTTCAAATTTAATTAACTAAATATTATTTTTCTCTGATGATTTTGAAATTAAAAAATAACTTTATTCTTCTCAAGTGATTTAAAATAATTAAAACACTGAGAAAAAAAGGATATAATTTTTTTTCTTATAGCCGAAATATTTTACTACAATTAACTGGCTATTTCGTTTGCAAACTTTTCTGAAATTTGTACCTTACTACCGCATTTGAGAGTTCTAATTTTTTATAAAATTTTCTGTTTTCGAAATGAACACTCGGGTTTTTGAAAAATAAGACCGCAACTGTTCATTGAAAATTTGATAAGGTTTGATAAGGGGAAAAACTTGATATTAAGTGTTTTCGGTATTTCATAACAGGTGAATATTAAAAGAAGAAAGTAGTTACTCAATGTTAATCGGCTTCAGACCAGACTAGTTTCAAATGAGTCAGGCCTTATTCATTAAATGAATATTTCAAGATAAAATGATTTTTAGATTTATTTTTTATTAATTCGAGCAAATTTTCTTATTTTCAACGTCCCCTGCCCGCTTAAAATATCTCAGTACGTTTAAATAATCAACTCTAGGCAAATGTAACATATTATTTTTATTGTTTCATATGAAAGATTGTGTATTTAGCTATCCAAAACTGTTTTTATTTTCTTTGTACGATCATTGGAAGTGCAGCTATCAATGTTTTTTTTTTAATGCCCGTTCTCAAAAAAAAAGTTTTTATTTAAAAAACAGATAGGTAAGTTTAGGTAACCTAAAGAAAAATAATGTCTTTCAATATTGAAATTAAGGAAGGTACAACGTATAAATCGAGAGATTTTTGAGGAGGTTGAATAATTCTAATAAATTTTACGAAATAAAAACTTTAAATGCGCTTTCTGGAAACATGATTTTTGTCCACAATCAGTTGCCGCATATTTTGCTCGGATTCAGCATTTGGCGCTTCTTTTGGCAAATTAAAATTTCGCCTAATAGACGTAATGTTAATGAAAAAATGGACAACACCAGATAGGTAATTAATCTATTTTCACATTTTATTTTATTCCTTAGTTTTATAGTGTAAACGAACTTCGCACCAAATTTGAAATTTGTAGGTGCAATAGATACATGAGATTTTTTTTATGACTAAGTGAGTCAGTCAGTCAATGATACAATTATCGATTATCAGACATTTACAAATGTCATTATCTCGGAAACTAATTATGTGTTATTTATAAATTTTTGCATTCTAGGTAATTAGAGTGACCTTACTACGAATTTCGTATTACAAGTATGTAGGCCAAATTACATTTTGGGCTGTAGAGTGTCGAAATTTTGCGGGAACAGCTCGAAATGGTTCGTGTAATATAACACACGAGCATGTCAGAGGAACTTGGCTGACACAATGCCGTGTGCCTAGATTCACCAAGCAACATTCAATTTTAATTTAAATTTCCTACAACAATGAATTTGGCTGTCAATTTTCGGTAGAAATCTATATTTTAATACTACTGTATTGAATGCATGTTTTGAAACGAAATGTATTGATTCGAAATTTTTATTGTTTCTGAAAAAACAATATAATCCCTTAAACTAATATTAGAAAATTATTAAAATATCTCAATTTGTTGATTTTCTGTAAGCAAGTAAAACCAGATAAATCCCCATTAATTAGATAGGTTTACAATGGAAGTCTACGGGAAATTGGCGAAATATTAGAGATAACGCCAAGGTGGCGTCACTTTTGGTGATTAATTTTGGTCGCCAAATTTTGCGATATATCGCCATGTTGGCGAGAAACTTGGCGGTATTTGGCGACAGAACAGCGTCCCCTCCTACGGCAAATTAAAAATTAACCTAATAGGCGTAATGTTAAAGTAAAAATGGACACCCCCAGGTGGGTAATTCATCGATTTTCACAATTTTGTTTTATTTTATTCCTTAGTTTTATAGTGTAAACGAACTTTGAACCGAATTTGAAGTCTGTAGCTGCAATAGATATATGAGATCTTTTTGATGAGTGAGTCAGTCAGTCAGTCAGTGATAAAATTATCGATTATCAGACATTTTCAAATGTCACTATCTCAGAAACTAATTATGCGTTATTTATAAAATTTTGGATTCTAGGTAATCAGGGTGGCTTTACAATACATTTCGTATAATGAGTATGTAGGTCTCATAGATTTTCAGTAGTAGAGCATTGAAATTTGACGAAAACAGCTCGAAATGGTTCGTGTAATATTACACACGGCTATGTCAGGAGAACTTGGCTGACACACTGCCATGTGTCTAGATACATACCATTGTTCCCTACGTTCAAACGAGGAGCAGCAGGGATCGCCATTGCGCCTCACGGAGACGAACTTTTCTACGCTGAAAGTAACTAAATGTCTGTATTTCGACAATATCTTTCTACAGCATCTCGACTGACCTCATTTACATTACCTACGAAAATTTCACAACGGTCGGACGAATGGAAGTATTTAAAAAAAAATAAATTCTGAAACATTTTCGAATAAAAAAAAAATGTTAGTTTTGGAGCAGCTGCGGCCAATTTTTTTACTATTAAATATGCATATTTTAGAGGCTTCGATACAGTTATGTTTATAACTGATTAAAATGCCAGAGAGTTAGGGCAATAAGAAATATTATTTGTTATGTTAATAGACTAAATGTGAAAATGAAAAAGCGAGATGAAAATATATCTCTTTTACATCAATATTTTTCCAGGGAATTTTCACACTAGCTTCAAAACCGTCTTATTTATAAATGATAACAAATTCAGAGACTTCGGGAAAGAACTATAAATTTAAACTATGAGACAACACTAGGTGATATAAACAAGAAAACGTCTACTTACGACCGTTTTTAAAGCTAAATATCGGTATTTTTATCAAATTTTTCATTTAAAAATATAAATCTGTTTAAATATATAGAAACATGCAACTTTTAAGACAATTTAAGGTTACTATTACGGCCCCCAGTAACTGGCAAGTAAACGGGTAGTAAATAAACTTGCCCATATAAAACATGAAAACTAGTACTATTATAGAGAAATGTGAGATAAAAAAGGATGAAGCAGACATTGTTTAAATCGAAGAATTAATTAAAGGTTTATTTAATATTAAATTTGGTCAAAATATTTCAGTTAAAAAAGTTTATCGAAACAAATTTATGAATAACAATTTAACCAGGCAGGACGCGCGCCGTGAAACGGAACACGAGAACGGGCATGGGGTGTCAGCACACCCCAAACATATTAAATGGCATAAATACGACAAAGATATCTATAATTCTATCTGTTAGTGAAATTCATTATAATTATACTCTTTATCGTGAAAAATGATAACTGAAATGTTAAATTACTGTTAGTTTAAAAAATTAATAAACAATAAAATAAAAGACCTCATCTTTATTTTCCTTAGTCGAAAAATTTAATTTTTCTTTCCAATGTTTATTGTAATAATGTGGATAAAAATACTGAGATTTATTAATTTTCATAATAATTAGGGTGTACATGAATCAGAAATTTTAGATTTTTTGCAGTTTCTAAAAGATTTTCTATAATTCTATAAGAAAAAAAAAAAGAAGAAGAAGTTCGAATTAGCCGTTTTCATACGCTACGCATAGAAGGTGACCTTGGAAGCAGGTACTGATGGACCCGGCTACTTCGGATTATAAGGAGAGAAAGCAGACATATATTTTCGGGAGTGGGGTGTCAAAACACACAGCGCCCGTCCTGCCAGATTAACACTAGAAAGACGGCAACTTGCCTTATACCTAGAAAGACGGAAGGGGCCAATTCCACCCCTCGATGTTTCTTGATCCATTGACTAAGTAAATGTTAAGTAATACGAGCCGGCAGCTCGTCACACAGTTGCAGGATATAATTCCTCCAACTAAGTTACTCCCTCCCTGGTTCTTCTTTGTATAAAATCCAAGCATTTAGTGCAGACATATCTAAAATAGTATTAAAGATGTATTCCAAAATTAGTGGTATACAGTATATAAATTAGTGGTCTACCATTTCCACTCCATACATTGTCTGGTTATAAAACTGGACTGTCTCGGGTGTCTTTTTCTCATTACCGATGTAAAGTAGTTGTCCATAGCTACATTTCTACCTCTCCCTAAATATCCTTGAATGAGCCTCGTCACTACATTTTCAGGAACAACTTAATCTGCAGATCTATAGATACCCTGGCCAGTATACGGAAATCCATTGAGGACATATTTCGAATCCACACAGACAAGCGGCCAAAATTTTATACCAAACATTCCCGGTTTATTTTTAATATACTGAGTAAAAGGACACCTGGCATTTGATGGCAACAACTGTTCATCAGCCTTGAGATTTTCTTTTGGTTTGTAGCATGTTGCACTATTTTCAATAAACGAAACTCACAATGCCGATACCAATGCTAATATATCTGTCTGCAATCTCGATGATCTTTCTGTTTTCAAACCGAAAAAAATCGAATGATATCTTTGAAATAAAATGGTGTCTCTAAACTGATAACCATAATGTATTTACTAAAAACTTATTTTGACCCATACACTCCTCTTACATACACAATGAAAAACACAGCGGGCACTATTTCATGACTGAATATTAAACAACACGCACTAATTATACTATATACATTTATATTCCTTTTTGCATATAAGGTCGGCCCTCTTATTCCCTCATTACGTTATGTATTGCATTACGTCCTTTAGTCACAGAAAGTGCAATCAGTTTTCAAATTGTCCCGACGACGTCATTCTCTTCGTGTCCAGTTAAAGGTGGACCAGGGATTCCAATTAAAGGAAGACCAATAGATGTTCTCTGGGGAAGTTTTTGACAATGACTTTGAGAAGGCGTTCGTCTTCTATATGTAGCTGTAGAAGGCTGGGAAGTATTTTTTTGAAAAATCACAATCAGAGTCACTTTCATAAATAACTTTGCTATCTCATGACTGTAATTTAGATGATACACAATTATTAGGTATGCGGATTATGTATTTTTTACTAGATTCTTCTATCTTAATCTCATTTCCATATTCTTGTGTACTTTGCACAAAAATACTTTTTTGAGAAATTATTTTAAATTCATCACCAGTGTAACTGCTACTTTCCGAGCCTTCTTCTGGATATTCTATATCATTATCAAAATTGCTGTCATCACTGTCGTCTGACTCCATTTATTCTAATCTTTGCAATTCCATCAAAACATGTTCGTGAATGACAACACGTTTACAAGTCATCTCTTCCATTCCTTGCTACTACAGTAGCTGGCAATATGTTCTCATTGTATTAGTCACGGGGGTAGATTTTTAGGTACGACATTCAGCCGAGTCCATCTGCTGGTAAGAGACATTTTACTAAGAGGGGGGGGGGGGGGTATCTAAAGAAGTTGTAAAGGGGGAACATGAGCTCGAATTCCTGTGAATACTATTTACAAAGTCAATTCGACAATTAAACAGTGCAATGTGAATGCGAGAAAAGAAGAATGATAGGCAGGGCCAATTTGGCCCTTCCCGTCTTTCTAGGTATATTGTTTGAAATCGGCGATTCTATGGAAGTTGCGAAAATTTTATTTCAAATACAGTGACAGTAAGCCAAATAAATAAAAGTCATGAAATATCGAAATATATAGTTCATTAATGTAGAAAATACAAAGTCACAAACAGCGAAAAGGACCAAATTGGCCCCATCCGTCATTCTAGTGTTAATCATTTTTCACAGTCACATACCGCACTAGATTTTGGTGTGCAATCTGCAATATGTTTTTTATTTTATATACTTTTTAAAAGTTTTTTACAATATTTTATTTAAGTTTTCGTTATCAGAATAGAGCTCACGGGATTTAATTCATAATTTGAAATATATATATATATTTTTTATCTACTGTTGCCAAATTTTAAACAGCCCGAATAATAATATTTACAAAGTATTATCAATTGCAAATACAGCTAAACGTCAAATAAAACAATAATAATAATAAAAAAAAAACTTTAAAATATTTAAGCTATCACGCGCAGAAAAGAGTTAATGATGAAAATTACGTTTCATTGGACACCGCGGTGGCAAACCCGTGAAGTAAAAGAATCGCATAACATGTTTGTTTACATAATTCATTACTTGATGCAGCATATATATATGCAAATGCATGCGTAAAATACTTTGTACGAATATGCGACATACTTAGTACTGATTTTGCACGAATCACTATTCGATAAACACATGATATAAAATTCATATATAGGGGAGACCGGGGATAGTTCAATACAGGGGTAAGTAGGCGTAGTCCTCATAAATTGCCTGTTTGTGGATAGATTACGTAACCAGTCACAGAGTACCTTTCTTATTGCTTTTTACAATGTCCATTGTAGTTTTGCAGCGTTACCTACGTGCAGTGGACATTTCTTACAATTTTTCGGGTTTTCGCATTCATAAGTAATTTTTTGATGCTTCATTCTTTTTCTAATTTCTAGTTCTTATATTAATAATTGCAATTTAACTTGTGCATTTTTTATTGGTGTATGATTAACTGTACCTACCCTATATGTGATTTCCTTGGATTATTTATGCTTAGAGGATTACGTGTCCCTTTTGTGAAGAAATTTATTATGGGGATAGTAGGCGCATTGAACACGGGGCAAGTTGGCTCGGTGTTTGGTGTATGCTGCTAACTTGAAAAACAGCAAACAACGAGAAAAGTGGTTGCAAGGCAAGATTTTGAGCACACGAGGCTTGCCCAAACGGAGACACTCGATATTTTATTCCTGACAACTTTGACTCTGATGATGATATATAGTAAGATAGAAGTTTCTCCATGTTAATGTTTTATTCATTATTTTTATGTCTGTATAATTTTGATTTTACATTGTACGGCTATAACGCCTTTGTTTAAACTTACTGGTAATAATGAAATTGATTTCGATTAACTGTATGTCTTATTTGAGATTCATTTAAATTTTTATAAAGCGTGTGCGAACTTACCACATAGGTATAGGCAAATTGCCCCGTGAAGGGGTAGGTTGGCGCACAATTTTCCTTTTTCTTTAGGCTACCGTTAAACATAAACTACAAAAGCTACAAACTCAAAACTTCGGGTATTTATAGCCCAATGCCTGTTCTTTAAAATTACAGTTAAAGTTTCATAAAAAACTTAAACAATAAATAAATAAAAATTAATAACTAAAAACCGCGCCTACTAGCCCTGGTCTCCCCTACATTTGAATTAAAATTAACAAATGAACATTTTATAAATAAAATGAAAAATATGCATTAACCATGTTGCATTAAAGGGTCTCAGGACTCTTAAACTTGAAAAAAAAACGACATTTAATATCTAAAAATATATATAATTTTAATACATGATTTTTAATGAGATGAAAGATGTAAGTATGTTCTTTTATTTTATGCATTTAAAAAATTGCAAGATGCAGAATTAGCTTGTATAGGGGGCTGCAAACTATGAGCATTTGACGAGCAGAAAATTGGTATAATAGCTTACGCGCAGGATTGCAAAATAAATATTGCAACTAGAATCAAAATTTTGGTGCCTAAATATAATTGGTTTTGTAATAATTAACTTAAACTTAAATAAATTTGTATTTAAATCATTTATATATTTTTTATACAAAATTGTAATTAGCTATACAAAATTTTGAAAATTTTAAAAGTATAATCACCTAAAAAATGTTATTTTGAACCATAAAAAGAAAACTTTCGGTTCAACTTATGCAGACTAATATCAAATATACGTTTTGAAAATTTCATGAAAAAATATTCAGAAGTTTTTGAGATGTCCTGAGAGTCATGCCCAAAAACGTCATTTGGAGAAAAACGACTTCAGAGTTTCGGAAACACAGCTTCAGCTATTGGCGGGTATAATTCTAAAAGTCAGAACATCGGTTCTAATAGGAATTTAAATGAAACAATCTGTACTCCTATTATAAAGAGGAAAAAATTGTTTATTTGTAGGAGGTAAGCTCTGGAACTACCGAACCGATTCCAAAAGTAATGGTATCAAAATGATGGTGTTAGTCCAACATAGAACATAGGCTATATCTTATGTCGGTGCCACTACGCCAAAGGGGGTGTAGGAGCAAAAAACGTTCTAAAAATGTAATTTTAGTGTTACTGAAGGGCCTAGAAATATGAAATTTTGAATATTAGTTACTTATAAGACATAAATGATGTCTAAGAAGAGTTCTTAAACAATTCGAAATTTAAAAGGGTTGAAAATGCACAAAAAGCGTTCTAAAAAACGTTCTAAATGGTAGTTTCTACACAATCTCAGGAAATACCAAACCGATTTAAAAAATGTTGGTGTCATAATGATGGTGACAACGCTTGCTCCAAGGTAGGCTATGTTTTATGTCGGTGTCACTACCCCAAAGGGGGCGCAGGAGCAAAAAACTTTCTAAAAATGCAATTTTAGCGTTACTGAAGGTCCTAGAAATATGAAATTTTGAATATTAGCTACTTATTAGATATAAAGGATGTCAAATAACAGTTCTTAAACAATTCGAAATTTGAAAGGGGTGAAAATGCGCGAAAATCGTTCTAAAAAACGTTCTAAATGGTGGTTTCTACACAATCTCAGGAAATACCAAGCCGATTTAAAAAATAATGGTGTCAGAATAAGGGTGTCAAAATAACGGTGACAACCCTTGCTCCAACATGGGCTATGTTTTATGTGTGTGCCACTACCCGAAAGGGGGTGCAGGAGCAAAAAATGTTCTAAAAATACGACTTTTGCGTTACCGAAGGGCCTAGAAATATGAAATTTGAAATATTAACTACTTATTAGATATAAAGGATTTCTAAGAATAGTTCTTAAACAATTCAAAATTTAAAAGGGGTGAAAATGCGCGAAAAGCGTTCTAAAAAACGTTCTAATGGTGATTTCTACGCAATCTCAGGAAATACCAAACCGATCTAAAAAATAATGGCGTCAAAATGATGGTGACAACCCTTGCTCCAACATAGGCGATGTTTCATGTCGGTGCCACTACCCCAAAGGGGGTGCAGGTGAAAAACGATCTAAATTGCGGCTTTTGCGTTACGGAAGGGCCTAGAATCGTGAAATTTGGAATGGTAGTTAGTTATAAGATATCAATGATCTCTAAGGACATTTCCTAAAAAAATCGAAATTTAAAAGGGGGTCAAAATGCGCAAAAAGCGTTGTAAAAAACTTTCTAAATTGCGATTTCTATGCAATCTCAGGAAGTACTGAACCGATTTCAAATATAATGGTGTAAAAATGATGGTGACAGATCTTGCTCCAAGATAGGCTATATTTTATATCTGTTTCCAGTACCTCAGAGGAGATGCAAGAGCAAAATGCGCGAAAAGCGTTCTAAAAACGTTCTAAATGCCGATTTGTCGGCAATATCTCAGGAAGAATTAATCTGATTTCAAACGTAATGGTAGGAAATTGATGCTGACAGCCTCTGCTCCAATATAGACGCTCTTTTATGTCGGTATCACTATCACCAAGACGTTGCAGGAGCAAAAAAGCGTTCTAAATTTCGATTTTTGTGATCGGTAGGGGCTAGCAACTTAAAATTAAGCAAGGCACATATTTATTAGATATAAATGATCTTTAAGAACAGTTTAAAAAAAATTGGAATTTTAAAAAGGGGTGAAAATGCGCGAAAAGCGTCCTAAAAACGTTCTAAATTGCAATTTCTACTCAATCTAAGGAAATACCAAAGCTATTTCAAATGTAATTGTTGCAGATCAATCTTGACAGTCCTTGCTATAGCATAGGTTATATTTTATGTTGCTATCACAACCATCTGAGGGTTGCAAAAGCAAAACATATTCTAATTTGCGTTTTTTGCACAACTGAGGGGTCTAACACTTTGAAGTATTGCATGGTATTTACTTACAAGATGCAACTGCTTTCTAAGAACAGTCGAAAGAAAATTGCAAATTTAAAAAAATAAAGTGAGTGAAAAGCGTTATAAATTACAATTTTTAAACAAACTTAAGAATTACCAAACCGATAAAAAAAATAATGATGACAAATTTTGGTGATAGAACCTGCTCAAACATAAGCTATTTTTTATGTCTGTTCCACTACCACCAGAGAGTTGCAAGAGCTAAAAACTTTCTAAATTGCGATATCTGTGATACTGAAAAGGCTAGAAACTTTAAATATGACATGGTAGTTACTTATAAAATATAAATGCCTTCGAAAGAACGTTGAAAATAAATTCGAATTAAAAAGGGGTGAAGCGAAGGGGAGGTGCGAAAAGCATTATAAAAAAGTTCTAAATTACGATTCTATGCAATTTCAGGGAATATAAACCGATTATAAAAGTAATAGTTGCGAATCAATGGTAACAGTCTCTGATCCTACACAGGCTATATTTTATGCTGGTGATTCTACCACCTGGGGTTCACAGGAACAACAAACGTTCTAGAAATGGGCTTTAAAAGCTTTTTAAATTACGTTTCTGTGGAATATTAGGAAATAACAAACCGATTTCAAAATTAATGTTGGCAAATTAATGGTGACATTTCCTGTTTCAACATAGCCCTTTATGTTGAGAGAGGTGGTAGGACTTGGAATTTGACATGATGTTTAATTTTAAGATGTAAGAAGATGGTTTCTAAAAAATTGAAAACTTCAAATGAATACTGAAATGAGCGTATTAATTGAGCATAAAAGTTTCAAAATATTTTCTAAATTATAATTTATTTACTTTTATTTCATTTTATTAATTTAAGTCTCATTTCTGCCATTGCAGTGTAATAATGATGTTTAATCAAACTGTGTTTTAACTAGTAATTTTTGAATTATTCCTAAAAGTTATAAGTACCTTTTAACAGAAAAAACTTTTAATAAGATAAAATATTACCTTTTAATAAAATAAAAATTTAGTTAGTACCTTTTAATAAAAATTAGACATATAAATATCACTTGGCATATTTCAAATATTACGCGAGCAAAGCCGCGGGGTTTGCTAGTTATATCAATATTTTCAGTAAAGATAGGAGTTTAACATCCAAAAAAATTAAAATTTCCAAACTTTTGAAGCTTTTAGAGTCTTGAGAACACTTAAAATAGAGGAAATAAATCATTTTTTAACTATAATTGTTACTGAAAAGATCTAAAATTCGAAATGACGAAAAAATATGAGTATTTTTACTTTCTTCTATTGTAATCGAATTTTTTTTTCGGCTTCCGGTTTTCGACGGATTTATACGTTTTAGGGGTCAGAGATCCCAAAAATATGTTTATAGAAAATGTCTGTCTATCCGTGTGTCCGTCTGTCGGTCGCCATTGTACCGTAAAAAAGTGTAGGAAGTTATGCATAGAATTTAATCAAATTTTTATTTTAATTTTTTGGCTATGGCAAGCAGGTTCTCTCTGAATTTGGAAAACATTCACCGGTAGGAGGCGGTGTAATAGCGATTTGTGTGCGATTTTGAATAGTGTACTATCGAAAAATGTATGAAATTATGCATAGAATTGAACCAAATAAACTTTTTAAGTTATTGGCTCTGGCAAGCAGGACCTTGCTAAATTTGTAAAAAAATCGCCCGTAGGGGGCGCTGTAATAGTTATTTTTGAGCCATTTCGAATATTGTATCATCGAAAAGTGTACGAAGTTATGCATAGAATTGAATCAATTTCTTTGTGTTTGTTTTTGGTCATGGCACGAGGATCCTCCCTGAAATTGGAACAATTCCGCTGGAACGGGGAGCTATAATTGCGGTATCTGTACCATTATTGTAACATCAAAAAGTGTATGAAGTTATGCATATAATTGAACCAAATTTTTTGTGTATGTTTCTGGCTATGGCAAGCAAGTCCTCCCTGAGTTCTGCAGGAAAAATCTGCCGGAATGGGGGCGCTGTAATAGCGATGTTTGTGACATTTTCATTATTGTACCATCGAAAAGTGTATGAAATTTTCCATAGAATTGAACCACATTTTTGGTGTTTGTTTTTGGTCACATAGCACAAAGGTCCTCCCAGAAGTTGGAAAAATTCCGCAGGAAGGGGACGCTATAATTGCGATATCTGTACCATTTTTATTATTGTACCATCAAAAAATGTATGAAGTTATGCATATAATTGAATCAAATTGTTTGTGTATGTTTCTGGCTATGGAAAGCAAGTCCTCCCTGAGTTCTGCTGGAAGGGGGGCGCTGTAATAGCGATGTTTGTACCATTTTCTTTATTGTGCCATCGAAAGTTGTATAAAATTATGCATGCAATGGAACCAAAATTTTTGTGCATGTTTTTGGCTTTAGCCAACAGGTCCTCCTTGAATTTTGAATATTGCGCGGTAAAGGGGCTCTGTGATAGCGATTTTTATATACTTTTCTTGATTTTTCGTAGTTCTATTGTCCATCGGCGGCTCGTGCAACGGCGGGAACTTGCTTCCTGCCAAGCCGGCTATTTGTAAACAGTTGATAACAACAGAATAAGGAAAAACTATTTATTTTAACAAATATCATGATATAGATTAACTTGTTTTTAGTCCGTTTAATTGATTTAAAATTAAATTTAAGATGAAAATCAAAGTTGGTATAGTATTGAACTAATAATATTGAAGTATTAACATGTGTAACTAGTTTTTAAAATATTAAGATGCATGAGATAAAAGAAAGTTTTGGAATTGGCACATCCAACTGCTTTTGCACATTACTTTTCCATGCAACAGCTCTGAATATCATTACCAAGCAAACTTCTATTGTACCTTCTAACTCAAAGAAAGATTACTGTCTGTGGCGTCATTATAAATGACGTCGTTATAAATGACGAAGCGACATATTTAAGTTACAATTTTATACAACATGATTTTTAAATTTCATCATATTTAATCAATCACGAAAAAAAAAAAAAAAAAAAAAAAAAAAAAAAAAAAAAAACATTAGTTGTCGCAACAGCGAAGGATGCTGTCTTGAGTCCCGAAAAATACTGAATTCAAAGAGAAATATATGGCAACTCGATTACAGAAGATCACCACTGCTCGTGATAATATATTTCAATCTTTTGCAATCGTCACCTTTGGTCGAAGTTTTTTACTTGCGATTCATTTACAACTTATTCGATTATGTGTAGACATTATCACACCCATTACGTACTATTTTGTAAAAAGTTCGATAGCCACTTGTCAAATTTTACTAAGAATGATATTTGGTAATATAATGGATTTTATGGCAGTTCTTTAATAGTATCCATATTTCTCATAAAATATATTTTTCAAAACACAGTTTATTTTCGACGCTAAACTTGTCCGTTGCTTAGAATACTGAACATTAAATTTTTATAATTTTATTTAATTTTTTTTTTATAATCTGTCCTTATCGGGAAAGCCACATTGAATATATTGCTTTAAGAGATTTTCCTTTTCAGACATTTTATGAAATGGTGTTGGTAGATAAATGTTAAAGTAAAAGATAAATAAAATTTGCATATAATGGGGAAAATATCAATTTATATGTTTTATATTTTTCGTACTCATGTACAAAATTCAATGCTAAATTTATAGATAAGTTAGAATCTCTAATATACGTATTGAGAAAATCTTAAAGTGCTGATATTATATTAAATTCCCCATTCGCATGTATTACCAACAATAATTTGACATTTAATTCAATTATCCAACTGCGCCTTTTTCGTTTCAATGAATGTCAAATATTTAAAATTCTTTGGATACCCATAGAGAAGCGTCATGGCGTAAAAGAAAAAGTTCTATACTTTTTCAAACTAATGTTCCAAATTTAACAATAAACTGCAAAGCTTATTCTGATACCTTCACCATACATAGTTTAGAGTATAATTACAAACTATTCGGATTCCTTATGTGACATTTATCGCGAAACATACACGCAAAAATTATGTAAATTTACTTCACAAAAGTAGTTGTAGCCTTGTTGCCTCCATTTTATTTTGCAATTTAACCGATATAACTGGTGTTGCGTTACACTAATTTGTAATATTACACCAGTTATATCAGTTTAACTTACACCATTATATAAGTTAAATTACTCCATTAATCACGATCCAGCATGCTGCCATTACACCAGTTATATCAGTTTAACATACACCATTATATAAGTTAAATTACTCCATTAATCCAGCATGCTGCCGCCAATTTCATTGAGTAACATTACATAATTTTTTACGGTGAGTAAGCATCGGTGACGTTTCGCAATTCAAAATTTTGCCACCAGAGAGCTATTTTTAATAAATTACACATTTAGCATTACGATAGTTTAGAAATTTTATTTATTAACTGGTTTTGTTTATTAACTAATTTTATTTATTTATTAAGCTGATTCTAAAGACAGCATTTCGCAACATGTTCCTAGCATTTCCCAAAACATACTGCAGTCAACTGTAGGACATGCTATCTTGGTATATGAAAATGATGATCGGCATGAGGAACACGGTTGGTTTTAACAAATAAACTATTGCAAATATATGTTAAATGTGTAATTCGTTAAATAAACGGGCTTCTACTTTTTTTTTCGCTAAAACAATTTTGCGAACTTTACCATTTCACAAAATTTTGAACAATAGTTTCCTCTGTAGATAACTTTATAATAGGGTCTCTTTAATTATGCACACCCTGTATATACACTGACGGAAAAAAAATCCCAACACCAAGAAAGACTTGTGTTAGATAAACGAAATTTGGTAGGCATGTTTATACATCTGAAAGATGACATCGATTGAAATTTCGCGCTTCGCGCATAAGTGTGGCGCTAGTGGTGCCACTCAGAAGTTGCAGATCAAGTTTACTTTAAATGCGTGCTGTAAAGTTCGTGGACGTTATTTAGCTACGAAACGTGATGTATTGAGTTGATGTTAGCCAAGAATGCCTTTAATAAGACGAAGAAGCCACTGTCAACAGCTCCCTGAGTTGGAACGAGGTTGCACGTGGCCGCCTGGAACCCGGTCTTCTTGAGGCAGCACCATCCATTGACCACTGTTTCCAACAATCATGCACAGTGGATACATTCCAGCCAAGTGTTTCTGCAATATCGCGGAAAGAAAATCCACCTTCTCGTAGCCCGAATATGCGACCTCGTTCCAACTCGGGGAGCTGTTGACAGTGGCTTCTTCGTCTTGTTAAAGGCATTCTTGGCTAACATCAACTCAATACATCACGTTTCGTAGCTAAATAACGTCCACGAACTTTACAGCACGCATTTAAAGTAAACTTGATCTGCAACTTCTGAGTGGCACCACTAGCGCCACACTTATGCGCGAAGCGCGAAATTTCAATCGATGTCATCTTTCAGATGTATAAACATGCCTACCAAATTTCGTTTATCTAACACAAGTCTTTCTTGGTGTTGGGATTTTTTTTTCCGTCAGTGTATTAAAGATTCACTGCATTAAAGAGTTTAAAATTATAAATATGAGGATTTTGCACTATACATTTTGACTTTTTTGAGTAAATTCGGCAAAAGAGCTATATCTTATTACGATTCGGTTCTCAAAATCAAAGATTATTTGATAATTTACAAAAAAATCAATTACGTTTTAAATGGAGTAGAATTTAATTTGTACTACATTCCATTAACTACATATCTTGTTTTCCTCATAGAAATATTATTTTTTATAAGGATATGCAATACTAATTAAATAAACATTGCGAGCAATAAACAATATATCTCTCCTGTGAAAATTCTCCTCATTTTTCGAAACATGTGTTGGCACATATAAACGTTGCAGGTATGAAGGAATTATTTGATCTTCAAAGGTAACTAGAAAATGTTGCTTTTCGTTACTTATTAAACTTAAGAAAATATCTTATTTATTTACGAAATCACGTTTAAAAAAAATAAATTATCAAAAGCACTGCAATCTTTTTAAGGTTTATTGAAAGCAATACCACAAAATAGATAGAAATACACACAATTTTTGACACAATATGACAGCCTGATGTCTTTTAGCATGAATTTAATATATGTTCTGCATTTTTTTATTTGAAATAAAAAGCAAACATTTAAATGTATATTCCAAAATAAAGCAAAAAATAGAGAAAAATGTCACACATATGCAAGAAGTGACAGCACTTTCAACGGTAGAGCTAGAAAATATTAAATCAGTATTTAGTCTTTTGAAGATGAAAAAAAAAACACCAAACATACATTAAGCATTCACGTGATATTTCCAAACGTTGAAAAATATTTAAAAACGAAAACTGATCACGCATACCAAATAATATTTTAAAGAGAATAGCGTTTTACAGGTTTTTTAATGAAACATTATGTTGCCTTTTGCAAAAATACCACGGTGTTAAAGTTAACGGAAAAAGAAAAAGCACTCTGTTATAGAGAAATACAAAATCTGTTATAGAAAAATTTGATACATGCATGTATCGGTATTACTAACTCTCTTTTTATATACAGTAAAAATATATTCATATATGTCATTTCTGTTGTCAGCATATCCCATTTTCTATGCTTTTACAAAACGCAGAACAGTGAATGAGATATCATTCGAAAGGTTTTCGAACCAGCTTACAACATAGAACTCTCATATGTTTTTGAAAAAGAAGTTTTTAAAAAATAAAAAGATAAATCAGCATTGTTTCATAAAAGGGAATGATAGGTTTTCTCAAATCAATGTTGCCTGTAAAATAAAATACCACTTTACAGCATGCTCAGCAATGATTTAAAAAAAAAAAAAAAAAAAAAAAAAAAAAAGTTTCATATGGTACACAATTTTATTTTTGATTGTATGATAAAAAATCTAAATTAAAATGGAAATGTTTAGAAGTACAGATACCATGGATCTAAGGAAGCAATAGTATTTCAGGTATAGCCTAAAGGCTATTCTTTGTTATACTAGATGAAATTGCATTTTCAATTTACTTAAATTACTTGTCTCTAGTTCATCCGAAGCGATGACATCATCATTTAATTCAGATAACATATGATTATAAATTTTACTATATCTTGCCTTTTGCTATCTTGGATTGTATGCAATGATATACTGGCTTAAGGTATCCAAACATCTTTGAAATATTATTTTCAATCAAATTTTCTTTTTCTTTTTTCACTTTTGCAATAATATTAAAATCGAATCTTTTATCTGTCGAATTATGCTCAAATTGTGTCTGTATCTTAGTTTGATCCAGACTTACAGTCGTTTAAACTTACAGCTACTAGAGCTTTTGAATTGTGTTTAAAAGTTATTTTTATCTTTCTCCCAAAATGAAATTTTTTTAATTCTTACTGTACGCTAAACATCCTACAGCAAAATATTATCATGACATGCTTTGATATCTTGTGTAGTTCTTTACAAATATTTATTGATGGAATAGACTAAACTATTGATACTATATTAATTAGTTTTATATTGGGTGAGTGCAAAAGTTTCACCCGTGTTTTGGTGATAACAGAAAGGCAGAGAACACAAATAGATAAGCAGTATGAATCCACGAATATACTATCGTTATGTATGAACTTTTGTTATCTGTCTGGTATTAAGAGAATCCCACACCGATAAAACCCTTCTGTTTTAGAATTTTTAAAAAAAATGTTGTAACGCCGTTTTTACAGCCTCCACGTTATTGAAGGTTCGGCAAGCGAGGACGTTGCGTAACGGTCGGTAAAGTGAGAGTCTGAAGGTGCAAAGTTGGGGTTATATGCCTGATGAGGTGAAACGTCCCAATCAAGGTCCAGAAATTTTTACCGAGTCCTCAAATCAACATGAGACATGGTGTTATCGTGATGAAAGTGAACCCCTCTGCGAATGGGGATTGCTGGCGGCTTAGGCGTGGGTTATGCTTGCAGTCTGTACAACTGATGGCAACAGAGGTCTGCATAAATCGTTTCCTTCAGTGCAAGGACATCCCTGTGGATTATTCCCTTAGAATCCCATCATATACTGGACAAAACATTAGTCCTCTTGTTGAGGTCGATGGAGTACCCCTCTGCAACTCTTCAAACGCTCCATCGACGCGTCACATTACGGTAAAGTACACACATATCATAACCCGTTACAATTCGGCTCAAAAAGCGCTCCCTACTGTTACGGGAAAACAAAGAAGCATAGGTTCTGATCCACTCCACTCGTTGCCTTGCTGTAAGCTGGTGTGGTACCCACTGATCGAAATTCGTGAGGAAGCCAAAAGGATGCATCCGTCTTTCGACTGTTGTTACATGTTTGTACCGAGAACGATTTTGCTAATTCTTCGACGGTTGGATGTAGGGAACTTGTTATGGCTGCGTTCATATCCTCGTAAGAAACCAGGAATAAGCATCCAGATCAGAAATGATCTTTACATCTCCTGTCTCCCTTCCGGAATTTCCCAAACCAACGGCAGCAGGTGCTTCATCGTCCACGTCATCCTCCCCATACACTTGATAATTGCTGATGCAAGCTGCGTCTGCTGTAACGCATTTATCATACTCGTAGAGTAAAGAATGTCTGATGTGGTATTTCACGCTTGCCATGTTGGCTCCCGTTCCACCAGTTCTCCTGACAAACGTTATGCCTATATATACTCTACTGCTCCAGTCATTATTGGCCATTACCTGTTATCAAAACGTCAGCTGTGACGTTCAAACACCTCTTGACATTTGCATATGCTCAAAATGGGTAGAACTTTTGCACTCACCCATTATTTACAGTGGTGAAAGTGACAAAGTTGTAACGAATTTTACAAATTTTTCATTACATTAGTACTTCAATTGCCAAAATATATGAGATATAGATAAATATTGCAATGCGAATAGTCAATGTACTAGATAAAGTTATTCTCTTTAATTCGCAATTTAAAAATTGCCAATACATTGGGTTTTTTGAGTTATCCTGTTTTGCGGAATTGTCAAATTTTCACATAAGATTGATTATTTTTCATTTAAAAAATTATTTCTGTGTAATTGATAAAATATTTACATATATTTCAAAGTTTTAACTTAACCCTTTAATGCGCAGCTTTCCATATATGCAAACAACAGTGTTTTGAATTTGATAGATTTTTTTTATTCGTATATACCTAATTCACATCAGAAAATTAAAATAGCAATATTCTCTATAATTAATAACAGACATTCCGTATTTAAATAAAGTGAAATTAACCATTGAAACTTTCCGGTGTAAAGTCAGATTCTCTTAACAACATAATTTCTAGAAGGTATTCTATCATGGAAATTAAAGGGTTAAATGTTAAGTTTTATAAAATAAATAATTATGTAAAATAAGGTATTTGGGGACATACTTATTAAAATATTTACTGACTTGCAATATTTTAGAATAAAACAGCCACACGACAGTAGTTTTTACTTATATTGCAGATATGCAATGGGAAAAAAGATTGACGTTATTATATGAAAAATGTATCTCTGACTTTTTTCATTATTTTTCCTGTGCAATAAACCTTTCAGAGAATAATATATAATTTTTTCGAAACAAAATTAAAAAATGCCCATTTAAGAGTTAAATATCATGATACAACATTGTAAAAAGAGAATATTTAAAATATTTAAAAACCCACCTACGAAGGTGTGTGGATACCTAAACTAAATGTTGTTTGCAGATATTTTAATCTGGATATTTCTTTAAATGTTTAAACCGGCGTTTGGAATATAATAGATATTGTTAATAAAAAATTTAATTTAAAAAATGAAAAAAACAGACTGCATAAAAAGCGAAATAATTAATTTTTTCTCACCAATGTGAAACATTTTTTTTTTTTTTTGTATATTACATACCTTTTTTTTATTTATTTACTTGTATTGATGACTTTTAAGTTGCGTTTAACTGTTAGTTCCTATGTATAAACACTGTTTTGATGAGGCCTATAGATGTCTATGATGGTTAGAGATCCTACATACACAACTTCCAGGTTGTGTATTATTTAGACGGAGCTTCTGACTGTAAAATAGTCAATGAAACATCGTCTTCATTTTGAAAGACCTATCCAAAGATATACCCCTCAATATTGTGCGTAATTTTTTTTTCGTCTCCATCGCCATTTTATATTTCACGGCCGCCATTTTAAATTTATAAACACAAAACCTATCTTATAACCATCGGACGAGTAAGACGAATCGATAGAGGCCTCATCCATTAAAATTTATCCAGCCGTTGGGATGTTTCGAGGGTATAAAGAAATCCACATACACAGATACGCGTGAAACACATAACCCTTCTTTTCAGTCGGGTAATAATAACAGAAGGCACTATATTGATTGAATTCTAAAAGATTGCTTTATCTGTGTGTTTATCTATATATTGCACTGGTCGACGGATATATCTTTTATTTCCGATGCCAACTTCTATTTTTCTATGCACATACAAAACGCACATAGATGCGAGATAGGTATCACCCGACAAGTTTTTAAAAGTTTATGACATAGTATATTCGAATTTCAATAAAGCATTTTTCTTTTATAAACAAAGAATGATGTTAATTAAAAATTAATGATACAAGTATGAACAAAAAACTTAAAAGATTGCAATGCGCAAGTCTCGCACGTGTCCACTGGTATTATACATTTTGAGGAAAACTATCGTTATTGCCGAAACGTCAGTGAAGGCTTACTGTGGAGACACGAAAAGTTTTGATTTCCGTTTGTCTGTCTGTCCGTCTGTCTGTCTGTCTGTCTGTTCCGCGATAACTGCCGCAAAAAGCACCCGATCAGCTTGAAATTAATTGGGCATATTCGTGAGATACCCGGACGTAGCTGTATAGTTTTTGGTTAAATTTGGTTCATTCGTTCGGAAAATATGGAAGATTTTATTTTTCTTTATAATGCTTTTCTACGGCAAGTCAGACGATTTTCAAATTTCCATTTGTTGAAAGAAAATGGCACGTTTGATTAATGGATTTAAATGTCAAATTATGGATACTAACATTCCAAATAAGGGTTTTAAATTATTCCTATTATATTGAAGTTTTATCAATGTATCTATCAGATTTTTTTATTTACGTGTATAATGTTTTGAGGACATTTATACATGTATTCCAATAATATAAAGAATTTTTAAATTAATTTTCTTGTTTTACATGATACATATTTCTTTTTTTTTTCTCCTTTTCTTCGTTGCCTAGCGACTGTTATTCGTAGCCTATCATTGCTTCAAATATGAATGAAGTTAGTAAATTACGTTAATTTGTTGCATGTACTATTAAAAGGCTGTCACAAAAAATATTTTATCGCGCCAAATCGATGCAATTTATGCAATTAACAGTGGGCACGATAATGAATTATTTTCCAGTAGATTTATAGATCTCCAGATATGCATATTTTGGGGGGCTTTTAATATGTTATTGCTATCGCATGGATTAGGATGTTTAAACTAATGTTTAACCATGCTATTAGTGAAAAAAAAGTACAGTTAAAGGCATGTAAATCCTTTTTAACACTTTCCAACATGGATGAAAAGTATTTATGACTTCAGTTTTTCTATCTGTCGCCTGCCGTGTTTCTCTACGTGCTCTAACTCGCGTAAATATAGTCGGGATTGCATGTAATTGATATACGTTATTGAGGTTTGCCAAAGTATGTTTGGTATTAAAAATGAAGAGTGTAGCATTCATAGCTTAATTACAGGGGCCCTCAAAACTATTCCGTTACATTATAGTCTTTGGGAAAAATCGTCTGCGGTGTATTTTAATAATGTTACACGATTTTAAACGTAATGAAATTTATATACTTTATTAAGGTGCACTAGAACCTGGTTACTATAAAATATGTTATGTGTAGCACTTACAGCATGTGTACAGGGAACTCAAAAGTATTCATAATATTACAATCTTTGAAGAAAATCCTTTTGTGGCGTTTTTTAATGATGTTACTCTGTTACAAAATAATAAAATTGATATGTATTTTTGAAACATTTTTGTAGTATATGGGGTGCAAAGCATATTTTTTTTTCAGGGTCACACAAAAGTGGTCGATTAAAATGTGGTCTACGGGGGGAAAAAAACTCTTCACAGCTTATTTTAACACATTAGCGACGGGAAACGAGAATTCTCGTTTTTATTCAGAATACGTCATTGGCTAAGGGAGTGACTTCTACCTTACAGAAAAGACATTTATATTGTGTTGTTCATATTTTTTATAGATTGTAAGACATTATATATTACATCCGTACATTGAAAGATATTTACTGCTGCATAAACATGAAAAACATATTTCAGAAACCAATTTCCGAGACACTTTCAGAAGAGGGAGGAGCTTCTACTGTTTTTAAACCCAGATTTAATTAAATTGCCTGTCGTCAGTGTGTTAATTGTGTTGCACTAATTCAAACATTATGAAATTAAATTACATTACTGTGGTTGACTACAAGAAGCTTGAATATGATTTGTATCGTATTTATCGTTCATTTATAGGGTCACATAAAAAATTTCGGATACAGTTCTGGTCTATTAGGGATGATTGCTGAAGAGCATTTTCGATTATGGTGTGCGTTTTAACGTTAAGTAAATTTGTGCTTAATAAGTAGTGCTTAAATATTGTATAGACCATGTACAGGGATACACAAATGAATTCGTAAGTATAAATGAAAATGAGCGCGCGCGAATTGCTTCAGTGTTTTTTTTTTTTTTTTTTTTTTTTTTTGAGTTATGTATTTCCCAGCCCAATTACATTTAGTATACTAACAAATGTTTGCAGAATTTAAATAGAACCATATACAGGACTCCACAGAAACTGGAAATATGGTGCACACTATGCATACTAATCCCCGGAAATGTGATATGAGCAGTTTTAAGAGGGTTTTTTGTCTGCATTAAATTTAAATGTTATAGACGACGCGTAAAAATCTTCACGTAATATACAGGGCTGTAGAAAATAATTCATGTACGTTTCCGTCTATTGGTAGAATTTACTAAAGGACATTAACACAATTAATTGATAATTACAAATGTAAATTAAATTACACTACGAAGGGGTTCAGGGGGGCAGAGCCCCCCTGAAGAAATCTACTTTATTATCTAAAAATTACCAGAATAAGTAGCTCATGAGATTTTCAGAATACCATTACATAACAAGGGGTTTAATTTAACGCTTCTAATGTCAGAAACCTTCGAAATATTTTTTCGTTTTATAAATGTTTATGTAATTTCAAAACTTTAAATTTCGTTTTTTGTAGAAAGATTAATATTACTCAAAGGGCGCTAAACACAATGAATTGTAGAGCTGACGTTGAGGCTCCTGATCTGCAGATTTACTAGTTTATATTATAAACGACAAACGATTCCATGCGTATCGCTGACGCCATTCTGACATTGGCAGCAGCAGACGATTCTATTTAAATTTTACGGCATTTTTTTTAACTTCTAAATATTGCGCATTGTCAATTTTTAGCTCATAGGCTGTCAAAGCCACAGAGCTATTGTGCCCACAAGTTCTGTATGTATTTAAGTATGTGTGTACGTACATACAGTTGTGGAAATAAAAAAAGTAAACACCCCCTAGTAACTCCTCAACAAATTATCGTAGAAAAAAGTTGCTGGTACCGAACGATTGGAAATAAAGTCTACTTTTAAATGATGTACATAAAATTTGTTTAGGGGGGCCATCTACTTATTAAAACGAACCATAACTTTTTTTTCAATAGCATTACACAATTCTGACAGCATAATTGAAATTTACACCCTTCAATTACCCTAAAAACAAATTTTTATGCAATTCGTACCATAAGTTTCTAAGAAATTAATTATTTTAAAACGAGCGTATTTTAAAGGCTTTATCCAAATTGAAGATCCGTACTCGATTGTTAACCGAGAGACTTGAAACTTTGTTAACTTGATCAAGGCACCTTAAGCACCACTCAAGCAGTCAATGAAGCCTGCTAGATTACACGACAGCAGAAGAAATTTCAAAATATCTAGTCACTTCTATCACAGACGGCCCCTTAAAACATCCTTTTTGCTGTTTTTTAAGCATAATTTGAAAACTGCTTGGAAGAAAATTGTGAAATTTCGGCTTTCCATAAAGCAGGACTTAATAAAACTAAATCCATCAAAAAACTGTAGGTTGCAATTCATAATTTTTTCGAATATTTATTTAATAATTCATGATTCATATCATAAAATTATAAAAAATGCAAATTCAACGTATTTATGTTTGGGTATATTAGCATTATTTCTAAACAAAAAATTAGCACATTAGGAGCATAACTTCAGGAGATATAAATAAAAATATGAAAATGTAATTTAACATTAGAAGCACTAAATTTTGAATATTTATGATTCAAAAACTTATCATTCAAATGACTTGAAATTTGGTGTCTAGGCATAGTTTGAACCGAAGATTTGAAATACCTCGTTAAAATTGGGTATTGCCATTGAGAAAAAATTAAGTTTGGATTCGTTTTAATATGTAGACGCCCCCCTAAGAAAATTATATATACATCATTTAAAAATAGACTTTATTTCCAATCGTTCGGTACCAGTAACTTTCTACGATAATTTGTTAAGGAGTTAGTAGGAGGTGTTTTTTTTTTTGTTGTTGTTGTTTTTCCACGATTGTACGTAACGCGATAACTCTTGATAAAAATATTCGATTTGCATCAAATTTTGTAAATGGTTTCATTCAGATAAGGCACTGTCGTGATTAGTTATTGGTGTTCATTGGCTAAGTATAAAGGAGGAAACGGTGGACTAATCCCCACCCCCTTAATTTAAATAAACGGGGTTTTTCAGGCAGAAATATCCGATTTGCATAAAATTTTGTAAATAAGTTCATTCAGATAAGACGCTTCCCTGATTAGTTTTGGGGTTCATTGGCTAAATAGAAAGGGCGGAACGGGGCTATCCCCCCCCCCCCCCAGCCTTAATTCAGATAAATGGTGTTTTTCAGGCAAAATTATCCGATTACCATCAAATTTTGTAAATAGGTTAATTCCGATAAGGCACTTCCATGATTACTTTTGGGGAGTAATTGGTTAAGCATAAAGGGGGAACAAGGGGCTAAAACCCCATCTTAATTTAGATAAATGAGTGTTTTCGGCAGAATTATCCGGTTTGCTTCAACTTTTGTAAATAGGTATAAATTGATAAGTTTATTTTATTAGTTTTGGGATTTCATTGGTTAAGTATAAAGAGGTAACGGTGAGAAAATATCCACCTCCTTAATTTAGACAAATGGGTTTTTCTGGTAGAATTATCCGATTTAAATAAAATTTTGTAAATAGGTTCAATCTGATAAGGCGCTTCCTTGATTAATTTTGGGGGTTCATTGGTTAAGTATAAAGAGGGGAATGGAGGCACCCCGCTTAATTTAGGTAAATGGATTTTCCATCCAGAATTATCCGATTTGCTTCATGTTTTGTAGATAGGTTCATCCTAATAAGGTTCTTTTATTGGTTTTAGGGTTTCATAGATTAAGTGTAAACGGTGAATGGAAGGTTAATCCCTCCACTTAATTTAGGTAAATGAGTTTTTAAAGTATAATTATTGGATTTGCTTCAAATTTGTAAATAGTTTCATTCATAAAAGGCGCTTGTCTGATTAGTTTTAGGGGTTCATTGGTTAAGTATAAAGGGGGGAATGGAGGCTAATCCCTCTCCCTAAATATAGATAAATGGATTCTTCATGCAGAATTATCCAATTTGCTTCGAATTTGGTATACTGCTTCTTATAAGGCAATTACCTGATTAGATTTAGAGGTTCATTGATTAAGTATAAAGGAAGGAACGGAGGCTAACCCCTTCCAGCCCCTTAATTTTAATAAATAGGTTTATCATTCAAAATTATTCTATTTATTTCAAATTTGGTATACCGGTTTATTCTGATTTTATTTGGAGGTTCATTGGTTAAGTATAAACGAGGGAGGAATGGGGAAGTTAATACCCCGGTTAATTTAGCTAAATAGATTTTTCATGCAGAATTTTCAGTTTTGCTTCAAATTTGGTATACCGGTTTCTCTCTAAAAAGACGTTTTACTGATTAGATCCGGGGTTCATTGATTAAGTACAAAGAGAGGAAACGGGATGGGGCTTAATCCCCCTCCCAACTTCATTTAGCTGAATGAATTTTCATGCAGCATTATCTGGTTTGCTTCAAATTTGTTATAGATGTTTATTCTGATAAAGCGCTTCACTGATTAGTTTTGAAAGTTCTTTTTTCTCATTCGAAATATATTGGTTTGTACTATAACAAATAAATTCTGCTTTTTTATGTCTTTTTTAACCATTTTGCTAAAAAAAGAATGAGTTCTATTTTTTGAATAATAGATATAAACTATGAATAGAATATTTGTCAATTGTACGATAAAAAATTATTTGAATTTCTTGAAATGCCAAACATTTACAGAATTGAGACTAAACTATTACTTAATTGTTGTTTGCCGTATTTCAAATTGAAAAATTAGAAAATATGAAAGACTTGTGTTTATTGTTCTGATTTATAATTATTTTTTTCTTTTTAATTGTCTTCGATTTAACCTTTTTTTTTCTTTTAAAAAACAGTCAAAACGTTACTTTTTTATTTGTGGCAACTGATGTTTCAGAATTGATAAATATCTTCTTCGTTTATTATTCGTTTGATCTTTCTGTGTTTGAGCTATTATGATTGTCTGAAATGCTTTTTATTTAACCGTTTTTCGTACTTATTATTTCGCGTTTCAAGTGACCCTGAGTATAACACTGCAAGTTTCTGTACTATTTTCCAAACAATATATATATGTACTATTTAATCTTTTTTTAAACTATTTAGTCTTGTGATGAACATTCATTTTGTTTGAAAATGTAAACAGAAGTGCGAGTTGTCACTTCAAGTAATGCACTAAACCTATACATGGAATGAATTTTAAACTTTTAAAATATATTCTATATAATGTTCAAGTGTTTATTTTATTCAAGAAAGTTATGAAATAGTGATGTTGCATATAATTTGATTGAAGAATATGCAATGCTTTGTTTAAATTTCAAAAATTAGTTTAAATTTATTTAACAATCATTACAATTTAACAATCACTGAACAATCTAGGTGTATGTGTATAACAAACTACTTTTAAAATCCAGACGTTAATAAATATTTTCTCTGTCAGACTCTGTCAATGCGTACAAAAGGTACTGCGGTAACCAGATTTCTCAATAGTACTGTCTGTAATTTAATCGCAATTTTTGTGTTCTACAGAATACAAATAAGTCTAATATTTGGAAATTAGTGACTACATTTTCTATTAAATTCAATTAAACTTGCTTTAGAATACAAATATTTTATTTAAAAATTTCTTTCATGGATTAAAGATTTGTTTCAGGAATGATATGTATCGATAGAGAAAGAATTTTTTATCATATCAGTGTCAAAGTTTTTTTTTTTTTTTCAGTGTAAGTGAACATTGCAGGTGGTGACAAAATTAAAAAGTGTAATTGACAAAAAAATATATTAAACGAAACAAATAAAATTTCCTGTTTTTACTGATTGTCTTTGTGTAAAATTTGTTGTAATGAAATCGGATAATAATAATGAAAATTCATTTATTATGGCTAACATAATCGGTTGTGGTATAAACAGCCAGAAAACGTGTAATACCATTTTTGTTTATTATTAGTGAAGAAATAAATGCGTATTTTCTGGATAAAAGTCAATAATAATAATGTTAACTAACACTATCTATGACTTTTTAAAAGAGATTTTAATATTTTAAGTAAATAGTAACTGATGCATAAGTTGAGTACAAATGATGGAACCGATTTAAGAAAAAATCATATTTTCGAAACTACTGCACATATTACAATAAGTGATATATAAATTTAAGGAGAAATAGACCAAGTTTTTTATCGGGACATGTAAATGGTCATAATGTCAGAGTGTGGCGAAGTGAAAATTCTCAGGAGATTGTGCAGTTTTATAGAGATTCATCAAAAGTGAATGTTTTTTGTGCGACGTCACGGAAAAAATTCTATGTGCCTTTGTTTATGTACCACCAATGCTGAAAACACTGCCAGAACTTAAAGAACGCAATTGTGCAGCATTCAGAACTATTGACAGATTGATGCTACAAAATGTTTGGAACGAAATGGACTGCCGATTGGGCGTATGCCGTGTAACAGGGGGGGGGGGGGTCACACATCGAACCTTTGTAAAGAAAAAAACTTTGTATATATCTCTTTAAATTCATTTGTCAGTTATTGTAATATGTGCAGTAATTGCAAAAATATGATTTTTTAAAACCGGGTCCGTCATTTGTACACACGCTTTATAATAGAAGAATTTAACATATAACTGCATTTATAAATCACCTAAACTGCGAACTCTCAAAATAATGAAAACTTTGGTTATACATATATTTACTCTTTAAACCATCAGTGTCTGTGCTTATAATATTATGTAAATAGATATTTTATATACAAAAATTAGTTAGATTAAGTTTCTGAACTTTACTGAAGAGATCAAACTTGCACATCATATTATCGACATAAATTTACTATTATTATGACTAAAAGAAATGTAATTTGAATTTATAATAGCATCGTAATCTAGTGCAGATCTGTTAAAATTGTCTGTGTTGTATTTGTATTTATTGAGCATAAGAAATATACATCAATATGGCAATTAAATTTGAAATACAGAATATTGCAAATTAGCATACATTTGCCATTACAAAGAGCATCTGATAATTAGTATCACGTCAATGTCTGCTATGTCGCATGATGAATACACAAAGGAAATAATTTGCCCTGTGAATGAACTGGTGTAATGCAGTAAGACCGGAACATAATGATTCATATATGTGTTTAGATAAAAGGGTATGGTATGCATTAATATCTCCGTTAATTTCAATTGAGTGCAGGAAGCACTTAATCCAAAATGCTATTTCGGACTTTAAGTTACTGATTGAAGAGATATAACTAGTTAATGAAAATATTCGCTTTTAAGCATTTCTCATTTTATATCTATTTCAAATGCACATTTGTGCTGAAATTCTCCTGGAAAGTTGTATAATTGATTTCCGTGTAAACATAAATTTTGAGAGCTCTTCGTGAAAATATCTGAGATCGAACAGTACTATATACATTTAGTATTATTGAACCCACGTAAATGCAAATCAGCTTAAGAATTAAAACTGTAGAAACGCATTCTGACTAGTTAATCTGCACTTCAGGAAGCAGACGTCAGCTCTGCAACTCAATGTCTTTAAATCTCACTTTACAAAATATTCAACATTTTACAATCCGATTTTTTTATACATAAATATTTATTAGCATATAAAGTTCGCGAAAGGATTCTGAAATTAAAGGCGATAAATTAAACTCGATATTCTGAAATGATATTCTAAAATTCCTATAAACTGCTTACTCTGGCAATTTTTAGGATTCGGTACTTAAAAAATAAAAAAGGAACCATTATAAGATCACTCCTTTGTCTCTCTGTTTGTCACAGCCATATTATTCGTAAACTATAGGACGTGGAAAGTTCAGACTGGCTGAGGTAATAAAGGCTATTCACCCATATATTTATAGATTATTAACTATTCACAAATACATTTAGGGAAAATGTAGAGGGGCTAATAGGTAACTTTAAAACAAAAAAAATGCATTTCTTCTTTGTATACCATGTGCAAACTTTCATAACGCTGAACTGAAAAATATATTTCTTTTTAATTTTAGATGTTATATTTTCAAAGATATTGTCAAAATTATAATTTAAAACTATGCCCCTCCACTCTATTTCAGAATCTACTGAAACTAAAATTATGAAAAAATTAGAGGTAGAAGAAGTTAATTTAAACCTTTATAGCCAGGAAAACTATAGTGATTAAACTAGGTCACATAGCTTTTGTGAAAAACCGTTTCACACAAATCCACTTTTCCGTTTCACACAAATTTCGATTTGAGGTATTCAGCAAAGGAGTTGAGGAGCGTTGGAGGTACCTATCATCGAAGAAGTGTGAAAGGATTCATAAAAATGATTTTCAAAAAGTCCTTCCGGCCAGTGCCGGGAGGAAGAGGTAGCTTTCATAATCCTTATTTAAAAAAAGCCAACTTATATCATGCAAACACACGAAGCTCAATTTAGTGGAAAACCGAATATAGGAGATTCAATACTAATTTTTATCAATATAATGAATGAGAATTTCGCGAAATTAGTCAGCTTTATCCAAGCTGCTTTTCTTTAAAGTAACTTATATTTGGCTGCCAAATTCGGCAATTTCTTAAAGTGTCTGTCATTTTAAGACAACATGGTGGATGAGGCTAAGCAGTGAACTTGGTCGAGACCTTAGTAATTGCTGTGCACATGCTCACTCACATCGGAATCGGTTAATATATAGGAGTGCTGTCGCATGCAAAAAATCAGATTTTTCAAAATGTCACCCACAATAGAAATTGAAACTGCTATATCTGAGCCATTTTTAGGTAGCTTTCTTTACAAAAAAGCTACCTATTGCAGCCGTTCGGAGGAAAGCGATTTCAAAAAATTTTGGTATATTTTCATCGATCATGACCCCCAGACCCCGAAACCACCCTCCGTTCAAAATTGATATATATATATATATATATATATATCTGACCTATGTCACACTGTAACTCCCGTAATTATGAACCGATTTCGATGTAATTCAGTGTGTACATAGTACATACCAATGTCTCGACCGAGTTCGTAGGCCAGCTTCATCCGCCGTTTTGTTTCAAAATGGCGGCCATTTAAAATTTTTAAAAAAATTTAAAACTTGAAATGTGGTACCAAAAAATAAAAAATGGAAAAATATTTTTTTCTTATGTATTTGACCTTTATACAAAGATTCCGGAGCAGTTTTTGTTTCGTCTATATCTTAAAAAATGGCTGAGTTACAGCATTTTGAATTTCTAGCGTGGCTGACATTTTGAAACGTCCTGAATTTTGTCACGCGATAAAAGGCGTATTTATGAACCGATTTGGATGTAATTCGGTGTGTACATAGTACATACCAGTCTCTCGACCGAGTTCGTTGGCCAGCTTCATCCGCCGTTTTGTTTCAAAATGGCGGCCATTTAAAAATTTTAAAACTTGAAATGTGGTACCAAAAAAATAAAAATGGAAAAATATTTTTTTCTTATGTATTTGACCTTTATACAAAGATTCCGGAGCAGTTTTTGTTTCGTCTATATCTTAAAAAATGGCTGAGTTATAGCATTTTGAATTTCTAGCGTGGCTGACATTTTGAAACGTCCTGAATTTTGTCACGCGATAAAAGGCGTATTTATGAACCGATTTGGATGTAATTCAGTGTGTACATAGTACATACCAATCTCTCGACCGAGTTCGTTGGCCAGCTTCATCCGCCATTTTGTTTCAAAATGGGGCCATTTAAATTTTTTTTCAATTTTAAAATTTGAAATGTGGTACCAAAAAATTGAAAATGGAAAAATATTTTTTCTTATGTATTTGACCTTTATGCAAAGATTTCGGAGCAGTTTTTGTTTCGTCTATATCTTAAAAAATGGCTGAGTTATAGCATTTTGAATTTTTAGCAGGGCTGACATTTTGAAACGTCCTGAATTTTGTCACGCGATAAAAGGCGTATTTATGAACCGATTTGGATGTAACTTCGTTTATACATAGTACGTACCAATATCTCGACCGGGTTCTTTGGTCAGCTTCATCCGCTATCTTGATTAAAAATGGTGGCCATTTAAATTTTTAAGAAAAATTTAAATTTCAAATGTGGTACCAAAAAATTAAAAATTGAAAAAATATTTTCTTCTTATGTGTTTGACCTTGATAAAAAGATTCGGGAGCAGTTTTTGTTTCGTCTATATCTTAAGAAATGGCTGAGTTATAGCATTTTGCATTTCTAGCGTGGCTGACATTTTGAAACGTCCTGATTTTTCTCACGTAATAACAGGCGTATTTATGAACCGACTTGGATGTACCTTGGTGTGTACATAGTACATACAAATATCTCGACCGAGTTCTTTGGCCGGCTTCATCCACCATCTTGTTTCAAAATGGCGGCCATTTAAAAAAATTAAAAAATAAAAAAAATTAAATGAGATACCAAAAAATTGGAAAGTGAAAAAGATTTTTTTTGTATGTGTTTGACCTTAATACAAAGATTCCGGAACAGTTTTTCTTTCGTCTATATCTAAAATAAATGGCTGAGTAATAGCATTTTGAATTTCTCTTGTGGCTGACATTTTAAAACGACCTGATTTTTATCACGCGATAACACGCGTAATTATGAACCTATTTGGATGTAACTTGGTCTGTACATAGTACATACCAATTTCTCGACCGAGTTCGTTGGCCAGCTTCATTCGCCATCTTGTTTCAAAAGGGTTGCCATTTAAAAAAAATTAAATTTAAAATTCAAAATGAGGTATTAAACAATTGGAAAATGAAAAAGATTTTTTTATGTGTTTGGCCTTGATACAAAGATTCCGGAGCAGTTTTTGTTTCTGAAAATTTGTTCTTTTGTTTATATCTTAAAAAATGGTCGATTTATAGCACTTTGAATTTCTAGCATGGCTAACATTTTGAAACGATCTTGTATTTGTCACGCGATAACACACGTATTCGCCTATTTCGATGTAAGAAGGCATGTGGATAGTATACATCAACACCTCGACCATGATCGCTGGCGAGATTCATCAGCCATCTTGTTTCAAAATGGCGACCATTAAATTAAAAAATATATATATATTTAAAGTGAGGTGCAAAAAAATTAGAAATTGAAAAAGGTTTCTTTCTTAAGTATTTGACCTTGATATAAGGATTCAGGAGCATTTTTTGTTTGTCTTTACCTTAAAATATGGCTCAGATATAGCAGTTTAAATTTCTATTGTGGGTGACATTTTGAAAAATTGATTTTTTGCATGCGACAGCACTCCTATATATTAACCGATTCCGATGTGAGTGAGCATGTGCACAGCAATTACTAAGGTCTCGACCAAGTTCACTGCTTAGCCTCATCCACCATGTTGTCTTAAAATGACAGGCACTTTAAGAAATTGCCGAATTTGGCAGCCAAATATATGTTACTTTAAAGAACAGCAGCTTGGATAAAGCTGACTAATTTCGCGAAATTCTCATTCATTATATTGATAAAAATTAGTATTGAATCTCCTATATTCGGTTTCCACTAAATTGAGCTTCGTGTGTTTGAATGATATAATTTGGCTTTTTTTAAATAAGGATTATGAAAGCTACCTCTTCCTCCCGGCACTGGCCGGAAGGACTTTTTAAGGTAAAGACAAACAAAAAATGCTCCTGAATCCTTATATCAAGATCAAATACTTAAGAAAGAAACCTTTTTCAATTTCTAATTTTTTTGCACCTCACTTTAAATATATATATATATTTTAATTTAATGGCCGCCATTTTGAAACAAGATGGCTGATGAATCTGGCCAGCGAACTTGGTCGAGGTGTTGATGTATACTATCCACATGCCTTCTTACATCGAAATAGGCGAATACGTGTGTTATCGCGTGACAAATACAAGATCGTTTCAAAATGTTAGCCATGCTAGAAATTCAAAGTGCTATAAATCAACCATTTTTTAAGATATCAACAAAAGAACAAATTTTAAGAAACAAAAACTGCTCCGGAATCTTTGCATCAAGGCCAAACACATAAAAAAAATCTTTTTCATTTTCCAATTTTTTAATACCTCATTTTGAATTTTAAATTTAATTTTTTTTAAATGGCAACCCTTTTGAAACAAGATGGCGAATGAAGCTGGCCAACGAACTCGTTCGAGACAATGGTATGTACTATGTACAGACCAAGTTACATCCAAATAGGTTCATAAATACGCCTGTTATCGCGTGACAAAAATCAGGTCGTTTTAAAATGTCAGCCACAAGAGAAATTCAAAATGCTATTACTCAGCCATTTTTTTTTAGATATAGACGAAAGAAAAACTGTTCCGGAATCTTTGTATTAAGGTCAAACACATACAAAAAAAAATCTTTTTCATTTTCCAATTTTTTGGTATCTCATTTAAATTTTTTATTTTTTAATTTTTTTAAATGGCCGCCATTTTGAAACAAGATGCCGGATGAAGCTGGCCAACGATCTCGGTCGAGATATTTGTATGTACTATGTACACACCAAGGTACATCCAAGTCGGTTCATAAATACGCCTGTTATTACGTGAGAAATATCAGGACGTTTCAAAATGTCAGCCACGCTAGAAATTCAAAATGCTATAACTCAGCCATTTCTTAAGATATAGACGAAACAAAACTGCTCCCGAATCTTTTTATCAAGGTCAAACACATAAGAAGAAAATATTTTTTCAATTTTCAATTTTTGGTACCACATTTCAAAATTAAATTTTTCTTAAAAATTTAAATGGCCGCCATTTTTAAACAAGATCGCGGGTGAAGCTGGCCAACGAACCCGGTCGAGACATTGGTATGTACTATGTATAAACGAAGTTACATCCAAATCGGTTCATAAATACGCCTTTTATCGCGTGACAAAATTCAGGACGTTTCAAAATGTCAGCCACGCTAGAAATTCAAAATGCTATAACTCAGCTATTTTTTAAGATATAGACGAAACAAAAACTGCTCCGAAATCTTTGTATAAAGGTCAAATACATAAGAAAAAAATATTTTTCCATTTTCAAATTTTTGGTACCACATTTCAAATTTTAAATTTTTAAAATTTTTTTAAATGGCCGCCATTTTGAAACAAAATGGCGGATGAAGCTGGCCAACGAACTCGGTCGAGAGACTGGTATGTACTATGTACACACCGAATTACATCCAAATCGGTTCATAAATACGCCTTTTATCGCGTGACAAAATTCAGGACGTTTCAAAATGTCAGCCACGCTAGAAATTCAAAATGCTATAACTCAGCCATTTTTTAAGATACAGACGAAACAAAAACTGCTCCGGAATCTTTGTATAAAGGTCAAATACATAAGAAAAAAATATTTTTCCATTTTTTATTTTTTGGTACCACATTTCAAGTTTTAAATTTTTTTAAAAATTTTAAATGGCCGCCATTTTGAAACAAAACGGCGGATGAAGCTGGCCAACGAACTCGGTCGAGACATTGGTATGTACTATGTACACACCGAATTACATCGAAATCGGTTCATAATTACGGGAGTTACAGTGTGACATAGGTCATATATATATATATATATATATATATATATATATATATAAATTTTGAACGGAGGGTGGTTTCGGGGTCTGGGGGTCATGATCGATGAAAATATACCAAAATTTTTTGAAATCGCTTTCCTCCGAACGGCTGCAATAGGTAGCTTTTTTGTAAAGAAAGCTACCTAAAATATATATCCCTAGTAGCACAGTTTCGTTTTTAAAACGATGAAAAAACGACAACGCATATCGTTGAAAAGACGGTATTCGTTGACGTTATAAATTCGAAAATATGTCTCGTTGATTCGATTATTTTCCGGCGGTTAATTTAGCAAAATTTTCAACGCGATAACAACCGTCTTGAAAACGTTGTTTAAAGCTCAAATATCATAGTTAGTATTACTATTTTTCAACGTTATTTTAATGAGAATAAAAACGTAAAATAATAATAATAATAACGGGAGTATATCCGCAATACTACCTCGTTAATTTTCCCTTTTTTCAACGGCACTTTAACACTTTAAAAACGTTTAAAATTAAGAATAAATCCGCAATATTGTCTCGTTAGTTCCACTTTTATCCAAGGGCAATTTAATGTCATGAAAAACATTTAAAAATTAGAGGAATATTAAAGGGGAGGGGGTATATAACACTTCATAAGAAAATAAAAAAATTTTAAGCTAAATTTAAGATTAGTAATTTTGTTAACTTTCCTTTTCATATTATGTATATATATCTACTTAAACTACTCGCTTATCTACTTCAAAATTGCAGTTTTTTCGCGATTGATGAAATTCGCGTTTTTCCCATCATCTGTTAACAAAATTGATGATTTTTCTGTGAAAAATAGACAACATTGATTTGTTTTTTCGGCAATCATTTGTCGAAATTCCAATATACTTTATGTCCGAATTTTCAGATTTATGACAAATTATTTTTTTTTAATCTTTAGAAAATTCGGACCAGAATCACCCCTGCCCTCAAAGATTTCAATTGATAAAAGAGGCATTTGACAATAAAAATGTTGCAGTTATTAGATTTATCAGTTGATTTTCTCAATATTTCTAATATAAAATTATTTTAGCATATATGAGCTCAACTATAAGTACAAAGCATGTTTTGAAATTTCTGCTTTTAAAATTTTGTATTAATCAGTTCTCATATACTATCGTGTTATCTTAAAATACCAGGGTGTAAAAAAATCATGATTTAAAAAAAAAAAAAAAAAAAAAAAAAAATCATGATTTTTTTTTATTTATATCAGATTTTTTATATTTTTTTCCTTGTGTTAAAATATTAAACATCTACCAAGAATTAAACATTTAAAAAATGAATAACCCTCCAATTACTAACATAATCCATGTTTTTTTGCTTTAATTAATAAAATTTTAATTATGTAATTATAGAAATTAAAAAAAAACTGTAAATTTAAAATTTCTTTAGTAACATATAACATTATGTGCACTAATATTTTGTAATAATTATGTAAACCAATATTAAATACTGCTTATATTTTAAAGTGATTGATAAATTGCATTTAATTTTAAATTGATGATACAGATTAAATTTTGTGATTATTAAACAATTAACTGTTTAATTAAGAACACAATCTATATTTTTGAAAAAGTGGTTGAAAAAAAGGTGATAAATAATCGTTTGATAAATTCATAAAGCGGCCAATAATTTTACACAGGTTCTAAAGCATATGTATATCAAATTGATAAAAAATTGTAGCGATGTATACAGCAAACTCGCACATAATTTATAAATAGATTACAAAAATTGTATTTTGAAATTTAAATCAGATTGTTTCCCCACAACATTAAAATATTTGAATAGCTACTAAATATTATAATGAGTTATTTAACATTTAGTTAGATGTTTTTAAATGTATCATACTTCTTTTTACACAGTTTAACATTGTTATAATTAACAATAACAAATATTACATTTTTTACAAGTGATTTAGTGATAATTTTCATTACTGATTATAATGCTTTTTCACACTATTTTAAAAGATCAGAAAATATGTGATTTTATCATCTGATTTAAATCAGTTGATTAAAATCATTGACACTCTATTGCTATGTTTATTGTATATAAAAGAATGAATAACTTGATTATTAAAAGGAAATTATGACATTGTAAGTTATATTAGATTTAAATATAATTTTTAAATTAAATGCTTTTTATGTTTGTTAGATAAAAACCATGCTTTTTTACAAACTTACTGTACTTAAATTTTTCACAGTACTCAGGAATTACATTTAGAAACAATTATTTAAATCTTTGTTTTGTGTATTCATAAGTCACAATACCTGTAGAAACTTTCCAAATTATGTTCATCTTAGATTTGAATACTTTTTTATGTCATTTTAAACATTCAGAAAATTTTTGATTTTAATCAATTTTTTTTAAAAAATCACTTGATTAAAATCATGACTTAAATCGCTGATTTAAATCGTTGACACCCTGTAAAATACACTGAAAAAGAATGTTATTTCTCAAAAACCTTTTTATAAGTAGAATTCTTGTTTCTGAAATATTTATTCCACTGTTTATTATTACACTAGAGAGTATCCATTTATCATACTTTCTCAAAATTTATGATAATGAGTGTAGGCTTTCTTCTAACTTTTTAAATTGCTAATTTAATTTGTTGTAGTTTGGATTAAAAATAGGATTGAATACATAAGTACACGTTGTATCCAAATTTTATTGTGTGCTGGTAGTCCTAATTTTTTTTTTTTTTTTTTTTTTTTTTTTTTTTAATGGCTAATACGGAGATGAAACCACATGCTTTTTTAGAGCTTGAGAATTCTACTTTGGTTCTACAATTACAAAAAAAATTCTTTTTCTCTACGTGGTAATTTGAAATTCTTATTTTTAATATATATAAACACATATTGTAAATATATATATTTACATAAATTTAATATTTTAAGAAATCGTTTCCCATTATTTAACCCTTCAGAGGGATAAAACTAGAAAAATTTTGGTGGGGAAAAGGTTATAAAACTGCTTTTCCAGATTTGAAACCAACACCTTTAAAAATTCAGATAGAATCCAGCATTACAGAAACAACTGTTTGCCCCTGATAGGGTTAAAAATGACTAAAAAAAAGTACTTGACCAAGCCTCAAAAAATCCTCTGACCCAAACATAGGCAGGCAACGAAATTTGCTATTTTCTTTTCGCAATAGTCTGTCAGAATTAGCAATGTTTTTTTTTTTCCTGCAAATTTCTTTTTTTTTTTTTTTCTGCTATCATTTTGATAAATTTCGCATCATTTTTCATTATTTCTCCAAGAAAATCTGAATACTCTATTACATAAAATTTCAGCTTGAAAAGGGCTATTTTACAATCTAAACTACTTTTGTACAGATAGAGGCGGTGATAGAATTCAAATAATCTAAGAACTCGTTTGCTGCCCAAATGTTAATATAAATGAGATTTTAGTATTGCATATATAGTTTTAACAACTGGTTCGCCAAACTCAACACAAATTAACCAGTTCTACCGAACCGGCTGAATCCCACCACTGAATAGAGGGGAAGATCTAGATTCAAATTTACAAAATATCATGAAATACTTGGGTACAAGTAATTTCTTTTAAAGGAGATCATGTTGAAAGTAAAAGGATTTTTTTTTAAATTCCAGATTGATACACTCAAATGTTGATAACTTTACATACATATTTGCAAAAATACCAATAGTACAGAATGCATAATTAAAACTGTCTTCTTTAAAAATATTAATAGGTATTAAGTTAACTTTGAAGCTGTTATCTGCAGTAAAATTCTTTTAAATATTGCATGCAAATTGCATTCAAAATTTTCAAAGCCATTTTTGTTACGATTTAAATATATCTCTTTTTTTGTGTGAAAGCATAGAAAATTATTTCATTCATTGGTGTTATATATTTTTTACACAATAGCTTCCACTATTGCACAGTTGCAAATACTTAGGAGAACTGATAGGAAGGGTTGAGGAAGAAGAAATTAAAAAATTATACAACTGTACACAGCAAACTAATAAAACCACTGTCAGTAAAATGTTAAAATTAGTGTATTTTCTTGTTGTGAATGTTTCTGTACCTGAACATAATTATGTAGTTATAAACTCTGTGAAATCTGCACTTTGAAACTGAGGGTATGATGAATTATACATTTTGACGGATTATAGATCATAACTTTGTTTATATTTTACTTTTTTAAATTACTATAAATTAGGAACAAATACACTAAAATTACAATGCAATACTGGTATAGTGTATTTAATAACTAAGATGAAGGAAAATTTAAATTATAATACATTTTTTACCGATTATTCTTTATTTTAAACATTGACAAAACACAATGATAGTTTTTTAATATTTTTTTTTTTAGTGTAAATGTATGAACACAGTATTTCTTGCTCCAAGATAAAATTTTGTTACTCAAGAAAACTTAAAATATTTATATATATTTTATATTTAAGAATTTATTCACTGAAAAAGTGATAACTGAGAAGAAAAAAAAAATTAACTTTATGTGTTCAAATGTTAATGACAATTTTCATCGTTAACATTCCAATATGAATGGCAGATAATAGAGAATTGTGTTTTATACATTGGCAGATTTCACAGAATTGACTGTACTTTCAAAATGAAGTAAATTTTGTTACAAAAGATCAATATTGAACACAACTTTTAAAGATGCATCAATAATCCTATGGATTACTAAAAAGTGCTCAAAAATGAAAAACAACTTCTAAATATTAAATAGTAAGAAATCAGTAACTCATACCTTCATACTAACAGGGATAATAAACTTTTCAAGGAGTAGAATCATTTTTTATCATTAATCATCTATAAAAGGTTATTTAATAATTCAATGTTAAGAAATCATGACAATAGAATGCGTTAAAGAAAGAAAGCCAACATATTTTTGCAACCATTTATTTAATATATATATATATATATATATATATATATATATTATACAGATTTATTCAGCATTTTGTCTGAATATTTCTTTTTTAGAGGTGCATATTTAAGGAAAAGTTTTATGCAGTCTTCGACTTTACTCTCATCAAAAGGCTCTCCTACTTTAGCCCGAACAGCATCTGAAAAGAAAAGAGATTACTGAATTAAAGTAAACTCCCGACTATCTGGCTTAACGTGGCGGAAGGGTAGGCCGGAGTGCTATAAATATTTACTCACTTTTGTCCCCCATACACAGGATTATATTTAAAACAAACGTTACCCATTTTAAGATAAGTTTTATGTATAAAGTACATACAGTTTTAAAATAAAGCCAACATGTTGACTGGTTCTTTGCTTTTCTTATATCCTGCAGCTGCGGCTGTTTTCTTTAATGAAAAAAGGTTTTATAGAAAATATTTATAATTTAAACCGCCCTTTCTGTCTATCACTGCTCTGATATTACATTCTGCAATCCCTTCTTGCTCCTTCCTATCGTAGATAGCCCTTTCCCACGGACGGGAACCTATCTCTCGGTCGTTTGCAACATTCCTCATTTTTTTAGTAGGCCATATAGTCGGGAGTTTACTGTACAACATAATGAATAGATAAGGAGGCTAAAGAAATATCGCTTGATGAAATTTGCCTATTCTCCCCTGCAATTGATTGATATTCACAATATTTTTCTGCGACCATTTCCCTTTAATTATTTGATGAAATTCACATTTTTCACAATCGTCTGACAGTTTTTCTGGTGATCTTTTCACAAAATAAGTTTTCTCGTGATTGATGCCCAATAGCAGAAAATTCTCCAAGTATCTGCAACAGATATTTCAGGGAGAAAAAATAATCTGCTGATAAGATATTTTTACAATTGAAGTGTTAATCAAACAACCACTTATCTGCAGTGTTTTTAAACATTTTTTAAAACTTCTGCTTTCATATTACTTTTAATATGCAGCCTAAATGTGCAATTGGTCACATGAAAGAGAAGGTCAAATGTAAAAGCAAGAGAAACTGAATTTGGCCCTGTTTATACTCATGTTTGTTTTACTTTGCCCAATACCACTGCCCCTCTTCTCCCTCTTAAAAATGTCAAACTATTTTAATGCAAATTTGCATCAATCCTAAGGATTCAATTCAATGCCAAAAAAAAAAAAAAAAAAAAAAAAAAAAAAGTAGAATATTTGCCGTACTAAAAACCTTAAAATGAAATTATATAAATAGCTATCCGCATATAAAATTCAAAGATTTCTAAGTACTATAAAAATAAAACAGCAAATTTTGCAAGAAATAATAAAATCATTTAAAATTACTTAATAACTGTTTTAGTTTTTAAACAGAATAAGCTAATACAAAATTCTAGCAAAGAAAGAGCTACATTTTGACACTTATTTTTCTTATAATACAACATGTTAAAATGATGTGCATCAATTTTTAGATGTTTTTAATGCTAAATCATTTAATATGTGAATAAAATGCATCATTTTCAGTTGATTATATTATGTTAGGCTCAGTTTGTGACCTTTTGAAAACAGGGGTAAAAAAAAAAAAAAAAAAAAAAAAAACATGCGTGAACTAAAAAAACCCACTTTTATACATGAAGGACAGAACATTTTTTTTTTAAACATATTCATTTTAAAAGGGAAAAATAAATTATGTATATTTAATGCATATTTTGGTATTTTTAAAAATTGTACAAATGTACGGGTCATTCCATGTCAAATCAACCAAAAAATTTCAATTTTCAACCTGACCATTTCAGATTTCAATGAAACTGTCAGGTATCATTCTCTCCGGTGATATAAATGAGAATACAATTTTATAATTTTTTATTGCGTTAAATTTTCATACAATTAATTATTTAAAATTTTGAAAAATCATTTTTTGGGTTGCATAAATTTTTCAATTTTGAATTTCTCAAGTTCTATCAGGCATACAGAATTTTATGACCCCTCATTTTAAAGAGAATTTTATAAGTTTTAATTTGATACCCAAGTTGACTATGCTCAGTTAAAAAAACAAATTAAAAAATTTTTAAAAATTTAAAAAAATTTTAGATGGTGTTTTTTAAAAATTTTGAAAAAAATGTATGTTTGTTTTAATATTATAAGCTAAAATTTCTGAAATTTTTAGAGTGGGATCTCAATGGAATCAAGAGTTGTGAAATAAAAACTGAAAATTACCACTCAAATAATACATAAATAACAAAATAGCTAGGATTAGATTGTTATTTGAATGGTAATTTTCAGTTTTTATTTCATAACTCTTGATCCCATTGAGATCCCACTCTAAAAATTTCAGAAATTTTAACTTATAATATTACAACAAACATACATTTTTTTCAAAATTTTTAAAAAACACTATCTAAAAAATTTTTAAATTTTAAATTTTCAAAATTTTTTAAATTTATTTTTTTAACTGAGCATAGTCAACTTGGGTATCAAATTAAAACTTATAAAATTCTCTTTAAAATGAGGGGTCATAAAATTCTGTATGCCTGATAGAACTTGAGAAATTCAAAATTGAACAATTTATGCAACCCCAAAAATGATGATTTTTCAAAATTTTAAATAATTAATTGTACGAAAATTTAACGTGATAAAAAAATTATAAAATTGTATTCTCATTTATATCACCGGAGAGAATGATTCCTGAGAGTTTCATTGAAATCTGAAATGGTCAGGTTGAGTCACTGGTTGATTTGACATGGAATGACCCGAACCTAACTTTTCTGTTTTTGCAAAAATAAAACCCATCCACTTTATTTTTAATACACAAATATAAAATGCATTTCTTCGTACATTTCATACATTGTTTTAATGTTTACAAGCTTATTTACTTCATTTTAAGCATTAATTTTTTAAAACAAATTTTATTTTAAGCAATTCTCAAGTCTACTGCTCAACAAACCGGAAATTCTCACACATTTACTAATTTTTAAACAAAAAGGCATATTGACAGGACTAAGTGATTTGGAATCAAAATGGATTTAAATTTGATAAATTACTTATTGAGTTATAAGCAATTTTGGGTCACATGTCAACTGATTTTTGCGTCTTTTTTTTTTTCTTTCTTTCTTTTGGAAATACGGTTCAAAATGATAACTTTGACAATATTTTCTGAAAAATCTTATCTTTACCAAAAAGTGAAAACTTTTTTGATTACAAAGTTTCTGAATTAACAAAACTTTTTAATTTCATGCTCTTTTGAACAAAGATGAATTAAAACTTGTGACTGAAAGGATTTGTTTTAAAAATCTAAATCGGACAACTGGTCAAATGTCATTAAGTTGATTCCTACAATTAAAATGTAAGACACTTAAAATTTTGCGAAAGGAGATATTTAGTGATAAGTAAACAAAATTTCAAGTCTCTCACTATACAGTTTCTGGGAATAAACTCTGTGACAGACAGGGAAATGAGATTAATAGGATTTAGTCAGATGAAGCCATAAAAACAGCTTACAAGAATTAAAATACTGAATGCAACCTCAATTAGAATTCATTGGCTTTTATTCGATATTCTGTTCAATAGGTTTTAGATTTTTACGAATTTAGAGCTAAGAATACAAATTTAATTTTTATATTTATATGAACCAATTGTAAGAAATTCTACAAGAGTTACTCAACATATATGTCACAACATCAGAAAGTTTAAAAAATTATTAGTAATTAAAGAAATACTTTTGATTTCTAGAAGCGATTTTACATGCTCTTTTTTTTTTAGGAAAAAATGTTTTTTTTTTTTTTAAATTCTTGTTTAACTGGCTGCCATTTCATAATATATTGATAGAATCAAAAATACTATGCATTAAAATCTTAGGCAGAACAAGCTGTGAAAATGTGGCTATTTCAATTTTTTTTATAATTTATTAATTTTTTAAGAGTACAGCATATTACACAATGTATTTTTACAATATCTTAAAAAAAAAAACTACCAAGCATGCTACTAAAATGACCAAAAAGGAATCTATGCACGATATGCAAGGAAAGAATAAGATGCAATAAAAGAAAATTTGCACATGGATAATTTTCTTTAAAATTATTATATAATACCCGATATACTTAATAATTTAAATATTATTAAAATTTTATTAATCAGTAAAAAATATCACATCAATTTAGTTTTCTATTTGTTTCTAAGTACTAACAGACAAAGATATATATATCTTTGTATATATGTACCGTACATCATACAATTGGAAATAATTATTAAAACTAAGTATTCGTGCAGTTAATAAATATATATAATGCAAATGTATTATATTAATGTAATTACTTACTTTAGCAAGATGAAAAGCACGTGTCCAAGATGTTTCACTTTCACAGAAACAATAAACAACAACACGTTGACTGCATGCAATCGCAATGGCGGTCGAATTTCCTCCGTGGAAGGAAGGAATGGATGGTTGTGCAGAAAATCCAAATTGCGCATGCGCGGCGTATTCCAAAATGAATTGAGATAATTCAACGTTATTTTAACGAATTTTTCATCTCGGAAAAATACCTATTAAATCATTGTAATATAATATTTTCGCTCTGCAGTAAAGAGAAAATAGATAACGATGAAAATATCTATTTTAAAACGATGGGGTACATAACGAAAATATCGTAACTATGAAACAACGTCTTTTAAAAGTTTTTCCTATGACGGATTTATTTCCAAATTTTTTAGTCTAAAATATTGCGAAATAAAAAAATAATTTTCAACGGACATAAAACAACGTAACCAATTTCCAACAGTTCTGACTTAATTTTAACGCTATAACAGCGTCATGTGCTACCTGGGATATATATATATATATATATCGGCACTTATTCGAGTTGTTAACCCTTAAATACACGTATGATTTGGACATTCATAAAGACACGGGTGGGATACTCTATGTACCATCTACTTTTAAAGCCTAAATAACAGCTTTTATGATACATTTGTGTGATGCAATGTCCAGGTGTAGTAAGAAATCAATAAACGTCAAACTGTCGTAACAAACGTAAAACAGACTAATATAATTGTTATTAATGACATAAATATTATGGAATTCACGACTAGTTTCATTGATGGCTCTCTCAATTCGCCACCCGTGTGTTTAAATGTTAATTCTAAACCTGTCTAGAAAAACGCGGAAAGGACCAAGGTAGCAGTGAAAAATAGCGGCCTCCTTCCGAAGTGCGTTTAGCACAGTGCCATTTTTAAACTTTGAACAAAGGTTTTGTTTTAGGTACACTGTAAAAAAAAAAAAAAAAAAATGATTATTACTAAGCTGAATTTGGGTTTATGAAATACAAAATAAAGTTTAACTCTTAAATGACATGTGCTGCCTTTCGGCAACATATCCAATTTAATCTTATAAAATACTATTAGAATAACTAGGGGATCATACCCGAGCTTCCCGGGTTAAAGAATGTAGGAGATTTTTTTTTAATTGAAAACTAATATATATATTTTTTTATATGCAATAATTTTTTTAGATTCTCCACTTCATTAAAAAAGCATTTTTCGTATAGAATATACGAATTATACAATCAAATAATTTTTTGAAATTTATCAAAAGCGATATTTTCTTCTTAGCCGCATTAGACGAAGATTCTGTTACTTACTGCATCCTTTAATATTCTGATAATTTCAGAGCTTATACATGTCCGGTAAATTTGTGTTTTATTTATATTATTTTATTTATTTATTCATAGGGAAGTTTTTTTTTATGGATATTAGCCGTAAGAAAATTATGAACTCTTTATTTTGCTTTAAGGGCAAACAGATTAATCTTTCGTAATCGAGCTCCGCGCGATATCGGTAAATTAAAAAATATTTTATGCATTAAAATTGTTTTTAAAAACATAGACAATAAGTAAACTGAGATGAACTTTGGAAAGAAATTCCATTTGAAAAAAAAAATCCTATTTGGTGATACAAAATTTTAAATGGTACGAATACAAATATGTTAGATTTGTCTTTTTTCAATATTATTAATTTATTTTTTTATAAAGGAAGTATTAATTTCATTAACTTGTCTTTCACATAGTGTTAGATTGGTGGGTTTTTTTTTATATTATTTTTTTATTTGTTTATAAAAGAAGTATTAATTTCGTTATGCAAAAATAGTCAGAAACAAATGCTGAAAAATGTTTGTTGCTTTATGTGCAAAAGGTTTATTATTATTATGTATTGAAACCGGCACGTGATAAGATAAACTTAAAATAAAATCATGCCTAAAAATTCTTTTAGGAAATATAATACATCAATCAATTAAGACACAGTTTTTAAACAAATTGCATTTTAATGTAATTTTTTTTTCCCTAAGCGACGAAAATTGAAAATGTTCGATGGTCAGAAGATTAAAAAATTGCAGTAGCGAAAATTTCAAGGCCGAAATTTGATCGTGAAGTGTTGCCATTCGCAAAATGACATCAGCGTTAGGCACAGATATGTTTGTTCTTTATAGTATAGATACTTAATCAGTAAAATATAATAAAGATCGGTTATTAGGATGTGGTTATCATTTTAGGCTCTTATGCTTAGTATTCCGGAATGAAAAACAGCAATTTTCATCTTCTCAAAATTTGCATACGCACTTCACATATCCATATTCATCATTTTTAAAACAGTTGTATTTTGTTTGATCATTTAAAAATCATTTTAACTCAAAACTTGAAGTCAAGATTGCCAGCAACATCTTTTATGTGAACAGACGCACTGTTTATTTGAGATTCTAATCTCAATTTTGGAGAGTAAAAATTTCCGTAATTTATGGTTTTTAGACGCATTTGTGTTAAAAGGCTTAGTTTTATCTAAGAAAATGATCGTTTTCTTTTAAATATGACTTCATTTTTACTTAAATAAGCATTTCGCCTAGTGTCTGAAACTTAGTATCAGTACACATGCAGAAGGAAAAACAATAGAGAAAATTTATGAGGAAAAATGCGTGTTTTCAAAAGCAGTATGTCATTTTCCGTTATATGCCCTAATATAATATTCTGCTTCTAATGGGATTTTGCGACACTAAACCCTATACAACAATTTTTATGAACAATTTTGAATTTTTATCAGAAAATAGCATGAATAAAGATAAAAATACCTCATTATTTCTCTCTTGTCTGCAATAATGAAAACTATCTAATTTTCACTATTTTGAAGAAATTTCATAAAATGCATTTAAAATTAAAATATAAAAGTGGGGATATTAAAAAAAAAAAACAGATAGTGCGATCTCATCTACAAATGAAGAAATTTCAGTTAAAAAAATATATATTAGTAACATTGGTTCAGCAGAAAGATCAGGGCAGATGACTAAAAAGACACTTGTGTCTTGAATATATAGGTTATATAAAATTAGGAAAAATTAAATTAAGCAAATTATGTTTTTTTGATAAAATTATAGTAGAATATCCTAAAGAATAGCATTAAAATTTTATTATTCGAGAGAATTTTGGTCAAACATTTCAGTAACATAATATCATTTTATACCACGAATTATTTGTTTGCTTGTCTAACTCGGCGAAGCAAATCCATCCAGGCGAGAATCATGAATTTCTGTTATATAAATCGCTATTATTTGCACGTCACCTCTCTTTTATAAAGACGCTCTAAATTTTTGTAAAACATTGCGTTATATCAGTGTGTGATTTCAATTACATTATTTTCAAAAGTGAAGCATTTTCACTTGTGAAAAATTTCAAAGCAGCTGGGCTATGAAAATGACGCACTTCTGCAAAACATAATTCAGGTTTAAGAATTAAAATACACGCTTTTTTATAAAATGACGTCGTTTGCATCCGCTAAAACAGCCCACTTTTACAATCCAGTCTAAAACTTCGTCTATAGAAAAGTACGCACATGACGCCATTATGATGGAATAACAGACAATATTCTTGCCATAGCCCATATTTTAATTTCAACTTTTTTTTCGGGTGTTATGAGAAAATGGCAACAAAAATATACAGTATCGCCTATTCTGAACTATTTTCCGTTTACTTTCAATGACTTTCAATATAAATGGGGTACTTTTGTTGCCAAGATAAGAAAAAAATTATTAAAACTAGAAAAACATTAATATCCTAAAAATAAATTGAGATACAGCTTTCAAACAAATAGCATTGAAAAGAGCATTTTTTTTTTTTTTTAATACGACGGTGTAAAAATTTAAAATGTGCGATGTTTAGAAGTTTAAAAATTTTCAGTAGTGAAAATTGCAAAACCGAAATTTCATTTCAACTTTCAAAGTGTTGCCATTCGCAAAATGACGTATACGTTACGCACAGATATGTTTGTCCTTTATAATATAGATACTGAAGCTCTAATAAGCTGCCAATAAAATTCTCAATGAAAATATTATTAAATCAATTTTCATTATGCAGATAGTAGAAATAGTGCTGTTTAAGAAAAAAAAATTATTATTTATTAATTTGTTATCTTTAGATTAAAAATTTATTTTTTCAATTGTTGCTACATGCGCTTTTTGTTTCATTTGGAAGCTTGCGAAATACGCCTATTTTGTTCTGCAGTAAGCAAGTAAAATGTTTTCCTTATCATAGTTCTTATAATTTATGTGTGTCTACTAGAATAGGACTAGTATTATTGCCAGTACCGAATTAGGTTCATCAAAAACAGATTAGAATAACATTAAAAAAATGTGTTATACAGAATATCATTATTTGATACAATTTAGGCTTCAATATCAATATCTATACGGTATATCTATCTAAACTCTTCTAGTATATACAGCTATAACCAAGGTTACGTTGTATAGTTTTTTTTTTTTTTAATAAAGTTTTATAATTCTTTTAGCAACATTTTTAGGTAGCTTTCTTTACAAAAAAGCTACCTATTGCAGCCGTTCGGAGGAAAGCGATTTCAAAAAATTTTGGTATATTTTCATCGATCATGACCCCCAGACCCCGAAACCACCCTCCGTTCAAAATTGATATATATATATATATATATATCTGACCTATGTCACACTGTAACTCCCGTAATTATGAACCGATTTCGATGTAATTCAGTGTGTACATAGTACATACCAATGTCTCGACCGAGTTCGTAGGCCAGCTTCATCCGCCGTTTTGTTTCAAAATGGCGGCCATTTAAAATTTTTAAAAAAATTTAAAACTTGAAATGTGGTACCAAAAAATAAAAAATGGAAAAATATTTTTTTCTTATGTATTTGACCTTTATACAAAGATTCCGGAGCAGTTTTTGTTTCGTCTATATCTTAAAAAATGGCTGAGTTATAGCATTTTGAATTTCTAGCGTGGCTGACATTTTGAAACGTCCTGAAATTTGTCACGCGATAAAAGGCGTATTTATGAACCGATTTGGATGTAATTCGGTGTGTACATAGTACATACCAGTCTCTCGACCGAGTTCGTTGGCCAGCTTCATCCGCCATTTTGTTTCAAAATGGCGGCCATTTAAAAAATTTTTAAAAATTTAAAATTTAAATGTGGTACCAAAAAATTGAAAATGGAAAAATATTTTTTTCTTATGTATTTGACCTTTATACAAAGAATTCGGAGCAGTTTTTGTTTCGTCTATATCTTAAAAAATGGCTGAGTTATAGCATTTTGAATTTCTAGCGTGGTTGACATTTTGAAACGTCCTGAATTTTGTCACGCGATAAAAGGCGTATTTATGAACCGATTTGGATGTAACTTCGTTTATACATAGTACATACCAATGTCTCGACCGGGTTCGTTCGCCAGCTTCACCCGCGATCTTGTTTAAAAATGGCGGCCATTTAAATTTTTAAGAAAAATTTAAATTTGAAATGTGGTACCAAAAATTGAAAATTGAAAAAATATTTTCTTCTTATGTGTTTGACCTTGATAAAAAGATTCGGGAGCAGTTTTTGTTTCGTCTATATCTTAAGAAATGGCTGAGTTATAGCATTTTGAATTTCTAGCGTTGCTGACATTTTGAAACGTCCTGATTTTTCTCACGTAATAACAGGCGTATTTATGAACCGACTTGGATGTACCTTGGTGTGTACATAGTACATACAAATATCTCGACCGAGTTCGTTGGCCAGCTTCATCCGCCATCTTGTTTCAAAATGGCGGCCATTTAAAAAAATTAAAAAATAAAAAAAATTAAATGAGATACCAAAAAATTGGAAAATGAAAAAGATTTTTTTGTATGTGTTTGACCTTAATACATAGATTCCGGAACAGTTTTTCTTTCGTCTATATCTAAAAAAAATGGCTGAGTAATAGCATTTTGAATTTCTCTTGTGGCTGACATTTTAAAACGACCTGATTTTTGTCACGCGATAACAGGCGTATTTATGAACCTATTTGGATGTAACTTGGTCTGTACATAGTACATACCATTGTCTCGACCGAGTTCGTTGGCCAGCTTCATTCGCCATCTTGTTTCAAAAGGGTTGCCATTTAAAAAAAATTAAATTTAAAATTCAAAATGAGGTATTAAAAAATTGGAAAATGAAAAAGATTTTTTTTTATGTGTTTGGCCTTGATGCAAAGATTCCGGAGCAGTTTTTGTTTCTGAAAATTTGTTCTTTTGTTGATATCTTAAAAAATGGTTGATTTATAGCACTTTGAATTTCTAGCATGGCTAACATTTTGAAACGATCTTGTATTTGTCACGCGATAACACACGTATTCGCCTATTTCGATGTAAGAAGGCATGTGGATAGTATACATCAACACCTCGACCAAGTTCCCTGGCCAGATTCATCAGCCATCTTGTTTCAAAATGGCGGCCATTAAATTAAAATATATATATATATTTAAAGTGAGGTGCAAAAAAATTAGAAATTGAAAAAGGTTTCTTTCTTAAGTATTTGATCTTGATATAAGGATTCAGGAGCATTTTTTGTTTGTCTTTACCTTAAAATATGGCTCAGATATAGCAGTTTCAATTTCTATTGTGGGTGACATTTTGAAAAATCTGATTTTTTGCATGCGACAGCACTCCTATATATTAACCGATTCCGATGTGAGTGAGCATGTGCACAGCAATTACTAAGGTCTCGACCAAGTTCACTGCTTAGCCTCATCCACCATGTTGTCTTAAAATGACAGACACTTTAAGAAATTGCCGAATTTGGCAGCCAAATATAAGTTACTTTAAAGAAAAGCAGCTTGGATAAAGCTGACTAATTTCGCGAAATTCTCATTCATTATATTGATAAAAATTAGTATTGAATCTCCTATATTCGGTTTCCACTAAATTGAGCTTCGTGTGTTTGCATGATATAAGTTGGCTTTTTTTAAATAAGGATTATGAAAGCTACCTCTTCCTCCCGGCACTGGCCGGAAGGACTTTTTTTTATAATAATGCAGTTACTAATTAATATATTTATTGCACAGTAGCCTATGTGCGCGAGTAATACTCGCACTTGACCGTTTCTCTCTATTCTAAAAAAATGTAACTACGGCTGTCACCGCCGCCGCCGCCGCCGCCGCCGGTTTTGAATTTTTTGTGACCGGAGGTTTTTCTTCGTTAATATTAAGAAAAATAATGCATACAAAAATATGAAAATTGGTAGTATTATACAGAAATTTTTGATAAACACGCTGATGCAGACAGTTTTCAAATCGAAGAATTATTTTAAGAGATATTTAATGCTAAAGTTGGACAAAATCGTTCCACTAAAAAAGTTTTATAGGAGCAAAAACTATACATCGGAATTTAATAATTTTTAGATAATTTTATACGTTATAATTTCCCGGTGTGCAGAATTAATTTATTTTTTTAATTTGACTCATTTTTCGAGGTTTCAATTCTATTTTAAATTAAAATTTTCAGCATTTCGAGAGATATTTTTTACTTATTTCAGAAAATTGTACTAATTTAACCTGTTTCCATCTGTATAAACAACGGAAACAATAATGTTTGCTTCAAATTAAAAATTTATTTACACGTGACTATTATAAACAGAAAAAAAAAACTTTCAAATTAGAATTAAATATCTACGTATAAAAAGCATGAACTTATTGAAAATTACACGTGAATTTTAACAGAGAAAGGATATTGTAAAATAATGAATTCATTAACATGCATTAGAAGTCTTAAATAGGAGAAATTACATCACATTTACGTCACATTACACTTATTACGTAAAATGAACAAAAAATAATATTGCAAAATAGTTTACATTTAAAAATAGCGCGAGACATTTACTTGATATTTTGTGATGAACTTTTCAACTTTTTTTTTTTTTTGGGGGGGGGGGGACAGCGAAATTAATATTTCATTTCTAATAAAAGTATTTCTAATAAAATATAAAATATTAAAAAGAGAAAGAAGAGTTTGGTGAAAATTACGTCAGATTGAAAACGATATATTTAAAATGTCTTATTTAAAAGAACTTTCTTTTCGCTTTGTTAAAAAATACCGGGAGACAAAGACTCTGTTTACTTAATACATTTTATATTAGATGATTTTGAAATGCCATTGTATCTTTTAACAGCAGCTGATTTTTTCGTAAAATTCCCCAATCAAAGAGAAATGAATAGAAACCCGTTTATAGGGAGATCGCCTTTGTTTTTTTAATTATAATTCAATCTTCCAAAATCTTTTTAAAGCCGATCAAATTAGCGTGCTTTTAGAGACTGCAGTGTCTGAACGGGGTGTTGGCGAGCGTAGCTCGTAGGGGGTCGAGCCCCCTAGTATTTAAATAAAAAAGTAAATTTCTCAGGGGAGAGTGCTAATTTACACCCATTATATTTACATTCGTAATTTCCTATTTATTGTGGGAATGGTTGTAGTATAGCTTGGATTTTGTTTTACGCTGTGATTATATTAGTATAAGAAATAGTTTGGACAAGGAATTTATGTTATCCTAATAAATAAATAGCAGTATTTTCATACCTAACAATAGCGAAATATCTGTATCGGATGTAAAAGTTGGATAAAATCTTATTTGCGAAAATAACTTATGGAAATGTAAACTGAATCTATTATATCTAATATATATCTAATTTAGAAATCTTTTGTTTTTACAAACTTTGTTTTCGAAAAACTTTTTTATCTTACTTATATAATGCTTGTATGTAAGACATTGTCTAAATACGTCCTAATCCACTCGATAGCAAAAGTGGTTTGGCGCTATGAAGGATTTTCATTGTAACGTGTCATTTTAAAAGTATCAACGTTCAATTTAAAACAGTAACATATTTAATATCGTTCATATTATCATTCAAACCTATGTTGCGGAACAGATTATGAAAGATTGACTAACCTCTTACTTCTTTTAGCCAAACTGTCTGCTTAATATTTCGTATTCGTGATTATTTGAATTATTTGTTTATAGGATAAGAAATACACTTGCTAGAAAATTGTTAAAAGAAAAAGAGAAAAAGAGAAAATGAAATATGTATTATGTCAAATAAGGAAAATGATAAAACAAAATCTTTTATGTTATTCTAACAACTATATAAAATTCCATCAAATGTTATAAATCTAATTAAGAAAATGGCAAATGTATTAACAATTTCATATTAACAGGAAAAAAATTAAGATACCCATTCGAAAACTTTAGCCTACATAATTTGTTAAATCTATTGATGAATCGCTCCATTTTCTTTATTGGGTAGGCAGTTTTTAGTGTCTTTAGTGGTAGGGAGCAAAAAAAGGTCCAATTTGGAAATAATTAGGGAAAGCTAGAAATTGTTTTAACCCCTTCAGTCTAGGTCTAGAATGGATATGCTACGTCCCCCCCCCCGTACTAGGTGAACGTTAGGAATTATACATTGATTTATAGTCAAAAAACACGTTTTTTTAAATACCATAACACTATCTCGAAATCACTAACTTTTTCAAAAACATTGTCAATACAAATGTTATAGAGCTTAAAATTCTGAATAAAATGAGTACCTACACTTAATACTTTTGTTGCATATTAAGGTCACAATTCTACTTTAAAATTTTTAGCACCGTGTTCAGAGGGTTGAACTCAGAATTAATTAGGGGAAAACTGGAAATAGTTTTAATCCCTTCAAATTAGGTATAAAATGAATATTCTATGTTTTCCCCTTCGTACTAAGTGAGTGTTAGGAAATATGTACACATTTACATTCGAAAAACACGTTTTTCTTTAATATTTTTACCGATATTTGAAATTGCGACCTTAATTTTGAACAAAAATATTAATGTGAGTATCATTTTATTCAGAAGTTTAAGCTCTACAACATCTGTATTCGTAATTTTTTTGATATAGTTAGCTGTTGTGAGATAATGTTATGGTAATCTGGTCTCTCCTATCTTGAAGCTCTTGATTTAGAACAGTAGAAATAGCTCAAAAAAGGGCCTTACATTGCAAAAATTCGGGTCGCTCTGATTTTCGGGTATTGTTTATAGGTTGACCCTCTAATGAAAAAACCAAGTTTTCGACCTTTTAGACCTTGTGCGTTTTTTACTATATCGAAAAGACCAAAATTTTTCAGCATTTTTTTTTTTTTTTCTTGATTAACTCGATTCTAGTGCATTTCACAGAAAAAATTATAACTACAATTTTGTAGAAGACAAAATTCTCTACAAGATTCATTATTCATGTTTGGGAATTGATCAAATAGGAGGCGAGATACGGAGCCGGGAGAATAGGGTACAATTTGCAAAGAGTGGGGAAAAAAACCAAATGACGTTAGTTTTTCCTTCATAAGCCATTTTTATTTTTTATTTTTCCGCTTCAGAGATAAAAATGTCATAATAAACTTTGTAAAGTATGAAATATCCTACAAGGTTCATTCATTAGAACATTAATTACCTCTAACAGACTTAAAATCAGAACAACACGATTTGTGGTTAAAACAGAAAAATACCGCCCGACAAGTGGCAAGTCACTAATTTAAAAACGATCTTTAATTTTTGATGCTGAATAAGCGAAGCAATTAATTTATTATAGTACGTACAATAAAAAGTAATTGGAGAATAGTTGCGGGAGGCGTGAAGTTAATCAAAAAACGTATTCGGTAGATATAGGCGCCGCCTAGAGTGGGCTAAGAATCGGAAGCCGAGAGTAAAATTAAGTGCTAAGAATAATATAAAAAAATACTGCAAAGATAAATAAAACATATAATTAATTAATTTGTGTTTTCAATATAAAAAATTAAAGGTATTTTTTAAAATTACTAAATTGCCAGGCAGTATTTTTCTGTTTTTAAACAAAATTTTGTTGCTGTGATTTTCAAAGCCTATTACAAAAATTAATTACCTAATAAATGAAACTATGGTCTACTTCATGCTCTAAAAAGTTGCTTATGACTGTTTTGATTCTCAAATGCACTAAAGGTGAGTTATAAAGCAAAAAATACCGTCATTTGTGGATTTTTGTAATTTTTGCAAATTTTATCCTATTTTCCCGACTCTGTATCGCGTCTAGTATTTGGTCAGTTTACAAACCTAAATAGTGCATGTTGTAGAGAAATTTATCTTTTACAAAAAATGTAAAATATTACTATTAATTAAATTCAGTAATTAGTAAGTTAAATGTAAAAACTACAAAAATTATTAATTAAAAAAAATGACGAACACAGTGCTTTATTTTTCTTTCCCGACATAATGTCTCTCTGAGAAAAGTGTCTTTTACAGTAATTTCCTGCGTTTAAGCCGCGGCTATGTTAAGTCTGTTTCAAACGAGAAATTGTATTCAAAATATGAAGTCAAATAAATGCTAGGCAGAAATAAGTTACAATGTATTAAAACAAAAATTGTGGTAGAAAAATGAGTTATTTGAGCCGTGGCTTATACGCGGGAAATTTCGGAAATAATGTTAATATGCTTGATTAATTGTCAATATTTCTTCCGCTATTACTTTTAATGTATAGATAGAATCATGCTTTTTGAGCTTTCCGAACTCATTTTTAACAGTTATATTCGATACTTCTAGGCCGAAACTAGCTTTTTTTTTTTCATTCTAGGGCAAACATGGATTCCGCCCCCCTCCCCTCCCACACACACACAAACTCTCCCCCTCCTGCGCAAACTGAATTTACATATAGAATTTTATAAGTTTATAAATCTATTGCTTTATTTTAAAATTTAAAGTTGAATTCAAAAAATCCCGAAAATAATTCCGCTTTATACAGGTTTCCGTCTTAATATGTACAAACATAATTGTTAGCCCTCTTTATGTTGGGAATAATATTCTGAATGTGAGATAGATTTACCATTAATGTAAACTTTGACTAACTAACAAAAACTTGCGTGACAAATTAATACAAATACGACAAACCAAATCTTCGTTTTGCGCCCTCTTTGCCTTCCGTTATGGCGCATGAAGCATATGTCCCATCCCCCTTTAGTTTCGGCCCTGTATAATCCTTTTCCCTTTTAAAATTTCTACATTATGTTTTATTTATCTTTGCAGTATTTTTTTTTATATATATATTATTCTTAGCACTTAATTTTACTTTCGACTTCCGATTCTTAGCCCACTCTAGGCGGCGCCTATATCTACCGAATAAGTTTTTGATTAACATCACGCCGCCTCCTCCCCTTCCAACTATTCTCCAATCACTTTTTATTGTACATACTATAATAAATTAATTGCTTCGTTTATTCAGTATCAAAAATTAAAGATCGTTTTTAAATTAGTGAATTGCCACTTGTCGGGCGGTATTTTTCTGTTTTAACCACAAATCGTGTTGTTCTGATTTTAAGTCTGTTAGAGGTAATTAACCACTTCACCAGCTGCCCCGAGATAAGTCGGGTATAAAAGCACTGTTTCCCTATACCTGTCGCCGGGGAAGTGGTTAATGTTCTAATGAATGAAACTTGTAGGATATTTCATACTTTACAAAGTTTATTATGACACTTTTATCTCTAAAATGGAAAAATAAATAATAAAAATGGGTTATGAAGGAAAAACTAACGTCATTTGGTTTTTTTCCCACTTTTTGCAAATTGTACCCCATTTTCCCGGCTCCATATCTCGCCTCCTATTTGATCAATTACCAAACAAGAATGGTGAATCTTGTAGAGAATTTTGTCCTCTACAAAATTGTAATTATAATTTTTTCTGTGAAATGCACTGGAATGGAGTTAATGAAGAAAAATCGAAAAAAATGCCAAAAAATTTTGGATTTTTCGATATAGTAAAAAACGCACAAGGTCTAAAAGGTCGAAAACTTGGTTTTTTCATAAGAGGGTCAACCTATACACAATACCCAAAAATCAGAATTACCCGAACTTTTGCAAGGCAAAATGCTATTTCTACTGGACTAATTAGTGATTAAGGCAAAATATTGAAATGGAATTGCGACCTTAATTTTGAACAAAAATATTAATGTGGGTGCTCATTTTATTCAGAATTTTATGCTCCACAACATTTGCACTGACAATGTTTTTGATAGACTTAGCTGTTTTGAGATATTCTTAGGTAACTTGGTCTCTGCGGACTTCAACCTCTTGACTACCGATTAAGGCAAATTTTTGAAATTAGAACTGCAACCTTAATTTTGAACAAAAATACTAATGTGGGTGCTCATTTTATTCAAAATTTTATGATCTACAACATTTGCATTGACAGTGTTTTTGATAGAATTAACTATTTTGAGATATTGTTAAAAATATTAAGGAAAACATGTTTTTTCGAATGTAAATACGCATATCTTTCCTAACGCTAACTTTGTACGAGGGGGAAAACATAGAAAATTCATTTTGGACCTAACATGAAGGGATTAAAACGATTTCCAGTTTCCCCCCAATTAATTCTGAGTTCAACTCTCTGACCACGGGACTAAACATTTAAAGTAGAATTGTGACCTTAATATGCAACAAAAGTATTAAGTGTAGGTATTCATTTTATTCAGAATTTTAAGCTCTACAACATTTGTATTGACAATGTTTTTGAAAAAGTTAGTGATTTCGAGATAGTGTTATAATAAAAAAAAAAAAAAAAAAAAAAAAAAAAAAAAAAAAAAAAAAAAAAAAACATGTTTTTTGACTATAAATCAATGTATAATTCCTAACGCTCACCTAGTACGAGGAGTAAAACGTAGCATATCCATTCTAGACCTAAACTGAGGGAGTTAAAACAATTTCCAGCTTTCCACTAATTATTTCCGAATTTAACTCCCTAACAACTGTGCTATTTAAAAACTAGAATCTTTTAAAATCGACTGAATTCCGATAGGAAATCATTGTGCCGTAAAATGAAATGTTTCACATTTTCGAACGAATGAACCAAATTTAATCAAAATATATACAGCGAAATCCAGGTATTTCAACGATATGCGTATTTAATTGCAAGATAATCGGATGTTTTTTTTTTTTTTTTTTTTTTTTTTTTTTTACGGCAGCTAGCGTGGAACATACAGACACACTAACTGACGAATAGATTAAGAGACAAACGGAAGCCAAAAACTTTTCACCTCTCCAAAGTCAACCTCCAATTACGTTTCGGCGATAAATACAAGTATTTTTTTTTGAATTAATGAAAAACGTTCAAGATTATGAAAGGGCATAATTTTGTCGGATTTTCGAAAATAGTGAACAATTCAGAACGGGTGTTACTATCTTTTCAAATAGCATTCCCGTAAGGTATGACTCTGACATCCAGGGCTTAATTTGCGCCGGACCCCACCGGAGCTCAGCTCCGGTACTTCTCTGTTTTCAGTAAATATTTATATATTGGTTGGTATTCACCAGAGCTCATAAAAACAGGGCTCCGGAGCCCAGTGCAATAGCGCTTCCGAAAAACCGATGCCTAAATTACCCATCCGTTCGATTTTAATTTGTGACAGTAGAATATTTTTTAATTGGATCATTTATTTTTTATTCATTTATTTAGATATCTAACCTGAAAAGAATATTTTATTTTGTTTTTATTCAACGAGCATCAGTTTGAGGTTTTGTTTGTTTGAGGTTTTTAGCCTTCTATCGTGTACGAATATGGGAAAAAGTTAGTGATTTTTCTATTTATTTTTCATCATGAACGCTGCCCATGCCAAGGCTCTGCTATGTATATTTACTAAGTCACTTTCATTTGTAAGTAGATATAATTGCTATGTATTGTTTGTTATTCTGATTGAAAACAATTGAGCAGTGTTTCGGCTTTTTTTTTTTCTTTATAAAAGTACCTAATCTTTCTCTTTTTTTGTAAACACTATTTCCGAACATTAAATTAGGCAATGATTTCTAAATAAGCTAAAAAGTGATAAATTAAAAAGAGGACAGTTAAGTATAAGCAAGTACATATATTTAAAATTTTTATTTTACTAAAGAAAATAAGATGCATTACATTTTGCAAATAATATATGAAATATATATATATATATATGTGCTGATCAAAGTGAAGGCGGGGGAAGGGGGGGGGGGCACGCTACAGTTTTAGTACTGCAGAATTTTAGGGCTCCGGTACTTTTTTTGGTAGAAATTAAGCCCTGCTGACATCACTTGCAACTTTTTTAGTTTAAGGGGGCTTGTTGTTGCTTTTTTTGTACTATTATATTGTACAAATATTTAAATACAAAAAGCTTGTGAGAGTTTTGTTTTAAATGCTTTGGAAAGAATAATGAATAATAATAAACATCTGTAAGTTAAGTAATGGTTTGCTAATTTTTTATTTTGTATTGTAAAATACATACGTCAAACATTTAATCTGAGAAAGTTTTTACTGCTCATAAAATCGTAAGCATTAGATACGTAATGGAAAATCACTTTTATTTATGTGAAGCAATCAAATTTTTAAAATTTGATTACAGATTTTTCTTGAAATTTGTGTTATCTACTATTAGGAAACTGAATTAATTAAATGTTTGGTATTTAAATTTGGCATGGCTGGATATATACTTTACATATGAAGCAGTATTGATAACATAAAAAAAATATTATATATTTCTTAAATATGTATAATGCATAAAATTGTAAATATAATTGTTTTGTCTGAATGCCATGGAAGTCAGAGTATTTAACGAAACGTTATTATTATATTCCCATTATTCCTAAATTTTAATCAAAATCCTCGGTTTTCATATTTTTATTCCTTTTTTCTTATTTCTTTTGCCTCATGATCATGCTGTAAACAAATATTATTATGATTTATTTTTAAAAATACATAAGTTAAGCGTGTATTTTTCGTTTTACCTTAAAGTTTAATGCCAAATGCGTGATCACTTTTTATTTCTAAAGTGCTTTCAACGCGTCAAAACATCACGCACATCGTTGAATACGTGCAGTGTTTCAGTTTCTTTTTGAAAAATGAAAACCTTTATTTTAAAATTTTGTTAAAAAAGAAAAATATATTTTAAAAATTGTAAAATAATGATAGAAAACAAATGCTTTGAATAACGAACAATAAGATTACGAAAAGTTTTTCATTGGATTGCAAAAGATATTTTTCCGTAATTTAAGTGGTTTGAGGACAAAGAATTCAAAAAAAAAAAAAAAAAGTTTTTTAGAAAATAAGATTTATACTTTAAAAGACATAAACGTGCTCAGTGGTACACATAAGCAAGAACTTTTATATGAACTTACAAAATTTAATTAACTATAAAGCGTAATATCGACGTTTTGAACTGCTTCCGCTGTCATCTTCAGGATAAATATAATGTTAAGATGTTTAAAAGTCAGAGACGAACGCTTCCTGTCAAATCTTGGACAATTATATAAATGAAAAACTGCAGTGAGTACATGAGAAAAATTTTAAATGAGATAAGTTGGGATGAATCTAAAGTTCACTTGAAGGCAATGGGTGTCACCAGCTATCAAGGGGATAGGATTACAATCAAACAAGGTCATAGTAAAATAGGGAACATTCAAATATTTCGAACAGGTAAATAATTAAGACTTTTTTATGATATAAAGCCAGATTTTTAGTATATTATAAGACAAATTATCGATATACGCTTTATCATCACTAGCAACTATTTCAACTGTTTCTCTGATCATGCTTTCAAATGGGTTATAACCTGGAACTAAGACTTACGCCTCCTCAAAATTAATATCACAGCCTTTGTTATCCAAATAGAAACGAGAAAGATCTGTATTCTGTTTAAATTGTTTAAAGTCCCTCCGATGCTCCTTAATTCTTTCAGATACCTTTTCAACATCATATTTAACTTGAAGACGACTATAGAAGCTGTTCGAAACATAGATATCATGCTTTATCGTTAAATTTATTTATGCAAGTTTATGTGTTTTAACTTATGAATCTAATTTATTATATTTCATGGTGAAATTAACCTACATATGTTTTTGATTTTTTTGTATTGGCTTAAAAAATTACATAGTGTTTAGAGTTATATTTTGCAAACCGCATGCTTTTAACATGAATAGATCCGGAGATATGACATTTTTTGCCCCGTGATGCCGCGCGTGACGGGAACTTTAACTTCATTTATCTCAGAATTAATTTTTTTGTGATTTGTAAAGTTTGAAAGAATCTATATAAAAAGTACGCTATCGTATGGGGCACAGAAATCGCGATTATTTCTTAATTGTTTAATGGCAACGCCTGAATGAAACGCAAGGCAGTCGAAGTAAATAAAATTATGAATAAAAGTAGCATGATACAATGCTTAGCATACTTTCCCAAATATAAATTTTCAGGGATACCAAACTGGTCGCCAAGTGCGGTAAGTATATATATATATATATATGTATATATATTGCGCTATCATACGTGGCACAGAAATCGCGATTATTTGTTAATTGTTTAATCGCAACGCCTGAATCAAACGCATCTCATTGGTTATTGAACTGCATTTAATGCACCTTTTTACCTATAAGAGGGGGGGTGGGGGATACCATAGTGGGAATCCTGTTCTACCTCCAAATGCTGCCAAGTTTGCCGGCAACTTGTTGATATATCGCCAAACTTAGAGACGAAATTAGTCGCCAAAGTGACACCAACTTGGCGATATCTCTAATATTTAGCCAAATTCCCATAGACTTCCATTGTAAACCAATAATGTCGCCAATAGGGACCAATATGTCGCGCAATACTTATTTATTTTCAGTGTCACTTCTCAATGTTAATTCAACATTTGAAAAGCTTATGGAGTTCATAACTTTTTAATTTTTTCCCCCCTTTTTGTGCTTGATTCCACAAATTTTTAATCTGTACTAATTCTAATGATATTATTAATTTAAAGTGCAAAAATGTTTCCTTAACGTCAGGATCAAAACGAATGATAAAATTTCTTTCCATATGGGTGAATTATAACCCAGAGAGTAGCATGGACTAATTTTTATATAAATTATTCAACTATTTTTCCTAATAATTCCAAATTTCGCTTTTTTCACTGAGAATTAACTGACATTTTTCATAAAAAAATTAACGTTTTTTTGTCATTTTTGCAAATAATTTAAAAGCTGTAATAACAATTTATCTCTTTTTAATTGTAAGATTTCCGCGTGAAAATTAATCTGAAATCGTTTTTTTTTTTTTTTTTTTTTTTTTTAAGAATTAAAAAGATGAATATAGAGTCATAGTGGAAATAAAAAGGACATTTTCAGAATACGTTTTTGCTTTGGTAAAGTTTATGCTTTAGTAAAAAGTTTCAAAATGAAGCTATTTTTTCTCAGGTTGGGAAATTAGTGAGGGATTACGTAACTTCAATTTTAAAATACTAGGGGGCTCCGCCCCCTACGAGCTACGCTCGTCAACCCCTGTTCAGACACCGCAGACTCTAACAGCACTCTAATTTGATCGGCTTTAGAAAGATTTCGGAAGATTGAATTATAATTTGAATCTGACAATTATAATATGACGTAATTTTTACCAAACTTTTCTTTCTCTTTCTAATATCCACGTAAAAATACTTTTGTTAGAAATGAAATATTATGATCATCTTAAAATATCAAATAAATGTCTCGCGCAATTTTTAACTTTAGGCTGTTTTGCAATACTATTTTTTGTTCAATTTACATAATAAGTGTAATGTGACGTAAATGTGACGTAATTTCTCCTATTTAAGACTTCTAACGCATGTTAATGAATTTGTTATTTTACATATTCTTTCTGTTTTAAAATTCACGGGTAAGTATAGTTTTTATGACGCAATTTTCAATGAGTTCCTGCTTTTTATATTTTCTGTTTATAATAGTCACGTGTAAAATAAATTTTTAATTTGAAGCAAACATCATTGTTTGCGCTGTTTATACAGTTGGCAACAGTTTTAATTAATATAGTTTTCTAAATTTTGTAAAAAATATCTCTCTAAATGCTGAAAACTTGAATTTAAAATAGAAATAAAACCTTAAAAATGAGTGAAATTAAAATACCAAATGCAGTCTGCACAGCGGGAAATTCTGACGCACAAAATGATCTAAAAATGATTAAATTCCTATGTACAGTTTTTGCTCATATACAACTTTTTTAATGGAACGATTTTGTCCAACTTTGGCATTAAATATCTCTTGAAATAATTCTTCGATTTGAAAACTGTCTGCATCAGCGTGTTTATCAAACATTTCTCTATAACACTACCGATTTTCATATTTTTGTATGCAACAGTTCTTTTAATATTAACGAAGAAAGGCCATGATTAAGCATTCAAATTGGATGCCGATCTGCCGGGAATATGTACGCAGATTTTCATTGGTCCATTTCCAAATCAAAACTTTTTTTTATATATAGAAGGATATTTTCTTCTCCAAGATGGGAATTATTTACATCCCGAGTTAAACTTAGTAATAATTTTCTCTTGTGTTTACATCAACCTTTGGGAGGAAATAAGGTAACAAAATTGAAGTAAAAACTTTTTTTTTATTTTTTGTACTGTATCACACCTATAATATTGTTAAATATTAATAGTAAGGATTCAACACAATTAATTTTTGCATTTACAGCTTTCCTAGGTTGGAAATAGGGTATCTAAATTGAAGTGAAAATAATTTTTTATGGTTTGATTATAGATTTTTTACGGTCAGATTGGAAGTTTTTTGGTACGAGCCCGGCCCGGCCCAATTTAAAAGTTAGAATTTCTGCCCGACCCGAGTGAATTTCTACAAAACATTGATTTTTCGTCGATTCGGTTAAAAATTTGCCTCGTACGTGGAGATCTAAGAAAAAATTCTTATCTTAGCTTTTATTTTCATTTTGGGGAGACCGGGGCAAGATGACTATGTTAACAATTTTTGTTGTTTATTAATTTATTTTTAAGTATAGCAAAATTAATTTTACATAAACTGTTAGAGTATTCCTTTGTAGTATTAAATATATTACCATTTAATTTTTCAAACAACTGTGTTTTTACATCTTACAAAGTATCAAACTATGCTTAATGCATTGTAACGTAATGTTGAAGTGTTAAGTGGTGCAACTAAAAATAGTCACACATAAAAATGCCATTTTCATAATTGGAACATTTCTCATTCCACCACTCTTTGCATTTACAGCACTGGATCCAGCACTGGATTCTTCTGTTGGTGAGTCACAATATTCCTCGTCACAAGGAGGACATCTAAAAACACCATCCTTTTAAGTTTATGCAACTGGACTGTTTGGCCTGGATTTAAAAGGCTTAGGCCTACAGGAACTTAGGAGTTTTTTTACTCCCTTTTCAGCTCACGCTTGGAAGCGGAGATACGGACCCCGATAGGGTTTTCTTTCGGGGGGCTAGGGGCTTAGCGGATGGTAAAAATATCTTCCTCTGGTCGCCGCCTTCTGAACGACACCACCCCTCGATCCATTGCGCCCCTTAGCTCCAGAGGAGATAGAAGCGTAAGGTCGCGCGGACAAACACACTGACAAACAAGCATTTATTGGATTTAAATAGAATAGACAACATAGTTTAACTAGTAAATCTGCAGATCAGGAGCCTCAACGTCATCTTTGCAAGTCATTGTTTTTTAACAATCATTGCTTAATATTCATCTTCCTACAAATCGCTTTTTAAAGTTTTCAAATTACGTAAATATTTATAAGAATACAAAATACTTCGTAAAGTTTCAGAAATTAAATGTGTTAAACAAGTGGTTATACACTGATGTTCTGAAATTCTGATGAGCTGCTTATTCTGGTAACTTTTTAAATGAAAAATTGCATTTTTTCAGGGGAGCTCTGCCCCCCCCTGAACCCCCCGTTGTCTATTTAAATTTACATTCGTAATTTTTTATTGATTGTACGGGTGGTTATAGTATATCATAGATTTTTTTTTTTTACGCTGTGATTTATAAGGATAAGCATAAGTTTTTTTTTTTATATAAAGTAGGGGGCTCGGCCCCCTACGAGCTACGCTCGCCAACCCCCGTCCAGAAACCGCAGACTCTAAATGCACGCTAATTTGATCGGCTTTAAAAATATTTCGAAAGATTGAATTATAATTTAAAAAACAGTGGCGATCTCCCTATAAACGAATTTCTATTCATTTCTCTTTGATTGGGGAATTTTAACGCAAAATCCGCTGCGTTACTACTTGATTATCCCGTCGACCCATTTCGCCAAATTATATAAATCGCCAAACCACTCGCCAAATTATACAAATTGACATAATTTTTATTTTAAATAATGAAAGAACAAATAAATTAGTACAACATTAATAAAAATACAAATAAAACGTCGAAATAAAAATAACTTGATGACGTAGACACGTGTAACAACATTTCAAAATAAACTAATATAAAAGGAATTAAGTAAACAGAGTCTTTGTATCCTGGTATTTTTTAACAAAGCGAAAAGAAAGTTCTTTTAAATGAGACATTTTAAATTAATCGTTTTTAATCTGACGTAATTTTTATCAAGCTATTCTTTCTCTATTAAATATTCACGTGAAAATACCAGTTGAAAAGTATCCTCTCAAAATATCAAATAAATGTCTAGCGCAATTTTAAAATTTAAACCGTTTTGCAATATTATTTTGCGTTCATTTTATGTAATAACTGTAATGTGACGTAAATATGACGTAATTTCTCCTATTTAATACTTCTAACGCATGTTAATAAATTTATTATTTTACAAATTCCTTTCTCTCTTAAAATTCACGTGTAATTATAGTTTTTATGACGTAATTTTTAATAAGTTCCTGCTTTTTGCACATAATTATTTAATTCTAATTCCAAATGGGTTTTTTTCTGTTTATAATAGTCACGTTTAAATAAATTTTTAATTTCTTTACACGTATAAATAGTTTTTTTTGAAGCAAACATTATTGCTTCCTCTGTTTATACAGTTGGCAACAGTTTAAATTAATATCACTTTCTAAAATCTGTAAAAAATATCTCTAGAAATGCTGAAAATTTGAATTTAAAATAGAAATAAAACCTCAAAAAATGAGTCAAAATAAAAAAATTAATGCAATCTGCACTCCGGCAAATTCTAACGCATAAAATGATCTAAAAATGATTACACTGCCATGTACAGTTTTTGCTGCTATAAAACTTTTTTAGTGGAACGATTTTGTCCAACTTTAGCATTAAATATCTCTTAAAATAATTCTTCGATTTGAAAACTGTCTGCTTCAGCGTGTTTATCAAACATTTCTGTATAAAACCACCGATTTTTATATTTTTGTATGCATTAGTTTTCTTAATATTAACGAAGAAAGACCTCCAGTCACAGAAAATTCAAAACTGGCGGCGGCGGTGACAGCGGTAGTTACATTTTTTAGAATAGAGAGATTAATAAATTTAAAATTTAAAATAAAATTCTCATGTTAACCATACGCAAACAATAAATCTTGAAGTGACGTCAAAAATGTAACCTTAAAATCCGCTACATTCGACACAAACACAACGGCGTGCTTAAAAAAAGATAGAAAGAAAAGAAAAATATTTTTAGTAATACAGTTTTTAATTCATAATACGATGAAATGCTACTTTGGAATGCTTAAATATAAGCAGATCATTTTCATTTTATAGAAAAAATGCACGGATGAAGTCAAAGAATTCGGTCCCTGTTCCACGTACTTGTTTTGTTTGGGCCGAATGAGGGCATTTAAATCTGAGCGATAACGCACATCATATTGCAAACTGTTTTTACGGCATACTGCATTTCTATCTATCTCTTTCCTCTGTGAATAATAGTTAATTTTATTTTAGCCAAGATCTTTTTATTCCAACATCTTTTTTTTTTTTTTTTTTTTTTTTTTTTTTTTTTTTTTTTTTTTTTTTTAATAAATGACGTCTAATTCACCTGCTATTCGTACTTACTCAAAACCTTTCATCTTGTTATATTAAGAAATACTTGAGAGTTTTCTTTTTATTCCCAATATGTCGCCATATTAATTTTTTTATTCTTAATTTTTTTTTTTTTCATTTTCCTGTTTCACGTCAAAGTCTTTCAATTGAAAATTGTTTAAGAGAAAATATTATTCAGGGTTTTGATTTTCTTGGCAAGGATTAAAGAAACATTGATAAATTTTATGAAAACATTTCATATTATTCTCTATGAAAATAATCAACTTTTGTATTTTTAAGCAAAATATTTGAATAAAATAAATAAAATATTGCCTATTTTTATTTCTGGTGCTAAAATCCATCTATATGCATACAAATGCATTCATTCATCCGTTTTGACGTTGGCTTTACTGAAACATTATAGTCGCATTTATACTAATATTATTAAGACCAAATACGTTGCTAGACAACTGATGAAAGAAAAGGCAAAAAATGACTTATGTATTATGTTAAATTGATAAAACAAAATGCTTTATATTATTGGAAAACATGCATAACGTTCCCCCAAAAATTATAAACCTAATTTAAAAAATCTCGCAAATATATTGACATAATTTCAAACTAATTGGAGTAATTTAATAATCTTATTTAAAAATTTCAGCATCCAAAATTTACCATTTAAATCCATTTTTTATATGAGCCATTTCTTTCAACAAATGAAAATTTGAAAATCGTCTGACTTGCCATAGAAAAGCATTACAGAGCAAAGTAAAATGTTCTATATTTCCAGAACGAATGAACCAAATTTAACCAAAAACTATACAGCTAATTCCGAGTACCTCATCAACATGCCCAATTAATTTCAAGCCGATCGGATGCTTTTTGCGGCAGTTATCGCGGAACAGACAGACAGACGGAAATCAAAACATTTCGTGTCTCCACAGTAAGCCTTCACTAACGTTTAAACAACTAGTAAATCTGCAGATCAGGAGCCTCAACGTCAGCTCTGCAAGTCATTGTTTTTAGACACACTTTGGTAATATTCAGTTTCCTGCAAACTGCAATTTAAAGTTTTCAAATTATGTAATTATTTATAAGAATAAAAAATACGAAGTTTCAGACATTAGAAGCATTAAATTAAAAACGTTATGGAAGGATATTTCTAAATTTTCATGAGCTGTTAATTCTGGTATATTTTTTAAATAATAAAGTAGATTTCTTCAGGGGGGGGGGGGGCTCCGCTCCCCTGAACCCCCGTGGTTATTAATAATTTACACACGTAACATTTTATTCATTGCGCTAATGGTTCGCGCAAATCTTAGATTTCTTTTTACACTTCCGAGCCTTATTTTTCAATACTGGTAACACAGAAAATGATTTACATTGACGCAATTATATTAAACGTTTAGGTTTTATGAATGAAAATGTAATTTCCTTTAAAAATAAAATAATTTTCATTCATCTTTTCTGAAATGAGGCGGCATTAAGAAGTAACACCCGTCAAAAAACATTTTTTTAGGGAATCTAGTTAATGCTTGGTTTTTAAGGATGAAAATATTTATTTCCCGATACAATGACGTCATTTTCGACAGCGATAATTTTGCGGTGAATAATTTTGATATTTACTATATATTTGCTTTTCAAAAGTTTTTTTTTTTTTTTTCTCATTGGAATTTTCGATTAAGAATTAACATTTCTGTTAGCTGTGTGCAGACGATAAACCATGAGATATTAGTAACATTTTTTTTTAATAATCTGGGAGCACGGCAGTGCGTCCGCCAAGTTCGCACAAGCCGTAAGCTACCTTTTCCTGAACCATTTTGGCATGCTTTTCACCCCCTCATAACGTCGTTTTAGGGAGAGATATAGAATTTTTTCTTTTATACACATGTTCGTATGATCAAACTGAACTAAGGTTCCACGATTTCATGTTTCTGTATTTAGTAGTTTTCGAAATATTAAATTCCGAAAAAGCGCTTTTTTGTCACTGACTCACTTCGCATCATCAAATAACTAAGGTACTTCTAAAAGTCGTAGAATCATGAAATTTCACAAGTAAGTCGGGTTTGTAGCACAATTAACCAGAAAAATCTGAAAACATAAAATTTCCGCCTCTAAACCCTTAAAACAGGGGGTGTTGATTTGGCCGTAAACAGTTCCTTCACATTCAATTGCGCCAGTGTTGGTCGCCAATACTCGATTACAGAGTTTTGAAGGGGTCACGTAATTTCAAGCAGAATAAAACTTTATATACATGCTTTTCCAAAGATGTTTGTTAAATAGAAAAAATGAATATACCTAAAAATTTTAATCAGTATAGGTTATGATATATTCACGATATTAAAACAATAAAACATTTAACAAAATATAATCTCAATTCGGTATGTTTCCGATATAGTAGCCTTGGCGAAATAGAGAAAATAGCCTTGACGAGAAAAGAAATTTGATAATAACGTATTTTCTGGCAACCTATCTACTGTGTCATATACACAAGCAATTTTTTCCATATGTATACAATTTATTTAATGTAAGGAACCCGTTTATTTATTTTTATATACCAACATAAATAATTTGTATATAAAAAACAATATTTTATACGTGTATAAATAAAATGTTTATATGTATATAAATAGTACATATATAAATAACATAAAAGTTCATCAGGTTTGTTTTCATAGTTGTTTATATCATTTGGCAACATATCTCAGTTTCTGAAGTCCGAATTGCGCCAAGATTTTTAAAAAACGCCAAGGTCCCTATAGTGGAAAAATATCCTAATTCTCATATGAAAGTTTAAAAATCTGCTTTTAATTAAATGAAATGTGTAACTAATAAACTGTCTTTAACGATGTGCGACAGATGCGGTGTCCGAAGTCCGCTGCTAATGTTATTATATTGTATTATTAGCCTACTTACTGTTAATTTATTGTTAATTTTAAATCTGTAAAAAAAAGATTATAGTTATAGATCAGATATGTTGGTTGCCAAAACTCGATTACAGAAAATTAGCCTGAGTTATAAAGGTGTTACATGATTTCAAGCTGAATGAAATTTTATATGCTTTTACAAAAATCTTAATAAGGCAAATATTTCAGTTTATCTGTCCATATTTCTATCTTTTACTTCCTTAAAACAAATTTTATTAAAGACCGGGAGGCGTCTGCACGGATCATCACCTCATCGAATTGACGGCTGAAATTTTAGGACTAGTTAAAAATCGATTAGCGTATTAAAATGTAACTGGTCTGCCAAGTCCTATCTTTGTGGAAACCACCCACAGACCCGATTTTACCGGTTAATTGGTCGATTTTCCATTGTGTTTTCCTGCACCCATTCCTCCATGTTTCCATACTTTTGGATGCAGGAAAATACAATAGTAAACCTATCAGTCACCCACTAAAATTAGGTCTTCAGGTTGTTTCTACCAATATATGATTTGACAGACCAGTTGCATTTTAATGTACTAATCTAGTTTTAACTAATCCTAAAATTTCAGCTGTAAACTCGATAGGTGATGGTGTGTGCAGACGCCTCCCGGTCTGTTATAAATGTCGGAATTCTAATCTCAATAGCACTCTGGTCAATCTGGCAAGTATCCCTACTATTTATGGAACACTATTCCTTTAAGTGCGTTTTAGTAATGTTAAAGAACTTTATACATATGCATCATACATATTATACATATGCATATAATACGTAATACATTTGCATCATACATATTATAGGTATGTGTATAATAAATAATACATATGCATCATTATGACGTCAGAACAAGCAAAACATTTTTTGTCGCCAAATTTGAGAATTGATATGATATATTACCAAATTTGGTGACACTTCGCTAAATGTCGCCAAGCTTGGTGAGTATTTGACGTTTGTGGCTATTTTTCAATGAGTTAATTATTAATGCGAGCCATCTATTTATATTTTTCCGCATATCATCTGAATAGTTAAATAATATAACGTACGAATATTTCCAAAGTGCCAGTAGTTTCGTCACTGCACAAAACCTCTGCTATTGTTAATATATTTTACTGTTATTATACTTACTGTGACTATGTTGTTAAGCTTTACTCTGCTGAAACTTCTGTATTATATAAATAGAATTTACGGAAACTATTAAAGCACCGAAACTGACAATTCTCTTTATGATTATTATAATTTTATAATATGTAACCTGTTAATCGATATGTACCGTTAGAAGGAATCTTCTATAATCCGGTTCCTCGCATTTTAGTTTTCAGGTTTCGAATAAAATTAGCTAAAAACTTAAAACCATGGCAAATTGGCTAGTTCTTCAACACGATTAGATGAGAAGAATGATAGATTTTCAAATGGATCATAGCAGTGAGCCCGTAGACCTTCTATTCTTCCGTAATCGAGTCTATTGAAAAGGTTAGCATGAAACAAAAAGATATTAGCATCAATATGGTTGCATATATTATCAATATTATTATTAAATGCAGATATTATCAAAGGATTTAATAAGAATAATTTCCCTTGTACCTAATCGTATCAGTTAAAATACAGTAATAAAATACAATTAGAAAAGATTACTTAATAAGATTAAAAATTTCTGCATTAGAGAACGAATCGTAACTGATAAGGAAACATGCATAAGTGAGTTAAGAGATATTTGTCATGAAAGAATGAAATACATAACAACACAAAATATATGTTGTGCTTCCATGATCGTAAAGAGTTCTTGATTTCTCTATCAAAAGCTTCCGACTTTTCGAAAGAATGGACAAGTAAATTAAATTATGAATAACAGTAACATGATGCAACGTTTAATATCCAATTAATAGAGTATATACTGCTTGCTAGAGTCGGCTAGTACTTTAATATAAAAAGAAATAAAGTATGAATTTATAAAGCTCAATAAAATAAATTTAGGTATTTTTATGCTAGCTGGGCGCGAAATGGCAAATCGCCAAATACTGTCCCTAACTCTATTGCTCATATTGCATTTATTTCATTTAAAAATATAAATTTTTCAGTCATCTCATTTAAAATAGATGCATTTCCCTCATTTTATTTAATAGAATTTTAACATAGAAATAAATAAATAAATAACAAATAATAACATAAACCAAAATATTTTATTTGAAAATCAAAGCATTGTTTCTAATTTACACATGTGAAAAATGAAAACTTCTTTTGGCGAAAAAACTAAATGCTAATTAGGAGATTTGCTCCCGGCTAACATAAAAGTACTGAAATTTAAGTTTTTTTATATTAATATAGCTTAGAAAAAACTAGAAAAAACATACAAAAAGTAGTGATATCCCAACAAAAAGTTTTCGGTAAAAAAAAAAAAGCGCCAAGTTCTCCTTAATGTTTCGGCCAGAAAAAGTAGTGATATCTGAAGTTCGCACAAGGGCACAAGTTAAAAGCCAAACATCCCAAATCTTTCATTGAAAATGGCTTCCTGCGACTTGGCCGTTAATGCCTTCGAGAGGGTTTTTCAAATTTTAAAGTATGTACAAATGAGCTACATGACAACTACATTTTTTGATTATTTTAGGCATTTTGTGGCACAAAGTACAGAATTAAAATACACATTTAAAAAAAGTATTTAAACCACTTCAGTCTATTTAAATGCTTAGAAGTTAAATATAACAAAATACTTGTATTCAGAAGGTAATATCCCTAATTGCTAAAACATAATTAGTATCAGCTTTTAACAGTTTATAAATCGAATACCTCTTAATGTATGCAAACAAACTATAATAAATGTTCAAACGAAAAAAATCTCTTTCGTCAATGCACAAGATTTCAATATTATACAATAAAATATAATGTAACATATTGTGAGATTTGAAGAAAGTAAATTTTCTTTTATTTCTTAGGTTTTACGTTAATGACTTTAGCTTTAGACCGTACGAAATGGCAATTAAACCACATGTGGACTAAATGATCTGTAATCAAAACTATTGTTTGTTGAAATTGATGGTATTTATCAGAAATCTTTTACTTATAATGTCTTTATGTGAATTTGCCTCTTTGCATACTAATATTAATTTTAATATTTAAATAATTCATAAATGCGAAATTTCCAATCATTAATTTTGAAATGATGTAGAAGGCATTAACGGCCAAGTCGCAGGAAGCCATTTTCAATGAAAGATTTGGGATGTTTGGCTTTTAACTTGTGCCCTTGTGCGAACTTCAGATATCACTACTTTTTCTGGCCGAAACATTAAGGAGAACTTGGCGCTTTTTTTTTTTTTTTTTTTACCGAAAACTTTTTGTTGGGATAAGACTTAATATCATAACACAAGCCCCTTTTATTTCAATCTCAAAGCGTATTCGTTTTATTTTTGATATATGAGATCAAATTCACCTTCTTTTCGTATTTTCACTTTATTTCTAATATGAAGGCGTATTCATGTCTATTTTTTATTTCATTTTCCTCTCGCACATAAAAATCTTTCAAATCAAAATTAACTGTTTAGGATAAATTTTTATTCCGGGATTAAATTTTCGTGGCAACGGAAAAAAAAAAAATGATTGTTAAATTTCATAGCAAAATGTCGATTTATTCCTTATGAAAATAATGAACTTTTTAATTTAAAAGAAAAATATTTGAACAAAACAAATAGAACATAGTCTTTCTTTATTTCTGTGGTAAATTCCATCTATATGTAAAGACACAAAGGCATTAATTCGTCCTTTTTGACTTTGATTTAACTTCAAACAATTACACATACTTTCACATTTACGATATGTTTAGGTGTAGTTCGCTGCTAGGTAACAGTTAAAGGATAATAAAAACAATTAAATATGTGCTTAAAAAGAAAATTTATATTAAAAAAAATATTTTATATTATTGAAACACATATATAAAATACCTCCATAAAAGTTATACACCGAATTTTAAAACTCTGACAAATGTATACACAAAATTTCAAACTAATATGAATAATGTACGGTTTTAATTAAGAAATTTCATCATCCTTAATTTAGCATTTAAATCCTTCAATCATATGAGCCATTTCTTTTGAACAAATAAAAATGGAAAAATCGTCCGAATTGCTATAGAAAGCATTAAGTCGCAAAATAAAATGTTCTATATATTCCGAACGAATGAATCAAATTTAACCAAAAACGATACAGCTAAATCCGGGGATTTTACCAACATGCATCCTTAATTTTAAGATAATCGGATGCTTTTTACTTCAGTTATCGCGGAACAGACAGACAGACTAACAGAAACCAAAACTTTTCGTGTCTCCACAGTAAGCCTTCACTGACGTTTCGGCAATAAATTCCGAATCATGGGGCAATATGACGAGCTCATCATCTTGCCCCGGACTGCCTGTTTAAAAGTATTCGTTTTCATTGCTATGAAGGAAGGCGATCAATTGACATTTATTCATGGTAATACGGTAGTATTTAAACTAAGTTACTCATAAATATTAAAGATAAACGATATATATGACCTGTATCTGTAACTGAGCTTATTTACACATGCGTAAAAGTTATAACGTGGCAGAGGTAAACAATCAAAGCTTCACAACTAACACAAAAATGGCGATATCACCGTCTAAATTGTTTAACGAACGGCCGATAGAAGAGCCAGTAGTGTCCGTTTGATGCAGCCCCCTAGTGAAAAATGGAAAAACATGACATTCGTCATCTTGCCCCGGTCTCCGCTTTATAATTTTCATTTTTATAGATGGGTCGTAGGCTGCGATTTTATTTTTTTAATAAATCTCTATTTTTTGTATGCAAGTGTTTCAATTTTCATTAATATTGTCAATCTATATCCATGTATCGAAGTGTTAAAAATCACAATACAGTAAATTCTTCTAAGACGGAATTGCATGCGGAAGACAAAAATGAGTTATAGACAATTTCCTTTTTAGCAGGTTATAAATGTATTATATATAATTTTATTACGTATTAGTATATTCAGTTTGCATGGATAAACACAATTTTAAGATTAAGACAGGATTCCGTCATAGGCAGGTTCTTTTTCACACGTTTCGCTATATTTTAATTTAGCCATAATTTAATAAACGTACAAATATACTGTTCTTTAAAAATAATAAATTTTATTGTTTAATTGTAGAATAATGACGATTTAATATTGTATGATTTTTTGCAAAAACTTTTGGGCCAGGTCTAATTTTACTGACCTTTGAACTGACCAGGCCACGTGGTGACAATGATTTTCATCGAGCCGGGTCAAAACCCGGGCTGAAAATTTTTGGGCGTGAAGACTATGAAGAATGAATTCAGTCCCGGAGCTGTACGGAAAAAAATATGTTAAGGCACAACCCGATTCTTCAGGAAAAAAAGTAAGGACCGTCCTTGACCGTAAACAGTAATCACTACGCCCGGTCCGAGCCTTCAGAAAAAGTTTGTCCCAGGACCGGCCCGAAATGAGTGGAGACCAGGCACGGCCCGAATGACGTGAATAAAAATAGGCCCGAGAACGGTCTTGGAGTTCGGGCCTTGGCCCAGCAAGTAGAGATCTCTAGAGAGTATAACTTAATATTACAAGTCATTTAAGCGATATCCATCATTAGCTAATAAAAAAAGTTCATTACCAGATGTCTTGTATTGAGAAATTCCAAATATTCCGTAAGGAGATTATTTGCTTTATTTAGAAACGAAATGTTTTTGATTAAATAAAGTAAAAACTAATCTTTTGAATTTCTGAATTAAAAGCCATTTCTTAAATGGAAGTTTTGGTTGCAAATGGGTCAATAAGAATTTCTTTTTCCAAGTTTTATTAAACAATAATCGATTTTCATAACGTCATTCTGTTTAAATAAAATTCATGCTTCTCCTTCCATAAGTATAATTTTTAACGCTTATTATTCAGTTTGCATTTGTTTTAAAAATAGATATAGCTGTTATTATAATATCTTATCACTAAAATCACATTTTAAGGTCACCAGAAACCTATATATCTTAACAGAACAATATCTAAATTTACAGAATATGGAAGAATACTTTGTTTAATTTTGACAAATTATGGATCCTTGTATTTCAAGATTTAGAATCTAGCATATAATTATCACTCACCTATATTTGTCCTCATAACTGTACCGTCATTCGACCTTCTTTATTGAGTTATCTATCTATACTAATATTATAAAGAGGTAAAAATTGTTTATTTGTAGGAAGTAAGCTCTGGAACTACCGAACCGATTCCAAAAGTAATGTTATCAAAATGAAGGTGTTAGTCCAACTTAGAACATAGGCTATATCTTATGTCCGTGCCACTGGCCAAAAGGCGGTGCAGGAGCAAAACACGTTCTAAAAATGCAATTTTTGTGTTACTGAGGCCCTAGAAACATGGAATTTGGAATGGTTGTTACTTATAAGATACTAATGATCTCTAAGGACATTCCTTAAAAAAATCGAAATAAAAAGTGGTTAAAATGCGCGAAAAGCGTTCTAAAAAAACGTTCTAAATGGCGATTTTTACGCAATAATTTCAGGAAGTACCAAACCGATTAAAAAAAGTAATGGTGTCAAAACGATGGTGACAACCCTTGCTCCAACATAGGCTACATTTTATGTCGGTGCCACTACCCCTAAGGGTGGTGGTGTAGCAAAAAAACGTTCGAAATTGCGATTTTGGTGTTACTGAAGGGTCCAGATACATGGAATTTGGCATGGTAGTTACTTATTAGATATAAATTATCTCTAAAAATATTTGTTTAAAAAATCGAAATAAAAAGGGGTGAAAAATGCGCGAAAAGCGTCCTAAAAAACTTTCTAAATGGCGATTTTACGCAATCTCAAGAAGTACCAAACCGATTTCAAAAATAATGGTGTCCAAATGAAGGTGACAACCCTTGCTCCTATATAGGCTATATTTTATGTCCGTGCCAGTACGCCTACAGGGGATGCAGTAGCAAAAAAACGTTCGAAATTGTGATTTTTATGTTACTGAAGGACCCAGATACATGGATTATGGAGTGGTAGTTACTTAAAGATACAAATGATCTCTAAGAACATTTCTTAAAATATTCGAAATTTAAAAGCGGTGAAAATGCGCGAAAAGAGTTCTAAAAAACGTTCTAAATGGCGATTTCTACACAATCTCAGAAAGTACCCAACCTATTTCAAAAGTAATGGTTGGAAATGATAATAACAGACCCTGCTCCAACAGAGTTGCAGAAGCAAAAAACGTTCTAAATTGCAATTTTTGTGTTACTGAAGGGCCTAGAATCCTGAAATTAGGCAAGGCAGTTATTTATAAGACAAAAATGATCTCTAAGAACATTTCCTAAAAAATCGAAATTTAAATGGGGGTTAAAATGAGCGAAAAGCGTTCTAAAAAACTTTCTAAATTGCGATTTCTGCGCAATATCAGGAAGTACCGAACCGATTAAAAAAATAATGGTGTGAAAACGATGCTGACAGGCCTCACTCCAACATAGGCTGTATTTCATGTCGGTGCCACTACCCCAAAGGGGGCGAAGGAGCAAAAAACGATCTAAATTGCCAGGCATGATAGTTACTTCTAAGATATAAATGATCTCTAAGAACATTTCTTAAATAATTCGAAATTTAAAAGGGGTGAAAATGGACGAAAGACGGTCAAAAAAACATTCCAAATTGAGATTTCTATACGCAATCTCAGAAAGTACCCAACAGATTTCAAAAGTAATGATTGGAAATTGATGATGACAGCCTTTTCTGCAATATAGGACCCATTTCATGCTGGCGTCACTACCGTCATGCGGTTGCATTTTAAAAACCGCTCTAAATTGTGATTTTTGTGACACTGAAGGGACTAGCAACTTGAAATTCGGCATGGTAATTACTTATAAGATGTAAATACTCTCTGAGAAGAGTTCCTTAAAAATTTGAAACTTAAAAAGGGGTGAAAATGAACGAAAAGCGTTCCAAAAACGTTCTAAATAGCGATTTCTACGCAATCTCAGGAAATATAATCCGATTTCAGAAGTAATGGTTTCAAATTGATGGTGACGGTCCCCGCTCCAACATAGCTATATTTTACGTTGTTAGCTATATACGTTGTTAGCAACATAGCTATATTTTACGTACCACATGGGGGTTACAGGAGCAAAAAATGTTATTACGTTGTTAGCAACATAGCTATATTTTACGTACCACATGGGGGTTGCAGGAGCAAAAAATGTTCTAAATTGCGTTTTTGTGTTACTGAGGAGGTCTAACATTTTAAATTTGGAATGGTAATTACTTCAAAGATGCAAATGCTTTCTAAGAATTGTCGAAAGAAAATTCCAAATTTAAAAGGATGAAGTGAGCTAAAAGGTTTCTATAAGCGTTCTAAATTACGATTTTTATGCAAATGTATGAAATACGAAATCGATTTCAAATATAATGGTTGCAAATTGGTGGTGATACAACTTGCTCAAAAATAAGCTATATTTTATGTCGAGGGTTGCAGGAGCAAAAAACTTTCTAAATTGCGAATTCTGTGGTACTGAAGAGGCTAGAAACTTTAAATATAGCACGGTAATTACTTTTAAAATATAAATGTACTCTAAGAGCAGCCGAAAATAAATTTGAAATTAAAAAGGGGTGAAGCGAAGGAAAGGGGCGAAAAGCATTCTAAACGAATCCTAAATTATGATTTCTATGGAATCTCAGAAAATAATAAACCGATTACAGAAGTTATTGGTTGCGAATCAAGAGTGGTAGTCCCTGGTCCTATACGGGCTACATTTTATGCCGCTGTCACTACCACCTGGTTGGCAGGAACAACAAGAAAGCCTTTAAAAATATCTAAATTCCATTTTCTATAGAATATAGGATTTACCAACCGATTTCAAGGTTAATGTTGGCAAATTAATGGTGATTTGTTTCAACATTTTCCGAGACATACTATTTCAACTCTGTTTCGTCATTTTATGTTGGTGCCACTAACACCAGAGAGGTGGTAGACTGTTAGGCAAGAAGCTTGGAATTTGACATGATGGTTAATTATAAGATGTAAATGTGTTAAGATGGTTTCTAAAAAATTCAAAACTTCAAATGAATACTAAAATGAGCGTATGAAATTAGCATAAATGTCTCAAAATACTTTCTAAATTATCATTTAATTGGAATTAGTTTTAGTTCTTCTTATTAATTAAAATCTCATTTCTATTTATTGCACTTTTATAATGAAGTTTAGTCAAACTGTGGCTTAATTTGTAATTTTTGAATTATTTCAAAAAGTGTTCTTCTAATAAACAATAGTAATGCAAATATCACTTGGTATATTTCAGCTATTACGCGAGCAAAGCCGCGGGGTTTGCTAGTATTTATATAACTGACATGATAATAGAAAATTTAAACACAAAAAATATACATATAATGCATATAAAACCTCGATATTTTTAATTTTAATGCATTGTATCAACATAATCAGTTATTAATTGGCTTTTTAGTTATAATTTTTCAGATTCTATACCTTTCAGATTTATTTTTAATACTATGACAAATAATTGTAATAAGAATAATTTTTGAAACACAACTGATTTTACAATTTATCATGTCTTTTTCAATTTAAAAACAAAGTATTCATTTAATTACAACTTTTTTAATATACTGTAGTCATAATTTTACAGTTATACAATATTCTTTATTTGATTAATGAAAATTTAAAAATTGTTTTAAAAAAATAAAGCATGGGTCACCAAATAGTTTCTAACAAAATGATAGTTTCATTTTTTATAAGTCAAACTAAAATCAATGCATTACATAAATACTTACAAAAAAATTTATTTTTTTATCTGTCCAGTTTTATGATTTATGTTAATTATACATTAGTTCATAATTTAAAAGCATATATTACTACTGCAAGAAAAATTCTTTTAACTTGATTTTAAAAAGGGCTATCCCATTACATGGCATTTTTCAAATAATAGTCAAACATAAAATAATATAGCTCTACTGCAACTTTTAAGCGTTTAAGAACATTTTGTGAAACATATTAAGGTAATATACTGACGGAAGAAATTTTTTCTGGAAATACTTAAAACGCTGGAAAGTCACATTTTGAATTCAGCATGCCATTACGACAACCATTTTATGTGATGTAGTTCTAAGCGGCATTCTTATTGTTACTTGCATTTTTTTTTTTTTATTATAGGGACGTAAAGATTAAAAAAAAAAAAAAAAAAAAAAAAAAAAAAAAAAAAAAAAAAAAAAAAAAAAAAAAAATCTGAGCACAAATTTGGCATATTGCGATGAAACATTTCGTATAATTCTGAAGTATCAGTTTCATCTTTGTGCTAAAGTACATACTTATATCCAACTAAAATTTATTTTTTCCTTATTAGTTTTAAACTTAGCGATTTTCTAAATTCACTTTCTATTAAATCTCATGACATTTAAAAAAAAAAATACTCCATAAAATATAACTAAGGTTTCGTATAATGAAAAAAAAAAATATATATATATATATATATATACAGGGTGTCCCAGAAGTAATGACACAAACTTTAAGGGGAGGTAGGGGACATCACAAGGATTCAGATTTGCATAGCAACCCAGAGTCGGAAACGCTTTCCTGTCGCGGTAGTGACCGCACAAAACACAAGAAAGAAATGACACGAACAGGGAGAGAAAACATGCTTGTTATTCTAAGTACTGCAAAAATGCCGGGACAATACTGGAAAGTGTTGAGGAAGTTGTTGCACTCATCGTGGCAGCTGCTGGGGAAGTCCGGGCACTCCCAGTATTTTCGAGAACATTAGATCTTCCATACGCCGGAGATGCGCTTAAATGCATCACGGACCGGGGTCGTAATTTCGAACACCTACTTTGATGACGATCGTTGTCCCTTTAAAGTTCTTTCTTCTTAGTTTTTTGATGTACTAAGGATAATAAACATCTTTTCTCCTCTTATTCGTATCCTGTCTTTCTTGTGTTTTGTGTCGGCACTACCGCTCCAGGAAAGCGTTTCCGACCCTAGGTTGCTATGGAAATCTGAATCTTTGTGATGCCCCCTACCACTCCTTAAAGTATGTCCCTCTACTTCTGGGACACCCTGTATATATATATATATATATATATATATACTATATAGTTTACTAGCCACATGTCTAAGCTTTGTATTATTCAAGAAAAATTGGTAGATAAAAAGAATAAATGATTTTTTTGGCAGTGACTATATTATCCCCAAAACCTATATATGCAAGTAATATTTGAAGAATTTAAATAATATTTTATTAAATTGCTTTCCATATTTTACAAAATAGCCATATTTTGTGTATTAGAAAATTCGTATTTTATCTATTAACCCCTTAACGCTCGAATTAAATTACGGTTGAATAATTCAAATTGCTTATCGGCACCACTTTTATGAAAAAGAAATATTCACCTTATTTAATGACAGTAAAAACGATACTAAAATATAGCCAATTTCACTATTTTATAAAACTGGTGGTAATGAAACAATTTGAGTAAAAGACACAGCCCGAGAATATGTCGGGAACGAGAATTAAAGGGTTAATATGGGGATATTTTATAAATCCATATTGTTATCTGGGATTTTTTTAATAATGAAACAATAGATATCATAAACGCTATTCGGTTAAGATAGATTAAGGCGCAATCACGCAATTAGATACCACTATACCAGTCATAAAGTCGTACGAGACAAAGTCAAATAAAGTTTTAATTATTTTGGAATACATTTAAAGGCAAATTTTTCATTACATTGTTCCTAAAAAGTTGAAGTTATTTGTTATAAATGTGTATTTGCATGGCAAATGTTTTGTTATATAAAATGATACTCATATTCATACAGCTACTTAAGCAATTCATAAACAGTTGTTACTATATATTTAAGAGATTTTCTTCGTTTGAAACTGAATAAAAGATCCTTTTTCTCTGTCACTTGTAGAATAAATAATTAAACTGCCATTCATTAATTAAATTTTCATTCATTAAATAATAAATTTTCATTCATTAAATAATACAATTTCATTAATTAATTTAATTAATTTTCATTAATTAATTAATTAAATTTACATTAATTAATTAATTAAATTTACATTAATTAATTAATTAAATTTTCATTCATTAAATTAACACAATTCCAGAAGCAAATCAGATAATTACCTTAAACGACTTGAGTTGTATAACTTAAATTTTGATTTAAAAGATTTCATTGAAGAAGAAATAAGAATGAAGGAAAGTAAAGATCAAAGTGGATTTAGAGCAGGGAGATCATGTATGGGTAATATATTGGGTATTTGCGGCAGTAGAAATGGACGTCCTAAGAAGATCATGCAGGATATCAAGAATAGAAAGAACAAGAAATGACAGAATCAAGGAAATGATGAAAATAAAGGGAACCATATTAGAATGTATTCAAAGAAAGCAATTAATCTGGTATGGTCATGTCAAAAGAATGAATGATGTAAGGCTATCCAAAATCACATTCAATTATGAAACAAACAAAAAGAGGAAACGCGGAAGACCGCGAAAGAACTGGATGGATGATATTTCAAAGGCAATGAGGGATAGAGGTCTGGAAGAGAATTGGACCCTTGACCGGAAAACTTTGACCAAAAAACTTTAATAAAAAGGAATCCTTTTTATTAAAGTTTTTTGTTTTTGTATGGTTAATATTATTTTTGTTAGTTTTTAATTTGAGTTGTTTTAGTTTTTTATGGAATTAGATTAATAAAATGGCAATAGTTTTCAGTATTGAATGCGGGGTGAACATGTGTTCAGAAACCTGCAAATTTTAAAAGTGGGGGGTGGAGTTAGTTTTCTGTCTGTCCTCCCACTGATGAAGAACAGACTGTTTTTGTTTTTTTACCTGTCTTTCTTGTTTTTATAAATGTTTTATAGTTAAAAAATTTCTGCAGATATACACCTTCCTTTTGAAGTTATGGTGTTTTAGCATTTTGGAATGATGTAATATGTTTTATTGCATTAGATATGTGCTGCTGTAGCGCCATTCATGCAGTAATTTATCATTAATTTTGAAATAAAATATTGCTATATGTGACTCAGATAAGCTGCATTATTGCGCTTCTGGCATATATATTTATTCAATTTCATTACGGCTTTGAAGGTTGGTGTATCTTTGTTTATTTTTGTTGTTTGTTGTTTATTGGCATATTAAGCCTAAGTCTTTAAAAAAATTTTTTTGAATAAATATATTACGATATATATCTAGATAAAAATATGAGATATTATAAATAAAAAGATAAACGGTGTAAAACTTGTATTGTTGCTCATGCGGACAGTCCACCTCAAGTAAATGATTATATTTCTTTTTGTAAATATAATAACGTAATTTATAAAATTAATTGTTTAACTTGACAGCAAAGTTATGTAGGGCAGACGGAAGGTGAATTACATGTTAGAATTAATCAGCATAGATCAGATGTATATAATGATAATAAGAAATGCCCCACATTTGAGATTTTACATTTTAGAGTTCACAGTTATAATAATATTAATATTCAAATTTTGGATCATGTTGAAGCTAAAAATAATAGATTGGAAAAAGAAAATGATTATATGTTGCAGTTCAAAACTATATATCCATTTGGATTAAATACATTGATTAATAAAGTTAATTTATTGAAGGTTAAAAATGTATATGATTTATTTTATAATTTTAATGATAAAGTTGATATAAAAAGAGGAAAGAGGGGTTCTCGTAAATATAATAAAGGTACGAATTATATAATTCCTAATATATGGATTAAGGATATGGAATTTGTTTTTGATAAAAATTATAGTGTTAAAAATGTTAAAATGGAGGTTTTTAAATTAAAGATAAATGTGCTTAAGAAAATTAAAAAATGTTTCGATGTTTTCAAATTTAAAAATTTACAGTTTAAAGATTTATTATATGATTTAATTAATTTTAAGTTAATGAATAGAGATAAAGTTAATAAAGAAGTTATTTATTTTAATATAAAATTTCAACAAAAATCTTTTGATAATTTGAATTTAAATGCAATATGCAAACAGATTTACGACCTTTTTCCTCTTAAAGAATGTATCATTTCAGTTGCATATAATTATCATAAACCATTAAGTAATAAGATTTTCAATTACAGACAAATAGCTTTTTCAAATGTTAATACAGTTTTAACTTGTTGTTGTAATAATATAGAATTTAAAGATTTTATAGATAATTGTCATGGACATATAATTACAGGTAATCTTGATATAATCAAGAATAAAAATGTAAAATATCTAATGAATTTTGGTACAAAATTTAGAATCAATAGTAAAATTAATAGCAATAAGGTACTAAAAATTTTTAAGGATAATGTCAATAATTTTATAAAGAAATATAGTTATAAATTTAGTATGCCTTTGAGGCATTTTTTGAATGGAAGTCTCAAATTTTGGGGCATTTCAATAATTTTTTAAGAGATTATTTAAATTCTGATGAATATGAATATCAAAGTTTTAAAGATGAAGATATAAAATTTATTGAAAGTTTACAAAATAATTTTGTTATAGTCCCTGTGGACAAAGCAGCTAATAATTATGCAATAATATGAAAAAAGTTTTATATTGATAAAATAGAGTGTGAATTAGGTAATGAAAATTTTTATTCAAAAGTTAATATTGACAAAAATCCTGTCGTTAAAAAATTTTTGCATATAAAAAGAAAGTTAAAAGTATGTTTTCTTATAATTTTGATGTTTCTAATCATCACTGTTTGCCATTTATTTTCTTAACGCCTAAATTTCATAAAGATCCGATTAAATTTAGATTTATTTGTAGTACTTCTAAAAGCATTAATAAAAATTTTAATATTGGTTTACATAATTTATTAAAAAAGATATATGATTTTCTAAAGTATAAATTTAAAAAGTATAGTTATTTCTGGTCAATTGATAATAGTGTTGAAATTCTAAATAAATTGCCTTTGACTCCTCTGAAAATGCAGGTATTCGATTTTGAAAATCTGTTCACCAATATACCTATTGATTCACTTTATGAAGTTTTAATGAGTATTTTTGATGTTTTTTGTATAAATGATGAATTAAATATAAATAGAGATCTATTTTCAAGCTTATGTCATTTCTGTTTTATAATAATTATGTAACTTTTAACAATAATACCTTTAATCAAATATGTGGTATAGGGATGGGAACAAACTATTCTAGTACAGCAGCAAATTTATTTTTATTTTATTATGAATTTAAATATACTATGAAATATAATAAGTCTTTAAAGGTCTTTAGGTATATTGATGATATTTTGATTTTGAATTTTGAATTTTCTAATGAATATGATATTATATATCCAAATTGTTTAAAATTGAATAGAGCAAACAGTGATGATTATAAAGCAGAATTTTTGGATATTTTATTCAAAATTATTGATAATAATTTGATTTTGGATTTGTACGATAAAATAAATAGTTTTAATTTTTTCACTAGAAGCATGCCACATTGGTTTTCAAATTTGCATAAAAAAATTTACATAAATATAATCATTAATCAATTGATACGCTTCAATAAAATTTGTGGCAGAGACAATAATTTTTATAAACAGATCTTTAAGTTATTGGCTAATTTATTTTACAATAACAATTATCCCATTAAGTTTTTAAAATATTATTTAAAGACAGTTCTAAAAAGTGAATGGCAACGATGTGGCCTGGCTGCGTGAACATGTGATGGCAGCCTTCTGGATCTTTCTGTATGAAATGGGCATCCTAAAGTCTTGTTAAAAGAACGGGTGTCTGTTGATGAATTGAAACGAAGGAAAGTTGCAGACCTGGAATTTCTGGTTTTTGATAATGGATTTGGAAGAAAAATTTATTTGTTTATAGTTGACGGGTAGGAAACATTATACAGGTATTCATGTTTTGAGAAATTTCATTTTGCGGGTTTGGGGGGGCGCATGTTTATTCTGCATTCATGTTTTCTTATTTTTTTCTTTTGTTTTTAGTTTAATGATAATTTAAGCATTCCTTTTTATTAAAGTTTTTTGTTTTTGTATGGTTAATATTATTTTTGTTAGTTTTTAATTTGAGTTGTTTTAGTTTTTTATGGAATTAGATTAATAAAATGACAATAGTTTTCAGTATTGAATGCGGGGTGAACATGTGTTCAGAAACCTGCAAATTTTAAAAGTGGGGGGTGGAGTTAGTTTTCTGTCTGTCCTCCCACTGATGAAGAACAGACTGTTTTTGTTTTTTTACCTGTCTTTCTTGTTTTTACAAATAAATGTTTTATAGTTATTTCTACAGATACACACCTTCCTTTTGAAGTTATGGTGTTTTAGCATTTTGAAATGATGTAATATATATATATATATATATATATATATATATATATACATTAATTTCGTTTTTTAAAACTGAAAATAAAATCTACATATTCGAAATATTTGTTTTGGTAATGGAAAAAGAGTATATGGATGTACTGAAATATAAAAAAAAAATGATATGGATTTGAACATTGTATATCAGTCATATTCACAGGCTCAAACACTTCTTCTTAGAAATCCTCTGACGTATTAACCCTTAACGGTCGAAGTAGACCTCCCAGACACAGTTCTTGGCGTTTTAACCGAAGTACTCATCACTGGCACATGAACAATAAATGCAATAAAGAAACAAGATATGAATATTTATATTTTACCCGAAAACTTTTGAATGAAATTTGATGCAGGTTGATTTATAAGCTATGCATTTGTTTTTTTAATATTATACTACTCCCTCCATCACTCCCATCATACCAAACGAGAAAAATATATATTCCTTACATTCCACATAACCAGGGCTGCCACTGTGTGGACTACTTTTTAATTAATCTCGCACCATTTTCTCTAATAAAAATCTTTCAGAAGTACTTTGACAACATGAGCAAGCGGAAAATACTACAAAATTTACTTTACAAAAATAGTGGTGCAAATAGGATATATAAATAGGAGCAAAATTATAAGATTTGCAACTAATTGCCTTATTACTTTTTGAATTAATGCATTCTAATATATATCGGAATATTTGATAAAGATATGTATGCTTTATAATTAATTATACAAGTTATCCTTTCTTATCTTAACTAGAGAAACCTTTCTTAAATTACAAAAGATTTTTAAATTTGTGCGATCGTAGAGTTTTTTGAATGAAAAAAACATATGGTCCTTGAGTCCTATAATTTATATTTAGAAAACTTTAACCACGCTTACTCAAGTACAACTGAAAAATGACTTTTTTTGCACGACGAAAATTAACCGAGTTTTAATATGATCACTTATAAATAAGAAATTACTATATTTTTACTAATTGTATTTTAATTTACGGAAAATGTAGAGAAAATTATGCATATTTTAGAATTATTCTACCGGTTCTGCCGTCTTATCGTTAACCTACATCTAATTCCTAATCTATAAGTTTTCGAAGTATAATCCCAGTTGCAATTATGTTTCAAAAGTCGTTCTTCATTATTTAAAAATCCTTATATATTAAAATAGCATTTTTTCCAAATTTGCAAAAATTAAATTTTGATACGGTGCTTGTGTTCTACATGTTATGCTTATTAAAAATTATCCCTGCTCTAACAAACGGTAAATTTTGCAATTTTTTTGCGAGCAGAGTTTATCACGTTATTTTATTATTCATCACGTATATCATTATCATCACGTGAATCATTATTATTTGATCCCAGCATTAAACACTGAAACACGCGTTTTTCGTAAACAATATTCTTAAAATCTTTAAAATATTGAAAAAAAGAAATGGGCATTATTCATTTATGTTAACTTTTCTTGCATATAAGCCATATCTATAATAGTTTGTATTTCCTGTAATGGATTTCCTACGATTTCATGAAAAGTTTTCTTTCGTATCTTTCAATGTCTTACGAAATTTAGTTTTTAGAACTTTTAGAAACTTTAACCACTGTAATATAATTTACAATATTTATTTTTTGTTCTCGGACTTCTTGTATCATGAGAGTTTATCTCACTTGTAGTGTCTTCTTTTCCATGAAAGAAAAGAGTTGATAAAAAATGAGACTTACCTGAAAAGTTCAAGGAACGAAACATCGAAAATATAAATTTAAAAGCTAAGATTCTTTCAATGCTTCTTTTTCGTAGAATTTGTTAAAGAGTTCGCTCGATGCTAAAAATATACAGTCAATTAGCTTACATTTAAAGCTAAAATTCTCGAATTTATTTTCAGAAGATTAATTGGAAAAAAAGAAACTTTAATTAGTATTGAAAGAATTTCAAACGTAACAAAGCATATCACAATGAATAGCGGACATAATTCAATTTTAATATAGTCAGCAAAATACCTTCAAATAGTTATGCTACACTGTTAAAAAATTATAGCAAACTCTCCAGTCGTCCGACAGATTTTTATATATAAAGGGTACAATAACAGTAATTTAACTCTATTTGTACAATAATATGGGTAATAATATGGTCATAATACAGTTAAATTACATGATGTAACCGCTTTCTATAGAAATGGTCGAATTACTACTAAGTTTGCTGCAAATATTGGACAGTGTAATAGTCTCGTTTTCCGCGGGTATAAAGATTTTCAGGGGTTCCAATACATGCCCAATCGATAATGCACAAATTCTTTTCATTTTCTTTAATTGCTACGCTATTTGTTAATCTGCAACGAGTGAATCTTAATACAGTATATTTTAGTGCACGGATTTTCAGTGATTCTAAGACCTGCACATTTGATAATGCACAAATTCTTTAAATTTTCTTTGACTGCCATGCTATTCGTTAATCTACATTGAGTGAAACTTAATACAGTATATTTTTCTTGTACAAACTTTCAGTGGTTCCAAGACCTGCACAAAATACTTAATTTTCTTTATTGCCAAGCTATTCATTAACCTGCAGCGGGTGAAACTAAATGCAGTATATTTTTCTGTACCGATTTTTAGGTATCCCAAGACATGCACAATCGATAATGCACAAATTATTTTTAAGCTTTTTTAATGAAATGCTCTCCGTTAATCTGCATCAAGTAAAACTTGATACAACAATTTTTTCTGTACCGATTTTCAGAGGTTCTAAAACCTACAAAATCGATAATGTACAGAAATACCAAGACTACCTCTAAATTTTCCTTTAGTGCCAATCTGCATTGTATGAAACATAATACAGTATTTTTTTTACGTATTGGTTTTCAGGTATTTCAAAACCTGCACAATTGATAATACATATGTATATATTTTTAATTTTGTTTAAGTTCCATGCTATTCGTTAATCTGCACTGAGTAAAACTTAATACAGTACATATTCTCTGTATCGATTTTCTCGGGTTATAAGTCCTACACATACACAATCAATAGTATACAAATTATTTTGTTTTTCTTTAAGTGGCCTGCTATTCCTTAATAGACATCGAGTGAAATTTAATACAGCATAATTTCCTCAAAACAGAACCTTCCGGTAACGAAAATTTGACTCATGCTTGCAATGTGAAACGAAATCCTGTTTTTAGGCTAATGTCAGATGAACGTCTATTTGAACGCTTTTTTCCTTCCTACAGCCGTCCTACTCCTTCGCTACCATGCGTTTCTTATTCATGTTAAAACAAAAAAACGTCCAAATAGACGTTCGTCTGACATTTGCCTTAATGTAATAACTTCAGAGTCCCTACGGAAGTAATACTATGGAATTACAACTGCTCAATTGAAACTTCTGCAAAACGGGATTTGGAAATCGAAATCTGAAAACTACTACAACAGCAATATTTTGCATAACGCATCTCAATCTTTCTAACATATACCGAGATCTTTAACATGTTTTAAAGAAATAAAATCCTTATAAAGAAATAAATGCAAATCAGGTAAGAATTAATATTTGGACAACCACTTAAAATGCTAGCTCTAATGGCATGCTCGTTGCAAAAATGTATCTTTATGCTGTTTTATATATTAATAGTAACAATCTTCTCAATCATATAATTACTTTAATATTTTTCACAAAATGTATGGTTAAAAGTTATAGATGAACTAGATTAGTTTACGTCCGAGTATTATTTGAAAAATACTTACTGAATTAATTCTATAATTTAATTTCAAGATAAAATTAAATTTAATGACTAAGAAGAATTTACATATCATTAGCGAACATAATTTTTAACAGGGATTTTAAAACTATAGAAATTGAAAAAAATATATAAGTGTATGACTCGAGTTTACTGCACTTTTCTATAAATATTAGACGGAAATAAAAAAAGATCATGTTTTTATAAAAAAATTAATAGTCATCATATTTTATTTTTTGATTTTATCAATAATTATTACTAATAAATAATAACGCCTTTCAATAATGCTATGACGACATACACATAAATAATCCCTAATTAAAAATTTTAATTATTTTTAAATATTGAATGAAATGACTTTCTTTTTTCCTTCTTTTAAATAGATCTACCAGTTTAAAGTTACTAATGTTTCAAGATTTTTTACCTTTATATCATGCGTCTCAGTTTTATTTTGAGCTTACTTCAATTAAAATTAACGCTTTATAATTATTTCTGGTACTACTTAATTATACCATCGACCAATTTTGCCAAATTTTATAAATCGCCAAAGTACTCGCCAAATTGTACAAATAAACGTAACTTTTATTTTAAATAACGAAAGAACAAATAAATTAGTATAACGTTAATAAAAGCACAAATAAAACGTCGAAATAAAAATCACTTGATGACGTAAGAAACATTTGTAATCTGTTTAATTTCAATTAAATGTGACATTTACGATCAGCTATTATTGGCATTTAATCTTATAGTTTTGCGATAGTTTTTTGGTCGACGGGATAACAAAGAAGTACATTATTTCTTTACTGGTTTATTCTTGCACTACTTGAAATCACGTTCAACAGAGACTCAACTGGATTAAATTAAATTTTAATGTTAAGTGTTTATGATGGAAATTCGCAATTATATTTCATCCATTAATGCAGATATTTAAATGTTCAAAGCAGAAAAAACTCAATAGCGTATTTAAGAAAGCGCTTAAGTTTAAAAATAAATGGAGGACAAAAACTTTTTTACTAGGATTCTGAAAAACTGCTACTTCAGAATTTGGTATTGTTCATCTCAAAGAATCAACTTTATGCTGAGATGTTTTTTAATTTTTTACTTCACTATAATAAAATAAGCACAAGTCACTATAAGAATGTACTTTCGGATTGCATCACATAAAATGGTTTTCGTAATGGTATCCTGGATTCAGAATGTCTCTTTATACTGTTTTAAGTATTTCTAGAAAGATTCTATTCCGCCAGCAAATTTCCTTAATATGTTTCACAAAATGTTCTAAAATGCTTAAAATTTACCGGTGAGGTAGATTATTTTACGTCGTATAATTATTCGAAAATATTTTAACTAATGGAATAGGACATTTTAAAAACAACACAGTAAAAACATTTTAAAATCTCACAAGTAATTTCTATGTAGTTATAATGTGTGTTTTTAAATTGACTAGATTATATGATTTTTTAACATAAATCTTAAAATCGTACAAATTGAGAAACATTTTACAACCTCCCTTTATGCGTCATTTTGCATTTATTTAAAAAAGGAAAAAAAATAGCATGTTATGAATAGTAAATATTTGTAAATTTCATTTTTTTTTCTAATAACAAGTCAGTTTAATTAATAATTATTTGAATTAAATATGTTTGTGGAAGTAACATTCTGACGACTTGTATGGTGTATCTGAAATTTAATAGTTTATCTGCTCTTAAATATTGAAATAATATAATGAATTATTTTTTTAAGTATGCACAAATAAAATTATATGTTAGATTCTGACAATTTTCATGTATGCAGCTCTCTTTAGAATAATTGTATAAGTTTTCTAATATTTTAAAATTGCATGTTATTTATCAATACCACATTTTTTTGCACCCATGTTTGGAAGAGACATATTTGTTTTATGATAAGAAATAAAATCAAAATGTATTTTATGTATCACTAATGATGTATTATTATTATTCAGAAATACACAAAATGTAAAATAGAATATTGCTTTCTGAATTTGTGCACTAAAATATGAAAAAAAAATAATATTACAGTACTTGTAATATAAATTTAAGTATATGAACACTGATAGATTAATGAAAAATGTTCTTTTTTTTATGATGCACAGGAGTGTATTGAAAAGTTCTCCAACAATGCACTTACAAATGAGAGAACATAACTGCATTGAGAGAATCTTGTTAATGCAATGACATGTAGACATCGCAGAGTTATTATCGTGACTTTCATCATATATTATAATAGGGGCAAATTTCGTGTCTACCCAGCAAACACCGAGCTCTCGTAAGAAATCGTCCACTTACTCTATCAGAAGGTATTGCTACGATACTGGCTGGCGATGTGAATTTCGTAACTCTTTCTATACTCCGCGCCACTGACGCTCACATAGTCGGTAGGCAGTTTGTCCGGTATTGGCAATGACGGTAGAATTGACGGCATGAGTATTTTCCGATTGCATACCGACAGTTAACCGTAGATCTGTCGAATATATCTCAGTATGGGCAACATAGATGGAGGCGAGATACCATGTCGACCGAGTACCGTTAACTATCAGTACTATTTTCCAATATGATCCGAAATCAGCAATCATCAAATTCCCGAAATCACCCCCGAATTTTTAAGAAGGTTGTACTATACAGACAATAGACAGTTTTAAATTCATAAAGATAGAAACAATAGCCTATTTCCTTAAATATTGCCTCTAGACACAAACTTCCAATTGCAAAGTTTCATAAATAAATGTGTAAAATATAATGGCATATGTTGCAACTTCATGGGGGTATCTATTTGAGGAAATACAAAAACTAAATTTTTATATGGCGTCCGTAGGATAAAATTTCCAAATAGGAAAATTTCTTTATCCATTACTGAATTCAACTCAAACTAGTATGTTGTGGCCATCACAAAACTTTCTTCTATCTCACACATGTCAATACTTCAAAATTCACTATCTCAGTGGCAAATTAAATGGCGATCTGTGTTCATCATGAGAATTCTAAACATATGAAATTCCGTACATTAGTTCTCGAGGTATCACAGTCGCTGAAATCGTGTAAATCCAGCAAAATGCAGCATAGCAGTGCCACCTATTGAGCTATTTACACCAGAAACTAATTATCACCAACTTATGTCAACGTCTAACTGAATATGAAGTTTGAGGAAAATTTGTGCATTATTTCCTGAGATAGAGATATTTCTCAAATCATAACAAATGCAGCATAGAAGCGCCACCTGTTGAGCGATTTGAAACAACACATAATCAGCAGCAATATTAATCAAGTTATTCTTAAATCTGAAGTTTGATGAAAATTCGTGCATTAGTTCTTGAAATAGAGCTATTGAGCAAGTAGTTCAAAATGCAGCACAGCGGTGCCACCTATTGGGTGATTTTCACCAACACATAGTCAACAACATTTCATATGAAGGACTAACTAAATCCAAAGTTTGATGAAAATGTGTGCATTAGTTCTTGAGATAGAGCTACTGCGAAAATAGTGTAAATCCTGCAAAATGCAGCATAGCAGCGCCACCTGTTGCGTGATTTACACCAAAACGTAAACAGCATCTATTCATGTCAAGGACTAACGGAATCTGAAGTTTTATAAAAATCTGTGCGTTAGTTCTTGAGATAGAGCTTTTGTGGAATTCCTGCAAAATGCTACATAGCAGCGCCACCTGCAGGGCTATTTACACCAAAAATTAATCAGCACCAATCTATATCAGAGACTACCTGAATATAAATTTTTATTAAATTCCATGCATTAGTTCTTGATATAGAGCGCCCACAAAATTTGTGTCACATACAGACAGACAGACAGACTCACAGACTCACAGACAGACATTTTGTAAAAACTTGTTTTTTGGAATCTCTGACCCATAAAACGTGTAAATCCGCCGAAAACTGGAATTCGAAAATTTTCATGAAACGAATACTTTCTTCTTGTAAAGATAGAAGAAAATAAAATGCCCATCTTGATATCTGCAAAACTCACAGAGGTATTAAAATTCAAAATTCGGGACATACACCACTTAATGCTAATGTCAGACGAACGTCTTTTTGCACGCTTTTTTTTTTCATTCATATCGTCCTTACACAGTGCTGGCACTGTGTAGGGATGATATGTAGGGAAAAAAGCGTGCAAAAAAGACGTTCGTCTGACATTAGCCTAAGCATAACTCTGAGGGAAGTGATATTGATGCATTTGGACTGAAAGATAGGGATCATCCACAAGTTATACGATATTAACCCTTAAATGCCGGGTGTTACTTTTCGTCAACATACACAATTTAGGCTCTAAAATACTATTAGAATAATATTGAAGCTATAATACGTGATGTTGCCAAAAAAATACAGTCTGAAAATATTAGTAAATTTAATTTCAACATGTAGATGGCAACACTTTGCTGTATAATAATAAAGATAGATTTATTTTTCAATTGTTGCTACTTGTTCTTTTTGTTTTCTTTGGAAAATTGCGAAATACCCTATTTTGTTCTGCAGTGAGCAAGTAAAATTTATTTCTTATTATAGTTCCTAATATTCTTGTGTGTTTAATATTGTAGAATTTTATCAAGGAAAATTATTTTTTAAATTAAGGACCAGTATTGCCGATTGGTAACAAACTGGTTTTTTTTTTTTTTTTTTTTTTTTTTTTTTGCCGTACCATACTTAAAACAGAATAGGATTTTTTTAAGTATTTTTCCCATCATTTATTTAATAAATGACAGCCGAAAAACATTATTACAATGATTTTTGAAAAATCAGGCATTTAAGGGTTAAAAGTAGATTTAAGACTTTGCCCCTCCCTTGGACAGAAATATAGCAGCGTTTAGATATTACGTTAAACGTGCTTTTGAAATATTCTGGATGTCTGCACGGACCAGGCCCGACCCCTAGAAAATGTGCGGGCCGTCCAATACAAAATAATTATCTTCCCGGCCCGGTATAACAGCTAAAAGTTTGGTCCAAGATCGACCCGTGAAGGAGAAAAAATAAAATCACTGCCCGAGCTCCGCCCGACTCGATTAAATTTTTACAAAACATGGATTTTTACGTCGATATGGTTAAAAGTGGTTTCGTATGAGTTCTGACCAAAAATACTTATTTTAGACTTTTTTACTTTCTTCTATCTTTACAAGAAGAAAGTATTGGATACATGAAAATTTTCGAATTCCAGTTTTCAACGGATTTACACGTTTTATGGGTCAGAGATTCCAAAAAACATGTTTTTACAAAATGTCTGTCTATGAGTCTGTCTGTATGTGACACAAATTTTGTGGGCGCTCTATCTCAAGAACTAATGCACGGAATTTAATAAAAATTTATATTCAGGTATTCCCTGATAGAGATTAGTGCTTATTAGTTTTTGATGTAAATCGCCCGGCAGGTGGCGCTGCGATGTAGCATTTTGCAGGATTTCCGCAAAAGCGATATCTCAAGAACTAATGCACGGATGTTTATAAAACTTCAGATTCCGTTAGTCCTTGACATGAATGGATGCTGTTTACGTTTTGGTGTAAATCACCCAACAGGTGGCGCTGCTATGCTGCATTTTGCAGGATTTACACTATTTTGCAGTAGCTCTATCTCAAGAACTAATGCACACATTTTCATCAAACTTCGGATTTAGTTAGTCCTTCATATGAAATGATGCTGACTACGTGTTGGCGTAAATCGCTCAATAGGTGGCGCTGCTGTGCTGCATTTTGAACTATTGCTTCAATAGCTCTATCTCAAGAACTAATGCACGAATTTTCATCAAACTTCAGATTTAAGTATAACTTGATTAATATTGCTGCTGATTATGTGTTGTTGCAAATCGCTCAACAGGTGACGCTTCTATGCTGCATTTGTCATGATTTGCGCAATACCTCTATCTCAAGAACTAATGCACGAATTTTCCTCAAACTTCATACTCAGTTAGTCGTTGAATTAAGTTGGTGATAATTAGCTTCTGGTGTAAATAACCCAATAGGTGGCGATGCTATTTTGCATTATGCTGGATTTACACGATTCAGTGGCAGCCATACCTCGAGAACTAATGCTCGGAATTTTATATTTTTAGAATTCTCATGATGAACACAGATTGCCATTTAATTTGGCACTGAGATAGTGAAATTTGAAGTATTCACATGTATGAGATTTTTGTGATGGCCACAACATACTAGTTTAATGTTTACAATCTTTATTTTTAAAGAAACGCCATAGGCTGTGATATTTATTTTTTTTTAAATGAATCTCTACATGAATGTAAATATTTCAGTAATCATTAATATCGTAATCCATATTCCATGTATTGGAATGCTGTAGAGTTAAATCTTCTAAAGCGGAATCATATAGGGAAGAGAAAAAATGTGTTATACACAAGTTCCCTTCTTTCCAGATGTAAATATATTCCATTCCTTTGTCACAAATTTTTATATCCATTTTGCATGGATCAAAATCTTTTTCCTTTAAAGACAGAATTCCGTCATAAGCAGGTTCCTTTTTACAGGTTTTACAGCATTTTAATTTTACTGGCTAGGAAACTAATATTCTTTAAAAAATAGTGTAATTGTATAATAATGGCGACTTTAATATATATAAATTTTTTGCAAAAATTTCTGACCCTGGCCAAATTTTACTAACTTTTCAACGGACCAGGCGACGCCGAGACAATGATTTTCATACGGGCTGGTTCAAGATCGGGACTGAAAATTTTGGCCAGTGCAGAACTAGGAAGAATGAAGCCAGTCCCTGCACGTTATGGTAAAAATACATTAGGCTGGCCAAATCAACAAAATGAAAGCAAACTTTCAAAACTGCCGGGCGGTCTAGAATAAAGACTTTTTTAAAACGAGCTGGGCCGTTCCGATAAAAAATCGGATGTTTTGGAGGCTAAAATTATGAAAAGAATCTAAATTGCCATGCTAGAAAATGCCTTGTTTTTATCAAATGAGGCATTTTAAACAGTACGTAAAGAAGGTGGAAATGGCAAAAGTTAAACTGAATCAGCTATAGGAAGGAGTTACTGACTTGTAAGCTTTTAAAAGAATTTTAAACATTCTAATATGAGACAATCTTTGTTTAAAACTTTTTAAAAAAATGTGTTTTTCTACATGATGGGTTTTTCACCATTTTTCATATTTAAATTATTATATGTCAAAAATCGTTACAGGTAAATGGTTCAAACTTGGCTCATGTCTTTCTCAATAATTTTACATTAATTTAGTGTGCGAATTTGAAAAACAATTTTTATTTCTAAAAATATGATTTTTAAAAATTAACTTACATCATATTTTTCTTTTAAATATTTTTTACTTTTTTTAATAAATATTTAAAAAATGCTGTAACAAAATTGAAACTTATATTTTTCCCTTTAATTAGATGAAAGAAAATGAATTTCGGAAAATAATATTTCGAGTAGTTTAAGTTAATTTACCCCACATTTTATAAATAAAAAAATAATAATAATTTTTTTAAAAACTTCATTAGAAATTTTAGTACGTGATTTTGTTTACAAATTATATGGTCACCACAAAAGGGTCATCCCAAAAAAAAATTAAGTTCTAACTCAATAATTAAAAAAAAATAAATGTTTCCCTTTCCCCTTAAATTAGTATTGTTTCTCGAATTACACACATTTCAATTTGTGTTTAATCCGTCAAAACCTGACGAATTATTTAAACCTGAATATTTCTGTGAGTTTTGTTGATATCAAGATGAACTTTTTTGTGTTTATTACAGGAACGGATAACGAAAATTTCCTTAATTGAAAAATTTTAACCTACCGGGCCGTATAAAAATTTAGTTTTTACATTTTCACAAATACACCCCCTACGGGGTTGCATCTTATGTCATCAAATTCTACACCCTTTTTTAATGAAACTTTGTATTTGGAAGTGTATATAGGGGTAATATTTAAGGAAATACGCTAATGTTTCGATGTTTTTGAATCAAATTGTATATGGGGCATTTTCAAAATCTTTTAACTTTCATGTCCCTGAATAATAACTTTTTATTTAATACACTTTTTTGTGTTTTTTTTATTTCATATACTTGGGAACATCCCATTGTATGATTGCGCAACAATATTAACGATATAAATAAGTTTTGGACGATGTTGGGGGTCCAAACACATGGAAAACTCATCTACCGTCCCGTGTCCCTGATGCTGATTTTGAAGTTGGGAGCTGTCTGGATAAAATTGTTTCAATAAAAATAATTCGATGTAATTTTTTTCTGAAACTGGAACTATTGTTTTACATAAATATGTAGCTAAAAATTAACCTGCTCACATTTTTAGGGTTGATATTATTTTTTGAATTCCATCCCTGGGTTTTAGATTTTTTACCATCCCTCTTCTAAAATTATACAGAAAATCAATTCAGATGCAGCGACAGAATTTTTTTCAAGTTTTTGCTCATGCAGAAGTAGGCTAAAGAAAGAATATCTAAAATTCTTTGACAGTAAATTTACTGCAGAGTATAAATCAGCATTTAAATATCAATTTCACGCACCATGGCTTTATTGATAGTCTTACCGTCCCCAAGGTTTATTCCTGCACTTTTCGAGGTAAATTTAAAAAAAATTAATTTAATCCAATGTTAATGAACGTTGTGACTATCAATTAGTCTTAACATGATTTTCCTAAAAATAGGTTGTAATTTTCCTCACCGTTCCATCCTTACCGTCTCTTTTGTACCATTTCGTCCCTTTTTTTACCATTTCGTCCCTTTTTTTTTACCTTACCGTCCCTTCTTTAACACTAGAATGACGGAAGGGGCCAATCTGGCCCCTATCGCTGTTTGCGACTTCGTATTTTCTATATTAATGAACTTTATATTTCGATATTTCATGATTTTTATTTATTTGGCTTACTGTCACTATATTTGAAATAAATTCTTTCTAACTTCAATAGAATCGCCGATTTCAAACAATATACCAAGAATGACGGGAAAGGCCAAATTGGCCCTTCATAACATTCCCGTCTTCTCGCATTCATTGCTTTCTGCATCTCGCTGCTTCATTCTCGAAATGACGTTTTAAATAGCTTCCCAGTAGTTCGATTTCATGTTCTCCCTCTACACATTCTGTTTACGCCCCCCCCCCCCCCACCTTCGTAAAATAGGTTTTACCGGCAGATGGACTCGGCTGAGTGGCGCGTTTGGAGATCTACACACGTGACCAATTTAATAAGAACATATTGTCAGTTACTGAAGTGACAAAGAATATAAAAGATGGCTCGTAAAAGTGGTCTCACTCACGAAGAGATTTTGGAGGAATTGAGAAGATTAGATGAAATGGTGTCAGGTGACAGTGATGACAGCTGTTTAGATGTAGATAAATATTATATTCTTCCAAAGAAGACAGAAAGCAGCAGATCTACCGTAAATGAAATTGAAACTATTTTTTCAAAATGGTGTTTCTGTGCAAAGTTCTCAAGAATGCAGAAATAAGTTTACTATAGAAGAATCTAGTAAAAAATCCAGAAAAAATATATGCATGTCTGATAATTTTTTATCATCGAAATTATAGTCAGCAGAAAACAAACGTATTTATGAAATTGATTCTGATGGTGATTTTTCCAATTATACTGTCAAGCCTTCTACGTCTAAGACATGAGGACGAGCGCATTCTCAAAGACGTGGTCAAAAACTTCCTCGGAAAACATTTGTTGGTCTTCCTTGTCCACCTTTAATTGGAAACGAAGACACTGCCGTTGGCGGGACAATTTGGAAAGTGATTGCAACTTCTGCTACTAAAGGACTTCGTGCAACAGTATTGCGGGAATTGCGAGGGCCGTCCTGATATGCAAAAATAAATATAAATGCAAATAATGCAATTAGTGTGAGGCGTCTAATATTCAGTCATAAAATGGTGTGCAATATAAAACAATGTACAGAAGCAGAAGGTCGCCGTCAACTTGGAAATGAACATGGACAGTAACATTAGATGAATTGGATGCTGTTTTTTCCATTGTGTATGCAAGAGGAGGATACATAGCAAAGAATTTTCCAGTAAATACATTATGGTTAGCAGTTTGGGGACCGCCATTTCTTTCACAATCTATGCCAAGAGATCATTTCAAATGTACAAGTTCGCTTTGGCATCGGAACTGTGGGATTCGTTCATTGAAAATAGTGCAGCGTGCTATAAACCAGAGGAAATCTGACGGTCGATGAACAATTGTTGCTATCAAAAGCCAGGTGTTCTTTTACTCAGTAGATTCCAAATAAACCGGACAAGTTTGGTATAAAATTTTGGCTACTTCTGTGTGTAGATTCGAAATATATCCTCAACGGATTTCCGTATACTGGTCAAGATATCAATAGACCTGCAGATCAGGCTGTTCATGAACATGTAGTGATGAGGCTCAAGTATATTCAGGGAAAGGTAGAAATGTAACTACAGACAACTATTTTAAATGATAAAGTTCTGGGGAAAATTGAGAGCCAACTCAACAAGCTTAGTTGGAACACTTGGAAAATATTGTACAGAAGTGCCACCAACGGCCAAGGTAGGGAAACATGAATTGTACTCTACAACGTTATTCCAAAAGGAACATGATATAACTATCACGTCGCATCAGGGAAAGAAGAAGAAACATGTTCTGTTGCTAAGTTCCCTCCATCCCAATTTTACCATTAACAATAATGGAAAAAGGACACCCGAGACAGTCCAGTTTTATAACCAGACAAAGTATGGAGTGGACATTGTAGACCAAATGTTATGCCTGTATACCACTAAATCTGGAACACGTCGTTGGCCTATGCACGTCTTTTATAATGTTTTATATATGTCTGCCCTAAATGCTCGGATTTTATATAAAGAAGGGACAGGAAAGGAGAAACTCAGTCGGAGAAATTTTATTCTGCAATTGTGTGAAGAGCTGTGAGCTCCATGTACAGCATCCCGATGCCGTACAACATCTAATGTGCCTCCAGCAAATGACATAAAAGACAGCAGTGGAAAGAAAAGATCCAAATGCAAAGTGAAAACAAGTTGCAAAGGAAATCATACAAGAAACATTTGCCTTGAATGCAAAAGATGAGTTTGCGGCTAATGCGGATCTACAGAATTTCAATGTACTGATTGCTTTAGAAATGCATAAAGTGTAAAATGTAAAGAAATAAACGTCAGTATAAAGTTTATTTGCATTTTCTTTAATTTTGCCTCCTTTTTTCTCTTATTACATAGCATTTACCCTACTCAAGACATCAAGAAATATCGAAAGGCCAAATTGGCCCCTTCCGTCTTTCTAGGTATAAGGCAATTTGCAGTCTTTCTAGTATTAACACCCCTTTAAGACAATGTTATACAAAAATTCTGTATTAAAAGTACTACATTTGTATTATTTCTTATTTGAATGTCCTGTGGGTACTATGCAAATTCATTATAAGTAAAAATTTAGAAGAAAATAAAAAGTTATAGGGGTAAAATAATAAGGGAAATTAAACTCGCAAGTTTAACCTAAACCTCAGTTAAATAAAAAAAATTTCACTGCTGACATTTTTTTTTTTTTTTGAATCATTAAGGCATTCGTCTATCAGATTAAAATGTTATTCTAGCAGGTTTAATTTCGCCAGATTTTTTTTTCCCCAAAAGTCAAAAGATTGTGAAAATGCCCCATATGCTGCAGGTCTTATTTTGTGTACATAATATAAAGAGTGGTGCAGTTATCATTAAATGGGAGTTTTACCAGTGTTGATAAAATAGCATCCCGAAAAGGGTGATTTGCTTAACTGAGAAAAACAAATATCATTTTTTTTTCAAAATCACAGAACTGTCACTGATGACTAATTTTTTAAATTTTGTCTACCATTTTTTCAAATTATACTCTTCATCATATATTCATACTAAAATTTAAGGTAGTTTCATTCTGTTGAGAAATAGTGATACACGAAATAATAAAAAAATAATCACCACTGGCAACCCCGTTATTTTGAAAAAGAAGCGGCATTTCTTTTCAGGTCAGCAAATTACAGACGTGTGAAAGCTATTAGAGTAATTGTGAAATTTACATTAAAAACTTGTTATATTAAAGAAATATTTAAAAAATATTGATACATTTAATATTTAGTGTGCATCCTCTTGTTTTTCATTAAAGAAATGATGGAATACTTGTCTTGGCATTCTTTGGATGAGTTTTTGGCAATTAATTTGTATTTAGTTGTCATGATGCCAAATTTGGATGAGCCTTTCTATCAGACCAGTCTTGTTTGTGATGTTGCATTTCTTTAATTTTTTTTTCTTTACAATGACCCAAAGGTTCTCTATGGGATTCATATCTAGACAGTTTCCAGGCCATGGAAGTGATTTCTTTAATTAAATTAAATAAATTCAACATCACAAACAAGAATGTTCTGATAGTAAAACTAATCCAAATTTCACATCATGACAACAAAATGCAAATTAATTGCCAAAAACTCATACAAAGTATGCCAAAACGTATGGAATCTTTCATAAAAAAAAGAGGATGCACACTAAATATTAAATTTATCAATATTTTTTCAATGTATTATTTCTTTAATAAAGCAAGATTTTAATGTAAATTTCACAATTATTCTAATAATTTTCACATGTTTGTACTTATTCCAGAGATACTATTTAAGCAACTCTGGTAAAACTCACATTTTATAAAAACTGCACCACTCTTTCATATTATATATTATATTATATATATAATAACACAAAGTGTATAACGCTTCCGGGGTTAAACTCATCCGGATTCCACTTCGCTTTATAATATTCCATTCGGCCATTTTTATTGAAAATTATTTTTTCGAATAAAACTTCATAAAAATTACATTTTTAGAAAATTTATTCAAAATAAATTAACATTTGGGAGATGACTTACATTTAATTATGTACATATTCTGAGATAACTTCAGTTGAAATTAGTTTGGCCCTCTCCCTTCATAAGTAAACATTCATTTGTATCGCATTCATTGTGAACTCTGAGCTTTGTTGGCGTCATCTATCGGATCGGTAGTTAAAATAAAAAAGAAATTTCTTTTGAAATTCTTTGAACTCGGAAGACATTGGCAGAAAAAATGAATAGTATTTCTTATAAAATATAATTAGACTATCAGGGATACTTAATGCCGTGTAGAATATATATACACACACACACACACACACATATATATATATATATATATATATATATATAACAATGGAAATAAAATTTTGCATTTTTGTATTTTGTGTGGAAAATAATATTATTATTATTATTCTGATTTATAAGAAATTGAAGGTTATTGATTTTTTTAAAGCAATGAACGAAGACGAAAGTTAATTGACAATATATTTTAAAATAGAATTATTAATTCTAATTTGCATGTTTTTTGTGAAGTAGTTCTTTAAATTTTGCGAGTGAAGTTCTTTCTTGCAAATTAAGTTTCAATTATAAATAGGCTGTTTTTATAACTATTTTACTCCCACCTGATCCTATTAGTCAGATAAGATAAAATTTATTACTTCATAATTCTTTTTATAATACAATGCTATATTTTCTTTTCAAAATGCAAACACGACATTCTGACGGGCTACCTTCTAGTACTAAATAAGCAGATAAATCATAGGCAGTTAAAGTATATATAGCTATTTTTTCATACTTTGTCTACTACTATTTAAAAGATTAATCTTCATCATAGATTGTGTGCGTGTATATCTATCTATGCAAATTTTATCTAAAAATGTCATTAACGATTTTGACTAAATATTGCATTCTAGCTTTTTGGTGTAAGAGAAGACCATCAGTCTAGGTCATATGTTCGAGAAAAAAAACTTACTGTGTTATTTTTAGGTCACGTCCTGTAACTGTGTATTTCAATGAGAATAAAGGTTCAAAGAGTTATTAAGTTGTCGAACAGTCGGGCAGTAAACAGAGTTTCAAGGTTCGTAAAATTTCGTAAAATTTGTGATATTTGGTGAACTATTGGCGACATTGACGACATTCGAGATTACCAATGCTGAAACGCATGCTTCACGCCAAATAAAATAATAGAGGATTCAACAAATCAGAGTCCATCTGTTAATGTAGTTTGAAAATATGTTCTTTCCTTGTAAATACATAAGTAATGTAAAATTTAGAAATATGTAGATATTTTAATATTGATAAATAGTACTATACAAAAATGAAATTCTTTATAGCAATTATAGCGGAATTTATTGTTATATCAAGTTGGAAACAAGGATAATTTAACCGAGCATAGCTCGGTCTTCCCCGCTGTTGATAGTATTATTTGAACTTTTGTATATGATGAACAGAAAATACATTAGAGGAAAAAGTTTAGACAATGAAGTTCAGTTAAACTAGGAAACCAGCTACTGAGATTTTGAACATACTCCATAAAGCAATAGGCATTCCAATCCGTTATATGCAATATCTTAAGCGTTAGACATACGTGACTCATAAAGAACGTCTGTTGCGGACGATGAACTATGTGGAAAAAATTTAATTTATGATAAGAACTGGGACTTACGCTGTCAAATTCAGGATTAAAAACACTTAAGATACTCATCAGAGTACTATATATATACAATAAAAATGAAACACGCATTAAAAATACACCCAACGTTTCAGACTTATTCTGACAAGCCATCAGCAGGAGTTTCTTGACCTTTACGGAGCTTGCATTACATACATCATAGTCACTGTCACAAACACTAAACTGAAAACAAAATAAACTGAAATTTCTGTTTTTACAAATTTGTTAATAATGTTATAGTCTACCAATAGTACGCCATATCCGTTAGAATATTGTTTTTGAAGTTTTTTGATTTTTCACAGATTTTTTTTTTCAGTTTAGTGTTTGTGACAGTTACTGTGATGTGTGTATTCTAATCTCCGTAAAGGTCAAGAAATCCCTGATGATCACTTGTCAGAATAAGACTGAAACGTAGCGTGTATTTTTAATGCGTGTTTAATTTTGATTTTATGTATATAGTACCCTCATGTAGTGTTTTACATTTGTTTTAATCATTTTAATTTATGTTTTGTTAATTATATTGTATGATGGTTAATCTTAGTCTGTCGTATATACGGGACCAGTCCAACTCTCCATGTTCACACAGCAATGTCTGTGTTATCACACCACTCTATAAATTTTGAATACCACTATAGTATTGAAAACGAAATCATGCGGACATTTGGAACAGTAAAATTTGATTCAAGAAACCTTTTCAAAAAACTGTGCGCATCCCTCCTTTTGAAATAAGATATAAGGCTACTTTCAACTGGAATGAGATTTTGTTTACCTTCTTCGCTTTTTAATTACCAGAGTTATGAAACTCCCAAATTTATTCAGTTCCCTATGATGTAATAGCGTTATTTGTGGGAAAATATCTAATTCTATAACTGAATTTATCTTCCATGAGAAATCGATAATATGAAGCTCATTCGAAACTTTGGATTTCCCCATATAAAATTCTGAAATAAATGTAATTTAAATAAACATTTTTTTTTCTTTTTTTGTAAATTTAATTTATGAAATTGGAGAATTGTAAAAAAATCAAAATATAAGAATTGTAAATCAAGAAAAAATTTTTGCTGTTGATTTTCGTTCATAGAAATAATGCATATACATGTAATTCATGTTTAAAATAACTGAAATTTTTCTTTTAAAATCATTGAAATCTTTTTATCACCATTGTCCAGAGCAACAATACATTATTTTCTAACATTTTCGTGCTGCGTGCAAAATTAAAGAAAATAGTAACCGCGTTTTGAGTAAAAATTTTCTATTTCAACATTAAAATTTTCCTTTTTGAAAATAAGAACTGTAACAGAACACGCATTAAGCAGTGTGAGTAATGCTTTAACGAGTTGAAAATATTTTAGAAATAACAAAATGAAGTAGAACGCATTAGAAATTATAACTGAAGGTAAAGTTCCTTTTATATTTTAGGAAAATACATTTCGAATTTATAATTCTTGTAAAGAAACCACAGCAATATTTCCTTAGAATAAGATTATACGGTGGATGAAATGAGACAGATTTAAAAGTAAATACATGAAATATAATTTTTATTACGAAATTGTAAGAAAATGAATAATATTACTCTATTATATATTGTAGCATATATGTAAATTAGACTAAATATTATTGTTAGTACTACAATACTATTACCTACATTATAATAATATTTATAAAAGATACTATTACTCTAATAAATGGTTTTCAATTCAATTTCATATGTTTTTTTTTTTTTTTTTTTTTTTTTTTTTTTTTTTTTTTTTATTTTTTTATGTATCGGTATCGAACATTGGATATGAAACATATAATGAATTCAATTTTCGACTATCGGATAATGCATAGTTAAAATCGAATAATTTCGTTTTTTTAATATCGAAAATTTTCATCAATCGATTATTTCACATTAATAAAAAAGATTAGTGATTAGAAAACTATTTATTCTCTTGTATAAAGAGATAAAAGTTAGATATAAAAGTGTCGAAAGAAGACCTTAGATTCAAATATCTTTATTATTTCCAGCATTACAGTAATAATTAACTATAAAAACACTTGGCAAACATATGTATAAATGACTTATTTTCCTGAATAAAGTTTTTAAATGTAAAAAACACGTCCCATTTCAATCATTTGTGTACATATAAATACTTATACTTCGGTAATTATTATTTATTACAGTAGTGCCAGTAGAAATGCATTATAAATAAAATCTCTCCATCATCTAACAAGTAAAACAGCAAATATTGCATTCTTCTAAGACTCAAATTCCCGAGTTATGATATTTTGAATTTCATAAATTTTGGACAATGTCCAAGACAAGGGTCGTTTCTTAATGGGACATGTGATCTTAAGTGGTTGAAAAAAATCTATTTTTTTTTTTGGGGGCATTTTTCTATTCCATATAGTCAGTGGATTAACTCTGTTAAACGGGTTTAGAAGAACTCTAAGTCCTTTCGTAGTTATTCAGTGGTTTATTACAACCTATCAGCAGGATTAAAACTTTTTGGAGCATTATAAACATATTTTACGCAAAATGACTTTTTTGAAACTGAACAGAACTTAAAAACGATTAAACTGTCCTACGAAACTATTTAATACGATGCATAGCAAAATACGATCTTGATATATACATATATATATATATATAATTTTTTAAAGGTGCTATAATTTATTGGAGTCTTCTTTCTAATTTATCTAGTTCTAATTAATCTAATTTATTGATCTACTTTCAATCAATTTTATAAAAAATAAACATTTATAGAAACACACCAAAGGGCGAAAACAGTGGTCGAAAGTACATTATTTTATTTTTTTTAAAAAACGGCCGCAACTTCATCGATTTTAAATTTCTCAACCTTAAAGTACTCATGAAAATTCATTAATTTGAAACATATATTTATTGTTACATATCCTGAAAAAATCATACGAAAGTTCAATTGATAAATGAGAGACTGTAATACCTATTAAGTTCTTTTTAGCGAAAACAAATGTTCATGCATATGAAATTTAAGTTTCTGATTGTGTTTAATTTGGGGCCTGCAGAATAAAGTGCCTAGTCTAAGATTAAATTAATGTTTATGAAGTATTTTTAATCATTAAAATTCCATAAACAAAAACAATACTAACTATAATAACTTTAATTTCAAGTGCTATTTTACTTTTTAAAAATATTTTAAAATGCGCACGTTACTTTAAAATAAGAACTACAAAATGGTCACTTCTCCCGCCTATAATGGGTAAAGTGGCCAATATCGGTAAATGAAATAAATGGGTAAGTGTGATCACAGATCGCACAGAGTGTTTTGTTTAATATTCCCTTCAAAACACTTTATCCTTTTGCAAAATCTGTTAGTTCCACATTTCGCAACCAGGAGACACACTCTATTCTATACAAACCTGTATGCGAACGAAACTCCGTTTTACAACCTATCCATTGATATATTAGTCGAGGGGACCGGGCCCATAGCACCCGAGATAGGTAGGCGCCTCCTGGCGGTAAAAAGTGGAACTAAAATATGTAAGGCTATGTGGATAATATAAAAGAGTCATCAAAAGTGTGTCGGCAAAAGTTAGAAAAGTACCCACCGGGGGAAATGGAGGGAGGTTAGAAAAATTGCATAGAATACACAAGTTAGAGCCAAGAGGGGTATATAATATAAGACTTTTTAAAAATTTCATGATTTTTCGTGTGACCTCAAGTGTTCTGCTATAAGTATACAAAATTTCATGTCCCTAACTTAATTACGGGCTGAGTTAGAAAAATTGCTTAAAATACACAAGTTAGAGCCCGGAGTAGTCAATAATATAAGACATTTTGAAAATTTTATGATTTTTCGTGTGATCAAAAGTCTTCTGCTATAAGTATGCAAACTTTTATGCCTTCAAATTAAATATGGGCTCAGTTAGAAAAAATGCTTAAAATGCACAAGTTACAGCCCAGAGGATTAAATATAAGATTTTTCAAAAATTTTATGATTTGTCATTTGAAGTGAGATGTTCAACTATATGTATGCAGACTTTCAAGCCTTCAACATTGTTCAGTTGTAAAAAGGACTTTATTATGATAAACTGAATATAGATGGCAGCACTACGAGAACTGAAAATGACTGGTTTTCTCTGCCTTAAAAATAAAAGACTTTATTCAATTTTTATTCTTATTATTTTAACTTTTTTTAATTTTAAAATTCCTATTATCTTTTTTCTGTATTATATGCATATTAATCTTGTTTTATTTTCTTTTATTAGATAAATTTTATTCTGTATTTTGATGGTCATGTGCGGACCTGTAATAGAACATTCCAATGTTTTGATTCTTGAGATGAAGTCGATTAATTCTAACGATGTTACTTATTCAATTAAATATTCTGAAAGACAAACTCAATCGTATTCATTTAAATAAATTTCTGTATTCTTTAAGAGAATAGTAATCTAGATTCACCAATTCAAAGTCGTCAAAGTTCCTGCATATTTTAATATTCTTTACGATTGTGGTGAGTTGCGTAGTAAAATATGTTGTACGATGTTCATTGCTTGAATAAAGACTCCAATTAATCAACAACAACAATTTAATAAATAAAAATTAACGAAAAGAATGCCGATCCTTTGTTGCACGGCTTACAGTATAGCAGACGCAAGTTACAACAGCGCCACACTTCTGAATCATAACATCAACTAGAAGTGGAAGTAGAAGTGTTTTTACTGTGCTTGTAGCGCCATTTGTTGAACGCACCAGGGAGGATGGACACATCACCATAGAGTATCCCCCCAGGGAACAAGGTGAACGATAAAATGCAAAAGAGTAATACAATGTATGAAATATTATAAATGCTTGATACAATGTAATAATAATAATACAGAAATAATGCAAAACAGAAATACAAAATCAATATTCAATACAATAATACGAAATATATAAAATATTATGTACAAATGTGCTTTTTTACATATTCAGTAACCAAATGTTTAGGAAAGGTGACTTTTCGTCCAGAACGAGTAGTAGGTTGTTTATCAAAGGGTGTCGGTTCAGTTGGTACCTCTGGAACAGGAACAGAATTATCTGTAACAACAGTGTCTGACAATCGATAGGCGGGTTTAACGCGATCAATCGAAACTGTTGTTTTTCTGCCATTAATGTCAATAATAAGGTTTTTAGGAGTTCTATTAATGACAAGGTGAGGTCCAGTGTATGGTGATGTTAGAGGACGAAGTATTTTGTCTGATCTTTAAAATACGTGTGTGCAAGTTGACAATGAGGGATTTACAAAAATTTTTGATGTGCCATGTGAGGAAGTGGCAGTGCGATTTAATCGCCGCATTGTTTCGACTAAGTTAGACACATAGTTGGGATGAATTGGTCGGTCAATTTGTTCTTTTTCTGTTATGAGATTAGAGGGTAATTTTAATGTTGTACCATATACTAATTGCGCAGGCGTTGCATTAATGTCATTTTTGAGAGCTGAGCGTAAACCTAGGAGAACAATTGGAAGAATGTCAGTCCATTTAGTGTTATTGTGTGCCTTAAGAGCATCTTTTAAATGTCTGTGATGACGTTCCAAAATTCCATTTGCCTGGGGATGATATGGCGAAGTTCGAATCCGATTGCAACCTATGATGCGCAGAAGTTCCTGAAGCAAAGTGGATTCAAAATTACGGCCTTGATCTGTGGTGATAGTGACTGGGCATCCAAATCTAGAGATCCAACCCTTTAATAGAGCGCGAGCAGTTGTTTCCGCAGTCATATCACTTGTCGGAATGACTTCAGGCCATCTGGTAAATCGATCAATGATTGTTAGACAATATTGATTACCATCGGATGGGGAAAAGGGACCAATGAAGTCTAGATGAATGTGGGCGAAACGGGCATCAGGTAGGGTGAATGTACCAATAGGAGATTTTGTGTGCTGTGTTATTTTGGCTCTTTGGCAATTATCACAGCTACGAACCATGGATTTAATATCCTTATGCATGCCAGGCCATACGAATCTTTTAGAAATTAAGTTAATAGAAGCTGACATACCGGGATGTGAGAAGAAATGCAAATTTTCAAAAACAAGTTGTCGCATACTTTGGGGAACAAATGGACGGGGATGTTCTTGAGACATGTCACAGTATAAAGAGATATCCTCGAGAGGAAAGTAATGTTTTTTCTAATTTTAAGGATGTAGTATTAGATTGCAAAAATTTTTGAAGTTCCTCATCAGTTGATTGAGCTGAAACAAATTCTTTAAAATCAAGAACAGGCGGAGAAATTTGATTAATTTCGATGCGAGATAGTGCATCGGCAACATGATTTTCTGAACCTTTTGTATACCGGATATCGGTAGAAAATTGCGATATATAATCTAGGTGACGTAGTTGTCGAGGACTGCATTTTTCAGGATTTTGTTTAAAGGCATAAATTAAGGGTTTCTGATCAGTATAAAATATGAAATTTCTGCCTTCAAGCAAGTGTCGAAATTTTCTTATACTGGTATATATGGCATATAATTCGCGGTCATACGTCGACCAATTTTTCTGAGACTTATTTAGTTTGCCTGAATAAAATGCTATAGGCTCCCACTGATTGTCAGACATTTGCATGACAGAGCCACCAACTGCGACATTTGATGCATCAACCCATAAACTTAATTGAGCACAGGGAATAGGATGTCGTAGAAGCGTTGCCCGAGAAATCGCTTCTTTAGATACCGTAAATGCAAGATTTGCCTACTCGTCCCATTGTAATGGGTCATTTGAAACCTTGGAACGAGGATGTTTCTTTTTATTTTTGTAGCCTTCTAGAAATTTGACTAGGGGGGCTAAAATGTCAGCAGCTCTGGGAATGAATCGCCTATAAAAGTTGAATATGCCTAAGTATCTACGCAGCTGAGTAAGAGTTGCAGGTCTTGGAAATTTTAAAATGGCTTCAACACGATCAGAAAGAGGTGAAAGACCATCTTGAGATATTTTAAAGCCTAAAAATTCCAATGAGGGAACGCAAAATGTGCATTTAGAAGGCTTAATCGTAAGACCATAACTATCAAGTCTAGAAAATAGAGCCTTAAGATGCTCGATGTGAACTTCGAGAGATTTTGATGCAACTAAAATATCATCAACAAAAGCATAAACACCTGGCAAATTTCGAATTACTTCATCAATAAATCTCTGAAATGTGCTCGAAGCATTGCACAAACCAAATTGCATCCGAGTGCTCTCGAAGAGTCCGAAAGGTGTACAGATAGCCGTTTTATGAATATCCTCGGGAGCAATCGGAATTTGATGGAAACCTTTAACCAAATCTAAATGGGAAAATATTGTGGTTCCATGCAATTCACAAGTAAAATCAACGATGCTGGGAATGGGATATTTATCTTTTTTAGTTTGGGCATTTAGTGCTCTAAAGTCGCCAAATGGACGCCAGTCATCGCTGTTTTTCTTTGGAACCATGTGCAGTGCCGAAGCATAATTGCTGTTGGATGGGCGCATGTGTCCAAAATCCAACATGTGCTAGAATTCCATTTTCGCTATTTTTAGGCGATCAGGAGCAAGACGACGTGGTTTAGTATATACCGGAGGGCCAAAAGTATCAATATGATGCATAACTGAATGTTTAACAATTTGGTTTGGGCAAGGAGATTTAATGATGTTTGGGTATGCACTTAAAATTTTAGAAAATATATCATCATTTATAATAGATTTAACAGAAAATATATCTGAAGTATGTACAACACAATGCGAATTTAAAGTAGTATTATTATCAAATAAAGAATGTTTTCTAAGTTCTGGTTTTAAGTTAAAATAATTTAAAAAAATCAGCACCTATAATGGGGGTGGAAACATTACACACATGAAAGGGATAAACAAATTGCTTCTTTAAACCCAGATCTATAGATAATAACTTACGCTTGTATACATTAATTAATGTGCCATTTGCAGCAACAAACGTTTGAATTGGCGGAGTCATTTTGTCTGGTTTCGTTGCTGGTATTAAGGAACAATCACTTCCAGTATCCACTAAAAAATGTAAATTAATTTTGCGGTCGCGCACAAATAGACGACGAGAAGTGGTAGGGGAGGCGTATGTCGCCGCTACGACTGGCCGTTGTCGTTTCCCGACGAAAAGGTGCATGGTGGTACACACTTTTTGGCTTTTGAGTCGAATTTCTTAAGATACCAGCAAAAGTTTTTAAAATCGGGGCTCTTCTGCCTAAAATGAGGTCGAGGTCGGGTTCGTGATTGACTCCTCGAACGCCGCAAAGAACTCACTTCTTCACGTAAAAGTTTCAGTTCTTTTAACAATTCTGATTCTACTTGGGAGGGGCTGGTTGAAACACTGCTTACCTGTGGAGGGCCTGAGATATCCAAGATTTTATCAGCAATTTCTGCAGCTTTTACTGGTGTAAGTCTTGGATGGATGCTAAAATAGACAGCGCATTAGAAGGCAATTGTGACAAAAATAATTCCAATAAAAGTGTGTCAGACACTTTGTGGCTTTCAGCTCTACGTTGCATAACGCGAAGAAGCTCAGAAGGTTTGCGATCGCCAAGTTGCTCACCAGCTAATAGTCGGCGAATTTCTTGCGATTTCGTTTCACCACAACGCAATATGATTTCATCTTTTAGCTTCTTGAAAGGATCTGTACCATCGGGAGAGAGGATGACGTCACGAACTATCATCGCTATGTCCGCTGGTAGATGTGAAACACAATAATTATATTTTGTTTATGAATCAGTTATTGGTTTCGGCACTGCTAATTCAAATGTGAATTCAACCATAGTAAACCACAAAGCAGGATCAGTTGGAATAAAAATAGGCATTTTTACCGCGGCTACTTCAGCCATGATGAATCGAAACTGGAAACTGGAAACAAAGGAAAAGCGAAACTACAAGTTCTTGTCCGGTAGTCACCAATATGGTGAGTTGCGTAGTAAAATATGTTGTACGATGTTCATTGCTTGAATAAAGACTCCAATTAATCAACAACAACAATTTAATAAATAAAAATTAACGAAAAGAATGCCGATCCTTTGTTGCACGGCTTACAGTATAGCAGACACAAGTTACAACAGCGCCACACTTCTGAATCATAACATCAACTAGAAGTGGAAGTAGAAGTGTTTTTATTGTGCTTGTAGCGCCATTTGTTGAACACACCAGGGAGGATCACGTCCGGGTCACCAATGTGGTGAGTTGCGTAGTAAAATATGTTGTACGATGTTCATTGCTTGAATAAAGACTCCAATTAATCAACAACAACAATTTAATAAATAAAAATTAACGAAAAGAATGCCGATCCTTTGTTGCACGGCTTACAGTATAGCAGACGCAAGTTACAACAGCGCCACACTTCTGAATCATAACATCAACTAGAAGTGGAAGTAGAAGTGTTTTTACTGTGCTTGTAGCGCCATTTGTTGAACACACCAGGGAGGATGGACACATCACCATACGATCTTCATTCCCAAGAAAATAGCGTATTCAACGATGAAGGATTTCGCAGAAAAAGGTACTGTTGAGAATTCAATTTATTCTATTTATACAAATAAAGTCTATATCAATTATTCTTAAAATTCTACAAACATATATAGTTTCTAAGAACGGGCTCTGTGACGGACAGACAGACAGACAGAGGAGTGAGATGAATAGTGTTTCGTCAGATGAACGAAACCCTAAAAATCACATTGATTCAGGATGTACATAAGCTAAAGTAGCACATATTAAGAATAAGTATTATGTTTTGTCATATTTTAAATCTTAATAAATCGTTACAAGATAAAGTAAACAGTAATGGGTATCAGTGAGAAAATTTGAGGAATACAAGAGTTCTCAACAGACATGCAAACGGTAAAAGTCCAGAGCAATTCTTTCTTTGTAGAAGTTATTGCACCAACATGTCTGCTACCATTCAAAGAAAATAATTTTAAGTAGTATTTTGTTATGAACAATGAATAAGAAATTGTTTCAGGACAAAATAGCCGTTTGGCAATTTTGGACTATTTCTTTAACACCACTTTTTCAGAATAACGACATTATAAACTAGTATGTTGTGACGAAACTTTCTTCTATATAAATCACGTCAATTAAATCATTTAAATAGTACAAGAAATTACATCAATTTAGCAACAATTCATATCAAAGTGTATCTGAATACGAAGTTTGATGAAAATTCGTACATTAGTTCTTGAGATAGAGCTATAGCGGAAATTCTGAAAAAATGTAGCAGAGTAGCGCCACCTGTTGAACGATTTACACAAAAACAGAAACAACAGTAATTGATATCAAGGTACACCTGAATCTGAAGTTTGATGAAAATTCGTGCATTAGTTATTGATATAGAGCTATAGTGGATATTCTGAAAAATGTAGCTTAGCAGCGACACCTGTTGAGCGATTTTCAGCAAAACATAAACACCACTAATTCATATCAAGGTATACCTGAATCTGAATTTTTTTTGAAAATCCAAGCATTAGTTCTTGAGATAGAGCTACTGCGGAAATCGCAGAAAACGCAGCATAGCAGCGCCACCTGTTTAGTGATTTACACCAAAATGTATTAAATTTCAATTCATGTCAAGTACTAACTGAATCTGATGTTTGATGAAAATCCGCGCATTAGTTCTGGAGATTAAGCTATTGTAAAAAGCTATTGTAAATTGTTGTCAGCTATTGCCGAAATCGTGAAAATGCTGCATAACAGCGCGACCTGTTGAGCGATTTACACCAAAAACTGTTCAGCACCAGTCCATATCAGGAACTAACTGAATATAAATTTTTATTAAATTCCGTGCATTAGTTCTTGAGATAGAGCGCCCACAAAATTTGTGTCACATGCAGACAGACAGACAGAGTCACAGACTCAGAGACAGACGTTTTGTAAAAACATGTTTTTCTGAATCTCTGACCCCTAAAACGTGTAAATCCATCGAAAACCGAAAGTTGAAAATTTTCACGAATCCAATGCTTTCTTCTTGCAAAGATAGAAGGAAGTAAAAATATGACCTAGCAGCAAATCTACAGCACTTACCGTTTTCAAACACACATATTTTAAAAAGTTGTTTCACACTGATCAAATAGCATATGAAAAAGTAATCATAACTCTACATATTATTTAGCTATATTCAAGAAATTTTACCACTTTCCTAAAATCAGAAATGTGAGAAAATAGTTTAACTCTAGGATAGGTTGCCATAGTTTTTAAATATTGAAATAAAAATTCTTAGAATGCAAATAGAAGAAATATTGATGCATATTTAAAATTCTTATACATTTACTCATAATATTTTACGTAAAAAAATAATTAAATTTTGAAAACAAAAAGTGTTAAACAAAATTGAAATTTAAATGGCAGATGGCCATCTCTCCTTAAAACGGAGGAAGATGGCCATCGAATACAAGTAAGAAAAAGTTAATTTAAATAGAAAAAACACATTTCATACATTTAATCATGAAAAACATATAGCAATTTGTAAAGATGCAGTTATATGATGGAAAATGAGTGAAGAAAACTCGAATAAACAAAATTTTCAGTATAATTTCAATACTTCAATTTTCGTAAAATCTTACCACATGCTTGGCAAAGGTCTTGATAATTTGTACACGTTTTATGGAACCACTTCAGGTACCTTATGCCTTGTATCCAGATATTCTTTTTGGATGTGATATAATATTGTTTAGCGCAACCAACATAGTGATCCTAATCCAATTCTATTTACTCGGAATCTGTAGAATCTGATAACTTAAATGTATTTCGTTTTCTTCGCCACTGGAATTGACGTGTTATTTTTTTGTTTTTCTCTCGCATTAATTGTAGGTTTATTACGTTAATTTAATTTATGTATCAACTTTATCAGTTTGTGTTATGAAAGTTTCCGATGTTTTTCAGTATTTTCTGAAGCAAATAAATCGTTAGATCTTATTATATTATTATTATTATTATTAAAATATTTATATTAGTTAAAATTTAAATAATTATACTATCAATTATTATATTTATAAACGTATACGTTATATATTTCTTATAAATTTAATTATATTTAGTTAAAATTATCACTAAGTATAATTTTGAAATATTGATTATAGGTGGCCATCTCTCCTCGATTTCATGTGGTCATCTCTCTTGAAATTGAAGGACTGATGGTCGCCCAATACAAAGCATCAATAGCCGTTGTAGGTCTTTGTAAAAATGTCTTAGAAAGTCCGTCTTAGAAGTAAAGATTTGATTATATGCGTGCCTAAAAAGACCATATAGTAAATATATATATATATATATAACGTACGTACTGCAAAACATTTAGATACCTAAGTCAAAAAAGAAATATTCAATCACCTATTTAATTTACATTAAAATTGCACTTACTTTTTATAATCGAAAAACAAGAGTGTACGTCGCAATAAATAAATTCGTTGAACTATTTCATACGAACAATGTTTATATTGTAATCTATGATCAAGTTTTGGAGATAGTTAGATTGACCATCTCTCTTCTATGGCCATCTTTCCTAGAGTTACCCTAAAAAAATGAGTTCAGAACTAGAAAAATGTAGCATTCCGCTTCAAAGTCACAGACAATACTACAGGCATCTGTGAAGGCAGTTTCGCCTTGTTCTTGCGTGCCGTGGGCACTATACAGTGACCCAAAACTCAAATGGCCACTATGTCCTCATTGTCCTCTTTTCTCGTCCTTCTTCTAACTTTTTAAGTTTCATGCTTTAGTCAAAGATCAAATATAGATGTACCTACTCATGCTGTGTGGAAAATCATTTGCCACAAAATCTCTTACGAAGAAATGTTTATTTAATAAAAGTTAATTTCGTTTACTTTTTATATCCCAAATATTCAAATTATGAATATCTGTACTAATCAGCTAGTGATAGTTTTTGAAATTTCGGCTCAGTACATACTTCTAAATACAGAACTACTTAATAGTAAATTATTTTTAACTAATCGAAATCCTTGTATAATTAATTAGGAAGTTTGCAAAGGCACGCTGGAGCAAAAAATACTTCAAATATAGTTAGTATTCATTAAAAGCTTTATATATTTACGTATAATTACAAAAAAGTTTACCGGTTTTAAAAAGGAAAAATGTTTCATAATAACACACGACTCATATTTATTGTAAATAAATCAGAGCTTGCGTGAAAAATTTCAGTTCGTGCTTTTTTTGACACAAACATATCACTGCAATGAAAGCGGAGCAATACTAACAGTTGCATCAAAAATCGATTGCAATAAAATCATTCAAACAGAGAAATGATTTATTTCATAGTGACTTCTGCTATTTCCTTTTCAGTCTTGAAAGAAAGAAAGAAAGAAATTCCATACTATCACTTTATGATAAATTTAAAAAAAAAAAAAAAAAAAAAAAAAAAAAAAAAAAAAAAAAACACTCGCGATGTTGACTACTACAGAAATGTTTCGTTCTAAACGCGTTTTAGTTATTAAAACAAGAACAAAACCATGCACCAGACATAATTTATGAAATACTCTCCAGCAGTATAAGAAATTGGTTAAAAATTTTCCTTTTCTCCTACATTTTAATATCTAAATAAACAATTAAAAAACACTTAACGCATTAAAAATACATTATTAGTACTTGCTGTCCATAACCGGTAATGTATGTAAATTATTTTGTGGAGCCTTGTATACGATTTATACAATTTATAATCACTACATAATTCACAAAAAACTGAGTTAGGCTTAAAATTGTATACCACAGCTGAAAACAAACGATCATCTGATACCACTCATAATATCTCCTACATCAGAATTTATTTGTGTGCCTCCGTAAATTAAGGAAAACGGCCACATAGTTCATTTTCAGTAGCTTGCATGCTATAGCATGGATGAATATAAAACATTAATTAAATAGCAGTCCGATTATAGTTAGATTACTTTGAACACTTACAGATAGAGAGACAAAGACACATCAGACAGAATGCAGATAAACCGAAGTCATAAACACTTTTCAACTATATTGAAATGTGAAAAAGCTTAAACTCATTTTCAATTAAAAAGCTTCTAATAATGTGGTGAAACATTTTTTTAATATATAAAACTCTTAATTATTATTAAGAATTTATTTTATATTTAAACCTTTCGGGACAGCGGTTCTTACACAAATTTTATTCGATTGGCAGCACTTTAAAAAAAAAAATAACCTTTAGTTAAATAATCACGAAAATGCTCTAATTAAAGAAAGCAAATATTACTTTTCTTTTTTATTGGTATCAAAAACAAATTTTGTTAAAGGGAGCCATTTGTATCAACGACCCCGAATGGGATAAATAAAGTTAACGTAAAGGAAATTATCTAATATTTTTCGAATAGATTTTTCATTAAGGATGAGACCAATTTGGTGAAAATGAAATACCTCTCACGTAACAAAGCCCAGTTAGAGATTGTGTTAGCATAAAATTGAGAATGTTCAGGAAATTGACGCAATAAAATCAGATAACGAAAAGAGTTTTTCCGTCAAAACAAAGTAATTTGATTTTCTTTTCAGACCTGTAATGTTTCATTTCAAACATTATGCTTGGAGTTAATACCAAATTAGCAATATCGGTACTTTTTGTTAATCGAGGACAGTTAATAAATCACCAAATACTGTTCCCATCGCCGTCTTTCGTATTTCATTTATGTATTTAAAAATATAAATCTTTTACTTATTTAATTTTAAATATAAAAGTTTCTTTTAAAATTCATTAACTACATACATTTACAATACATGTTCTTCAATAATTTAATTTAACAAACAGAAATAAATAAATAAATAAGGAATAATGCAATAAACACAAAACATTTCAATTCAAAATCAAAGCAGTGTTTCTAGTTTACACACGGAAAAAACAAATCATGATATTAGCGAAACTTGCATCCGGCTAACATAAAAGTACCAAAAATCCTGTAAGTGAATCTAAAAGGGCGCATCGTTTAAACAAAAAGCGAAACATTTATATACTATAAAATGATTTATTATGACATATAGAATAGAAAGCGTTTGAGAAAACAGTTTGTCAAATGGTGAAGACCCAGTTTGAGTCTAAAACACACTGTTCAATAATTTTGTCTAATTGTAATCTAAAGTATATGAACTCATTTAATTTAAACTAAAACTACGATGAACTTTTTTGTTAAAAGAAATCAGTGTTTGTGTGATAAAGTTTAGTTTAGAGCTCTCTTTGTGGGAACTTATTGATGCAACAAAACGAGAGAAATAAATCTGAGTGTTTAGGAAATCAATTGCAATAAAGTCTGTCAAGAAATCTAAACATTTATTTGATAGAGGTATTTTCATTTCTGTTTCATGCCTGGAAACACTAAATAAAGTAGTTTCATATAAATCAACTAACTAATGATAAACTATATAAAATTCTACTGAGAGTTATAACTATAGAAATATTTCGTTTTAAATTATAAAATGTAGCTAAAATTAATTTTAAATGAAAATAAATGTGCGATGCTATGATGGAATGAAAATCTCTTTATATTCCACAACATTTACCCACAACATTTACTGCTTATTAAGCAAAATGTTTTAATTTTTTTAATTAAATGTATAAATAAATTGTCTAAATGATAAAAAAAAAAGATTCACTGTTATAGATGATTTCAATTCCTATAAATAAATGAGAATTTACGTGACAAATTCCAGTTTGTGATTTTATCGACATAAATGTATGTCTGCAGCCAGAGAAGAAATAAAAACAGATGCCTAGATAATCGATTTTAATAAAAATCTGCCAAGAAGAGGAAAGATTTATTTGATAGAAATATTCACATTTCTCTTTCATTTCTTGACACATGCAATTAAGTAACATGTCGTCTTAATCAATTAAGGATAAATAGTATAAAGTTTTCTTGCGACGTATTATTTCTACACAAGAACTGACTTGTAAATAAACAGAATTAAAATAAGAAGATAAAATTCAAGTACAGGCAAAATCCTACACATTGAGACAATATGCAAGGAGAAAAAAGACATTTTAAAAACAAAGCTGGTGATTCTACCACTTCATGTCACTGCCCTCTAGTTTAAGAGAAAGCCGTAAGAAGCTTTGTTCTGACGTCACGAAACGTCACACGAAACAGGTAAAACTAACAAAAAAATGAAACAACTTGCATGTTTCTATTTCGTTGGCTCGTGGAATTATTAATAATTATTTACTAATAATTATTAATAATTCCATGAGCCAACGAATATCAAAACATGCATTTTTTTAGATTTTTTTCTTTGTTTTCCCTGTTTCATGTGACGTTTCGTGACGTCAGAAAAAAGCGTGTCTCGGCTTTTTCTCTTATATAGGGGGAATTGTTCAAGTTAGGCTATTTAGTTATATTAAGTTTCGAGAGTTCACAGACAGCATTTGAAGTTTGGATGTTTTTTCGTTTCGAAGTTACGAAATAAAGTATTTTTGGACATGTAAGCTACACATTTTACACTGCTATAAATCATATAATGTTTATTTAGCTATATGTGTTATTTCCATTTGAACATAAAACGTATGATTCACTATTGCACGTCATAACCCTCTCGCTGCGTAATTGGTTTATCAAAATAGCTTTAAAAATTGCGTATTTAATTCCTTCGCGACGAGCGTCTTTTAAGAGAATAAAAAAATTTCGTCTGATTTAATCGGGAAAATGCTCCGATTAGATAAGGTAAAATTTACAAGAAAAAGTAACTGGTGGGAATGATCAAGGAGGATTAATTAGACGGAAAAAATGCATCGCCGATGACATCTCGGGTTGCGCAAATTTTGCTACTTTTACGTTGCCCGAGAAACTCTCGGGTTGCGCAGCGAGAGGGTTAATACCAAGGAATGAACTGTAAGATGTATGTAATTTTATTTTTAGCATATCGAAATGGCATATATACTTTGAGAGAAAGATTGATGGTACACGTTGAAACAGTACGAAACTACGTATAATTAAAATCATTCTTATTCCGTAATACAAATTATCCTTTATGTGATACTTTCATAAACTTTTTTGTTATAAGGACATTAGTGTCCATAGAAAAGGATGACATTTCTTACCATGTCACTACAAGAAAAGCTACGAGCTTCAGTCCTTCCACTAATTAAAAATCTGTAATCGTGCAAAAAGTATGTATCTTTCTTTAAAAAGATGTCACAATATGTAAACAGTTGTTACTATATATAAAGTCTGATTTAAAAACTTTAAACTTTAATATCCCACGTTGAGAACTTTCGATCACAAACGTCATCATCATCAGAAATGACATGATTCCATTCTGAACGCTTTTGTCTTTTTTTGTTGTATGTTGGATAGAAAGGTGAGACTATTTATTGAATTGTGGGATAGACACTTTTGTAAAACCTGAATTAAAGCTTGCACTCTTTATGTAATGTTTAAAATGTTAAACCATATCTGTGGTATGTTAAAGGACAGATTATTATTAACTGCTTTTTTTTTCCTTTGATTTGAATTTTGAATGATTCTTTTATTAATGAGAAACGATAATGGAAAGTAGAAATAAGTTTTCTTGGTTCACTAAGACATACATTTAAATTTTGCTTTGGGTCATAAGTATGGATAACACTGTGGCTGTTCTATTACACTTGATATAACCTATATCGTCTTTAAACTTTCGTCTGATCATTCCGATTTATAAATTACTTTATTGTGCATGTGTTATCAATTGTATTATGTATATCACCATGAATCAATTTTGTAATGAATTAAGTTTTTAGTTTCCTGTTGTTTTAGCCACATCATAAATATTAATTTTCCTTAAAGCGTACTTTCTTCTTTCATACAAAGCCGCTACACATAAATGTTGCAAAATTTAAATATTTTGAGGCATAAATTTCTTTCTACTCTTTATGTTTCATGTTTAAGATTAGTTTTGTAATATGATGAGGGGCGGGAGTACATAACCTCTGGCAATGTACTTAATTTTGTTTTATTCATTTTCAGATAAGCGACTGTGCATACGTTTTATAGATTCACAATTTATTTCAATAAAGAATATATTTGAGAAATCTTGCTTAAATACTTACATTAGAAGAAAATTCGATATAGTTAATTATATATTAAGTAAGGATTTTGACCTCTTAAACAACTAACGAAAAGCTAATGAATGTGATGAATTTTTAACTCCTTCGGGACCGGCGGCTTTTACACAAATTTTATTCGGTTGGTACCACTTTTTTTTACAAAAGTTACCTTTACTTAAACAATAACGAAAATGCTCCGATTAAAGAAACTATATATTACTTTTTATTTTTACTGGTGGCTAAAACAAATTTGTATGCTCTTTTTGATGGTGCATATATGCACCCATGGTCCCGAACGGGTTAAAGAATATTGATATTTATAAGTATATCCATCTCCAAACTAAAGGTAAAATTACGTTTGCGAAAATAAATTCCTTGAAAAATCCAGTTTCATAAGTTAATTCACCAGAAAAGGATTTAAAGGTGGAAGTGCATAAAGTTGTCAACGTGGACATAAAACATATTTTTGATAATAAATTTAATATTAGAACCGTGATCCCACATTTCGAAAATATTATTAAATCGGTAGACGTAAATATGAAAGATGAAAGACGAGGTAATCTACATAACACCATAAAAATATTTTTAAAAGATCCACTAAGTTATTAAAATAATCAAGCAATTTATGTCACAATCAGAAGTCAGGATTTTCCAAAAGGACAAAACCAATGAAATTGCTGTTTTAAAGAAAAGTTGACAGCTTATGAAAATGGAGAAATGCGTTACAGTAATAGATTGGAAACAGTTAACCAAAGAACGAAATGATATAATCTCAGGGAAATCTCAAGAATTAGTCAAAAAGGGTATATGGTCGACAGAATTGAGGAAAAAAATCGGAATTTAAAAAACTGCAAAAACGCCAAGTTTATTCGGGCACTTAAAAGATCACAAAGATAATTTTCCACTTAGACCCATCGTGACGAAACATCCCGGAAAATCATTATTGAAAAAAACTTGTGTTTCTTACCTTAACACAGTCCTTCCACCATCTATGTTTTAAATTTTACAGCAGATATAATTAATAAAATTAAAGATATTAAACTGAAAGCAAAGTGTATGATAGCATTTTTGGCCATTATATCTTTAACTGACTTAAATAAAGAGAAGAAGTTAGTAGTAGATTCCATTGAAACAAATATTGTATTAAATATGGGTATAAAGAAACTTTAAAATCAGCATTCAATTTAATCACCGAAAAAATGTGCTTTTATTCAATCAAAACTTTTATAAGAAAATAAATGGCGCCAATATGGTACCGTTCGTTTCATTCTTAATGGCGGAAATAAAATTAAGACCATTGGAGCAGGAAATCTTAAATATCTGTAAGTTAAAATCTAAATTTTGTTTAAAATTCATAGATGACGTGTTTATTATATGGAACTACAGTATTGATGAATTAAAGGAATTGTTAAAAGATATCGACGCAAAAGGCAAACACATTAAATATAAGATAAAATTACCTGAACTTTTTTGGATGTCGCATTGACAAGGAATGGAGAAACGTTAGACAGGAAAATATTTAGAAAACATTATACATCAAATAACACTGTACCGTATAACAGTGCCTCCGCTTTTGGATATAAACTGGCAGCGTATAGATTTTACGTTTGACGTATTTTTGAAATATGGTCAGACAGCTATCTGGATAATGAATTAAATAATGTTAAGTACATTGCCAGTGAATTTGGTTTTCTCCCTCACCATATTAATAAACTGGTAGATGACATAAAACATTAAGAGCAAAAAGAAAATTTAGATCTCTGAAAAGCTCAATTTTGTAAATTTGGTTATGTACCAGGTTTGTATGAGAGACTAACGTACGCGTTAAGGAAATTTTGTATTAATCTCGTTAATCAGCTGAACAGAATAAATCGCAGTTTTGGAACTCCAGTAAACGCTGGATATGTAATTATGCAGATTAATTTTAACAGAATTGTTTTAATTCATAGATAATTCATACAAGTTGTAATTTTCCAACTTCGCGAAAAAGTCTTTTCCAGGATTCGAACCAGGGATGTCTTGGTTGATGCTGCAAATGCTCTACCTGCTGAGCTATTCCGGCCGATTCTGGAGGACCTAATTCACCTGGCTAATCTTAGTGATCTTAACATGTAGTCATACATACGAGTCAGTTTAACAGATTAAATCGTATGAAACCCCAGTAAACACAGGAAACATAATTGTACTAGATTAATTTGAACACAATTATTATAATATGTAAATAATTCATGTAAGTTGTAGATTTCCAACTGGGTGAAAAATGTTTAATGAAGTTCCATAACTTGCGATTTATTCTGTTGAGCTGATTCATATATCACACCAGATTCTACGACCAATAAGGATTGTGTGAATTAGGTCCTCCAAATTCGTCCGGGATAGCGCAGTAGGTAGAACATTGGTAGCTTCAGAAAAGACATCCCTGGTTCGAACCCTGGCCTGGCCATTTTTCGCCCAGCTGGAAAATTACAGCTCATGTGAATTACTTACTAATTAGAAAAATCGTGTTAAAATTAATCTAGTAAAACTTAATATGTTAAAAAATATTAGCAATTAAAAAAATGTCTTACTCTGAATGTCTCACTTATAATTTAAAATAATATATATATATTTAATGATGTGCTGAAAAAAAAACTTTGATTTTCTAAAACATTTTGTATTTTTTAATAGTTTAATAATGTAATAATGTATTAATGTTTTTAATAGTTTTTAATAATAATTTTACAATAGTTTTGTGTAAACAAAAAAACTTTTGTAAAGGAATTTCCCAAAATTAAACAATCTTTATTATTGTAAATGACTCTCCTTTCGTGATAATAAATCAGTTCGTGACAAACTCCAAAGTGACAAACTCCAGTTAGTGATTCTGTTGACACAAACGTATGGCTGCAATCAAAGAAGAGCAATAAAACTGACTGTGTAGAAAATCGTTTGCGATAAAACTCTGACCAGGAAAAAAATATTTATTTAAAGGATAGTATATTACGTTCGTTACCATATCTGGATACACTGAATAATGTTTTTTGTATTAATCAAGAAGTGTTTAATTTAATAGAATATTCTCGGGGGATATATCAATTTACTAAATGCTCGTTAAGATTTAGAAATTTCCGTATTTCTGTTATGCTCCATCATTATTAACCATCCTCCAAAAACTATTTCAAATAAATTATTTTTGCTACAAAATATCAAACTCTTAAAGTTTAAACCGCACATAGATATAAAATTAGTTTATTTTTTTATGAATTCGTAAAATATGAAAGACATGTTACTGTTAATTTACAGTCGTGGAAAAAAAAAGTAAACACCCTTACTAACTCCTCAACAAATTATCGTAGAAGAAAGTTACTGGTACCGAACGATTGGAAATAAAGTCTACTTTTGAATGATGTATATAAAATTTGCTTAGAGGGCCTTCTACATATGAAAACGAATCATAACTTGTTTTTTTCAATAGCAGTACACAACAGCATAAATGAACTCTACACCTTTCAATTAGCCTAAAAACCAATTTTTATGCAATTTGTACCATAAGTTTCCGAGAAATTAATTATTTTAAAACGAGCGTATTTTAAGGGTTGTATCCAAATTGAAGTTCAGAACTCGATTGTTAACCGAGAGATCCCCCATCTTGATCAAGGCACCTTAAGAAGTCATAGAAGCCTGCTAGATTACAGGGCAGCAGAAGAAATTTTAAAATATCTAGTGACTTCTATTATAGATGGCCTCTTAAACTACTTGGAAGAAAAATGTGAAATTTTGGATTTCCATAAAGCGGGACTTAATATATCGAAATAAATCAAAAACATTATAGGTTGCAATTCATAATTTTTTCGAATATTAATTTCATAATTCATAATTCATATCATAAATTTATAAAATTTGCAAATTCAGCGTATTTATGTTTGGGTATATTAGTATAATTGCTACACAAAAAATTAGCACATTAGGAGCATAATTTCTGGAGATACCAATAAAAATATGAAAATGTAATTTAACATTAGAAGCACTAAATTTTGAATGTTTATAATTCAAAAACTTATCATTAAAATGACTTGAAATTTGGTTTCTAAGCATAGTTTGAACCGAAGATTTGAAATATCTCGTTAAAGTTGGGTATTGTCATTGAAAAAAAAAATGAAGTTTGTATTCGTTTTAATATGTAGATGACCCTCTAAGCAAATTTTATATACATCATTTAAACGTAGACTTTATTTCCAATCGTCCGGTACCAGTAACTTTCTTCTGCGATAATTTGTTGAGGAGTTAGTAGGGAGTGTTTACTTTTTCTTTCCACGACTGTACAATGTTTAAATGCAAAATTAAAAAATCGCATATTTTAAAGATACTTATAATGAAATGAAAGAAAGGAAATATTTGAAAAGAAAGTTTGTAGTGATATACTAAAGCCTTGCTTTCAAATAAATATACTAGGGGGCTCTGCCACCTACGAGCTACGCCCGTCAGTCCTTTTCAGACGCCGCTGAATCTAAAAACAGTCTAATTTGATCGGCTTTAACAAGATTACGGAAGATTGATTTATAATTTAAAAAAAAAAAAAAACAGTGGCGATCTCTCTGTGAACGGGTTCCCATTCATTGCCCTGTTTCCGCCTTTTATTAAATAATATCAGTTAAACATTTAAAAATAAGCTAATATAAAAGGAATTAACTAAACAGAGTCTTTGTCGCCCGGTATTTTTTAACAACGCTACATGAAAGAAATTTTAAACGTATCGTTTTAAATCTGACGTAATATTGAGTAAAGTTTTCTTTCTCTATTTAATAATCACGTAAGAATTGTATTATTGTTCGAAAGGAAATATTATTTTCGCTGTCTTAGAATTGTCAACAATAGTTAAAAAGATCATCTCAAACTATTAAATAAATGTCTCATGTAAACATATTTTTAAATTTATCCTATTTTGCAATATTATTATTTGGTCATTTTAAATAGAACGTAATTTCTCCTCTTTACTGTTTTTATAGTATATTAAATTTATTATTTTAAAGATTTCTTTCTACTTTTAATATTTACGTGAAATTACTTTTCTTGCTAGAAAAGGAAATATTTTTATTTGCGGTGCCTTAAAACTGGCAACAATAGTTTAAAAGATCATCTAGAAATGTGAAATAAATGTGTCGTGTAAATATATTTCTTAATTTAAAATTGCTTGGTAATATTATTATTTGGTCTTTTTAAATATGTCGTAATTCCATCCATTTACGGATTTTAATACATATCAATGTATTTATTATTTTAAAATTATCTTTCTCTTTTAAAATTAACGTATAAGTATAGTTTTTATGATGTAATTTTCAATATTTTCCTGCTTTTAAAAAGTAATCGCTTGGTTCTAATTTGAAAGGTTTTTTTCTGTTTATAATAGTCACGTGTAAATAAATTTTTAATTTGGAGGAAATATTTCTCTTTGAGCTTTTTTTTTTTTTTTTTACAATTAGCAACAATTTAAAATAATAACATTTTCTAAAATATGTAAATAATATATTTGAAAATTTGAATTTAAAATGGAAATATACCCTCAAAAACTTTGTCTAACTAAAAAAATAAATTCAGCTTGCACACCTTGAGCTTTTAATGTATTATCCTTTGTAAAAATGATGAAATTCCTATGCATAGCATGTACTCATATAAAACTTATTTAATAAAACAATTTTGTACACCTTTAATATTAAATTTCTCTTAATTATCTCTTAATATCTCTTAATTATTCGATGTAAAAACCGTATGCATCAGCCTGTTTATCAAACACTTCACTATAAAACTACCCATTTTTACTTACCCATCATACGTAGTATAGGGTAAGTCTTGTAATCGTTTTAAAAATCGTTTTAATTTTTTTTTTTTTTTTTTTTTTTTTTTTTTTTTTTTTGATGGATTTACACGTTTCAGACACTGGAGATTCCGAAAAACATATTTTTAGAAAAAGAAAAAAATTGTCGTCTGTCTGAGTGTGTGTGTTTCTTTAAACGCTCTATCTCCCGAACACATTGAGATAGAGACTTGAAATTCGGTGTGTACTTAGGGTGTAATAATGGAAAGAAGCCTATTGAATAACCTCGATTATCCGGAACTATTTTTTTCGAACTCTTGAAATATTCGTTCTTATAAAAAGTATACAAATTTTTTCGAAATTGTTTATTTTAAGGTGTGAATATAAAAGACAATAAAAAACATAAATTTTGCATCATGTATGAACTCGATCGGGTTATTAGTTGCCGATATAATTGTAATTCTATTTTTCACACTCTTCGATTTTTCATGACCCTGTATTTCATTCAAATTTCAATTCAAAAATATATTTTAATTGGAAATGAGACGCTTAATCCGACGCAGTAAACTGTTAGTTAATAGGATTATATTTTTTCGAGTTATAAGGATGTTTCTTTTACTCAATTCGGTACTACTCGATTATCCCGCCGACCAAAAAACTATTGCCAAACTATAAGATTAAATGCCAATAATGGCTTATCGTAAATGTCAAGAATTTAATGCCTCTCCATACCTATAACGGGGTTTACCATAGGGGGTCCCTGTTCAGTCGCCAAATACCGCCCAGTTTGTCGCCAACTTGGCGGTATATCGCCAAATTTGGCGACCAAAATGAGTCGCCAAAATGGCGGTATCTCTAATATTTCGCCAAATTCCCATAAACTTCCATTGTAAACCAATAGCGTTTACTTGCTTACAGAAAATCAACAAATTCAGATATCTTAATGAAACAAAAAGTAATATTAGCTTAAGGGGTTAAATTAATTATATTTAAGGGAGTCCAAATAAATTTAATTATGAATAAAAGTAACATGGTATAATGCTTAGCAAATATCACATGTTTTATTTTCATATTTTATATTATCTATATCCATGATGGGTAAGTATTACGGTGGCCTCCAACGACTAGTTACAGTTAAAATCAAAGAAACTATAAAGAACCTATATTAAAGGTTAACCTAACCTTTATACCTAACCTAATATACCTACTATAATAACCTATATACTATAAACTATAAACTATAATAACCTAAAATAATAAACCTAAATAAAAAACCTGTGTATTCGGCAGTACTACACAGGATTCATTAATTTGGGGAAATCTGCTTAGGAGTGAACCAAATCTCAAGAAAAAAAAAACTCTATTTTTAACATTATTAGAGATGGATCTGATAACTGTGATACTTGCGAAATCTGGGCTATGGTCGGTATCCGTAGATTGCTGTACATGTACAAGTTTAGATTGGAGAATTCCAAATTTATAGGCACGTTTATGGCAAGGCGTATAGCGCGAGTATGACCAGTTTCGCCAACATATACCACAATTACTTCATAAGGGATATTACTATAATCTGCGCCAATTTTAAGTAAGGTGGGATTCTAGGTTTAGACTTACAAAGCAAATCTTAAAAAAAATCTATGGCTTGAAAAATGCACTGTATCATAAAACTTGAAAATAGATGGAATTTTTTCATAAAGATATTTGTAATATGGCAGAGGTGCAAAATTAGTGGGACCACTACTGATTACAGAGGATGACGCGCGATGCTCGAAAAAAATCCTTTTTAACCATATTAACGGATATCCATTTTGATTTAAGGCAGTAATTATCTTATTTTTTAAGTAGTTAAAAGCAGAGTTTTTCTTAAGGGTTGTTTCACTTGCAAGCAAATTTCGCCCATTAATGAATTCAGTGCAGTTCTACCTGAATATACTGTCTTACTTTGATATAGGTTCGTTATAGTTTCCTTGATTTTAACTGTTATTAATTATTGATTGTAAATATAATATGTTGTTGTCTGGTCATCTGTATTTTATTGCACTAATGGGTGGCGAAAATTTAGCCTGAAACGTCTGGATTTTTAAATGTATGTGTGCTGTATGATAAGTACATGGCCTTGAGAAGAAAAACATATTTTTATGTCTAAAATGTACTTCATTTTCAACATAAACTCCTTTTAGTTCGATACACTTAGCATTAGGATTTTCTATTTTTTGTATCCTCTCTAAAAATATGATTTCACAAACACTTCAACATAGGCGTTTGTTTCAGCAATACCCCGATGCTGCAGCCAAAGTTTTTTCAACCGAGCCTTTTTTCATATTTGGAAAAAGAAAATAATCGCTAGAGACTATATCTGGCGAATATGTTGTATGTTGAAGCAGTTCGTATCCTAATTAATGGCATTTTGCTATGGGGAAAACACAGCTGTGCAGGCGTGTATGGTCTTGACGAAAGAGATTGACGAAATAATTTTTTCTTTGCCAAATGCGGATATTTTTATTTCACAACATGGTTGAAACCATCCAATAATTTGGCATACTATTCTCTATTCATCGTTTTAATCCTTTCAAGACAATCGGCGAGAAACATTCCGCATGCATCCCAAAGCACTGTAGGCATGTCTTTGTTAGCAGGAAAAGTCGCTTTAGCATTTTTTGGCACAGGTTGGCCACTAAAAGCCTATTGTTTGGACTGTTTGTTCTTTTGTTTCTGGTGTACAGTGATGAATCCATGTTTTCTCAACAGTTGTGAATTGATGCCAAAAATCATTTGGATTGCGCTTTAATTTCTCCAAATATTCCTTTCAAATGACACACGAGTGTAATGTCAATAGTGAGCAATCGTGGCACCCATCTATCGGAAAGCTTTTTCATATACAAATGGGTTGTTAAAATATTTTGCTCCATTCATTTGAGATGCCCACAGTCTTAGCAGTCTCGTGCTCTCCGAATGTTTATCACAATATCGTGGATTTTTTCAAAAATTTCTGATGTCGTAACCTCGGTTGCACGACTTGGACGTTCTTCATCAAAAATGCTTGCACGGCTACGTTTGAATTCAGTTGTCCAATATTTTGTGGTTGATAACGAGGTGCACAGTCCCCATAATCTTCTCTGAGTTCCGCTTTAATCTAATTATTTCTTTAACTTTTTCAAAAATAGGTATTTTATCACTGCTCGATATTCAATTTTTTTCCATTGTTGAACTATCACCAAAGTTGTCCTGTAAAGTGGATTTCACTCAGAAACTAAACCACGTAGCGATTTGACAATTTGCCAGTTGTTGTTGTGAAACGTGACCTTTGTGAAATAAAACATTTTTTAAATTCTAGTAGTGCCTTCTCTGGCCGAGGCCAGGTACTTATCATGCTTTCCTCCTATATTTATGTAATTTTAACTTGTTTCATTAATTGTAGTATTTTTGAATTTTAATAGGTAAACTGTACAAAATAAAATTAAAATTATTCCTTTTAGTATTAATGAATCTATGATTGTGTGCAAAACTTCAGTTTGTAGTTATTTTTACAAAACCTTATTACTACATTAAAAGAAGAAAAAAATATACCTGAGTGTTAAGGAAGTCTTCTATAATATGACAAGGCATAAATGCCTGTTTGTTCGTAATTTTGATTCCAAATTTATGAAAATATAGCTGGACCAATGTTAAAGTAAAGTATGAAATGTCTACAAGAGTCATTATGCTCGTTAGCTTATCGAAGTTGATCAATCGATTAGTGCGGACATAGCTACACGATATACCTATATGTGAGAAATTATGCGACTCCAAATGAGTTTTTATAGTTTTTATTAAGTTTATTTATTTATTTATTTATTTATTTGCGTTTTATCGCTTTTCGCAGAAAGTTTTTCACACTATTAAAATGAATCAGGATTTCATCTTCATACTTTCTTCTATTGTTACAAGAATAAAGTATGGGCCTTTAGAAACATTTCTATTTCCGTCTTTCGACGTTTTTTTACGTTTCAGAGGGTGAACAAGATTTGACTATTTTTAGAAAATGTCTGTATCTAGAAAAACTTTTGCGATTGCTTTATTGCAAGACAAAAATCATGGCATTTTATAAAACTTTAGATTCAATTAGACTTTGATATAAATTAGTGCTGATTATTTTTTGATGTAGATAGCCAATCAGATGGCACTGTTATGTTGCAATTTTAGCGATTATGCAATCATTTTATCTCAAGAACTAATGCAAATATTTTCATCAAACTTCACATTCCGTTAGACGTTGACGTAAGTTATGGCTGATTATTTTGTTGTGTGAATCGCGCAACAGCAGCTTTGCTGCATTTTTTAAAATTTCCGCAATATCTGTATCGCAAGAACTTATAAAAGGATTTTAATGAAACATCAGGTTCAATTAGACGCTGACATAATTTGTTGCTGATTATGTTTGGTGTAAATCACCCAAATGGTGGCGCTGATATGCTGTATTTTTCAGGATTTACTCGATATTCGCAATAGTCATATCTCAAGAACCAATGCACGGAGTCCAGCCCGATTTCCTGCGTCCAACCTAGAGGGAAACTGACCCTCTCCTACCAAGAATAGTAAGTCGAGCGTTCACGAGTACAGCACTGGCATCGCGCAACGTCTACTTCTCGGTCAACGAAGGACGTTCTCTTTTCCTGGTTGAACCCTGGTGTTGTTCCACATCTACTGTTTCTGCCCCAAAGGATGAGCATCCCACCGTGATTCAGATCGTGCTGAAGTACAAGGCCTCCCCCAACACAGGCACCGGGAAATTTGAAGGGCGATCCCGTGCACCGTTTCGACACTAGGGATCCTCTAATCTTTCATCTACAGAGTTCGTTCTTACGAAGAAACTACCTTAGCCTCAGATAATACACTGGATATGCTCCAATCCTATTGGTTGGTCTTCGCTCAAAGTCACCATCGGACAGTGGTTGGCACTGAGATGTACCTCAGAAGCTTCGCTACACTTTTCCCGAAAACTGGGTGGTGTGGGGGGTATCCTCAGTTCCAACCATACGTAGAATGCTTCACTATCCGTCAGCCACCCTCTAAGAGGCTGGGCGTCTTGCATATCGGTACCCCGTCTATTTGAACGCCATTGTGTACTCTTCCGGGCTGCCAGTATTCTTTCCCATTCCAAGAGACGATTCGGGAACATCCGGAAAGAAATAATAGATTTAATGATGGTCCCAAACAGTAGCCATATTTGACTTACTTTCAATGCTTATGGGGTTGTGGAAGACAAGCATGAAAATTAATATTTTTATAGAAAATGCAGAATTCCTTACACGTGTGAAGATTTTTTGGTAAACAGATTCTTCTCTCAATGAGAGTGCTGAATTTTATTTTGTTTTGTATAGCTTTTTATATCAATTATTGTATCTAAATTCATGCGTCTATATTATCTAAGAAACAATACTTGTGGAGGTTGCCAATATTGCCACGATGACCAAGAACGTCAGAATAATTGTCCATCAAAAGCAAAAATTTTAAAAACTCAGTATACAATAAAGTAACAGCAGCCATGAGCTGCATGCAAGCTTGATATAAATCCACGTTACGCATGAAGAAAGCGCAGGATATAAAAATGTAGAGTTCCATAGATTTCAGCTAAAAGTAATGGATGGTTCTCTCTACGCAAAGCTTAAGAAGCTTCTTAGGTATCCTTTTCATTAAACAAGCAAAATGCCGTTATTATTCCTTAAATCTCATCTATTTAAAATATGTTTAACTGCTGTATGTATATTTAGTCGTATTATTAAACGTTTGTGTTTAACTTTGTAATCAAACGTAATATTTGTTGTAATAAAATTTCTTATTTATCAACGTAAAACAATATATATGTTCACTTTTATTTAAAAAAAATAAAACTGATATTCGATATATAATTGTAGGCAATCTTTCAATATTGTATTAAACTATGTTAATACAACTATGTTAATTAAATATAGGCAATTCGGTGTGTGTAATACGTATGTTACGGGATTGAACCGAATTTCAGATTCACGGGTTCGATTGGGATTACAATTTGACATTAAGCTAAATTTTTATGTTCCGATGGGGCACTACCGTCGCGGTACCCTGACCCCGATCCAAGGTTTGATTGGAGGTACCTTTGGATAAACCAACCATCGATTCCTGAAAAATTCCGCTAGTTTGCAATAAAATTGGTCAAAAGGAAGAAAGATTTATTTGATAGAAGATATCCTCCTTCATTCCACTCGTGGAATGATTAAATAAAGGAACTTTATAGTATAAATCTTCTTTTATATACATAATTTGCTCGTGAATTATCACCATTTTAGAAACTTATGATTGTGAATACATTTAATCTAACAAAAACATAGCTGTGAAAAAAGGGAGCCAAGTTCTGTAAAGACAATGGCAAGAAAAGAAGTGATATCTAAGTGGGAGCCAAGTTCAAATAAAATTCACTCAAACTTACCTACTGAAGTATTATAGCATTTTTTCATTTGTTTAGAAATAAAAATTATTGATAGCATATTAATAATAAATCTAGAACTTGGCAAGTTTTTACCTACAAGTCATTTATATTTATTAATGACATTATTATATATAAACTTGTTATTTCATGTTTGGAAGCCTTCATTTGAGTGAGATCCTTCCCCTTGAAGGATGGAGGGATAAAATATATCCAACCTAATTTTAACTGCAAAATGCCACATTGACACTAGAATTCAGGACTAAAAAGTTTAATTTTATTAAATACGTGAAAAGAAGTTTTACCCATTTTGAAATAAATTTGTTTTTAAATTCTGGTGTGATTGAATCATTTCAGCATGTCACGAATAAAAGCTCTTTGCCCCTGAGGGGTTAAAGGGGTGCAGTCTCTAGAGGGATGACCAAGAACAAGCGTAAAGGTATCTGTCTCTTTCTCAGGCCTTTTAGTCTGTTTGCATTGAGGTTTCCGAAGGGTGGGTGCTACAGTGATAACCAAAGACGAGCGGGGATGTATTTGTGTATTTATTGGTTTATCAAATCTTTAACATGAGTCATTTGTTTATAATAATAACTATATTAAATTTTTTATAATGACATTGTTGTTAATATTAACATCATCATTTTATTAAGACATGAAATTGATAGGCATAACATTTATCAAAAACTTTCCAAGTTCTAGATTTATTATTAATATGCTATCAATAATTTTTATTTCTAAACAATTAAAAAAATGCTATAATACTTCAGTAGGTAAGTTTGAGTGAATTTTATTTGAACTTGGCACCCACTTAGATATCACTTCTTTTCTTGCCATTGTCTTTACAGAACTTGGCTCCATTTTTTCACAGCAATGTTTTTGTTGGATATCATTACTTTTTGTAAAGTTACAATATATTTAGACACTTTACTTAATGCTTTTTAATGTGCTTACATGAGACTATTTTATTCACCAAGCAACATTCAATTTTAATTTAAATTTCCTACAACAAACTATTTGGCTGTCAATTTACGGCAGAAATCTATATTTTAATACTGCTACACTGAAGGCATATTTTGAAACGAAATGTATTGATTCGAAATTTTTATTGTTTCGAAACAATTCCTATTAAATTCCTATATTAAATTTTCCTATTAAATTTTCCAATTAAATATCGTATAGCTGGACCTGCTTTTTTGTACTCAAAGTGAAAAATAAAGTTATGTGCTTATGCCACACTGTGTATCATTCGTCCATGGGTGCGGGCAAAGAGGCAGTGCAGAGGAAGGACATTGCCCCTCCCTGGATTTTCAAATTTAATTAACTAAATAAACTTTTCTCTGATGATTTTGAAAGTAACAAGTGGGTAAGTGTGATCACAGATCGCACAGATGGTTTCGTTTGATATTCCTTCCAAATCACTATCCTTTTGAAAAATCTGTGAGTTCCACATTTTGCAACCAGGGGCGCACTCTATTCTAAACGAACTTCTATCCGAACGAAACTCCGTTTTACATACTATCCGTAGATATATTAGTCGAGGGGATTGAGCCCATAGCACCCGAGATAAGTAGGCACCCCCTGGCGATAAAAAGTGGAATTAAAATATGTAAGACTATGGTGCATAATATGACAGAATGGTCAAAGGAGTGTCGGCAGAAGTTGGAAAAGTGCTCCCCGGGTGAAAAGGGCGGAGGTTAGAAATATTGCTTAAAATACACAAGTTAGAGCCCGGAGGAGTAAATAATATAAGACTTTTTGAAAAATTTATGATTTGTCGTGTGGTCTGAGGTATTCAGCTGTACGTATGCAAAAAGTCATGTCTCCAACTTAATTAGGGACTCCCTTAGAAAGAATTGCTTAAAATACATATGTGGTAGCTCAAAGGGTTAAGCGTAAGACTTTTTCAAGATTTTATGATTTGTCGCCTGGCCTCAGGTGTTCTGCTATAAGTATGCAAAATTTCAAATCTGCAATTTAATAAGGGGCTCAGTTAGAAAGAATTGCTTAAAATACGCATGTGGAAGCCCAAAGGGTTAAATGTACGACTTTTTCAAAATTTTATGATTTGTCTTTTGATGTGAGGTGTTCAGCTATAAGTATGCAAAATTTCATGCCTCCAGCCTAATTTGGGTTCACTGAGAAAGAATTGTTTAAAATACACATGTGGGAGCGCAAAGGGTTAAATGTTCGACTTTTTCAAATTTTTATGATTTGTCGTTTAATGTGAGGTGTTTAGCTATAAGTATGCAAAATTTCACGCCTCCAACCTAATTAGAGGCTCACTTTGAAATAATTGTTTAAAATACACATGGGGGAGCCCAAAGGATTAAATGTACGACTTTTTCAAAATTTTATGATTTCTCATTTGATGTGAGGTGTTCAGCTATAAGTATGCAATATTTCACGCCTCCAACCTAATTAGGGTTCACTTAGAAAGAATTGTTTTAAATACACACGTGGGAGCGCAAAGGGTTAAATGTACGACTTTTTCAAAATTTTATGATTTGTCGTTTGATGTGAGGTGTCCAGCTATAAGTATGTACAATTTCATGCCTCCAATCTAATTAGGGGCTCACTTAGAAATGATTGTTTAAAATACACATGTGAGATCCCAAAGGGTTAAATTTACAACTTTTTCAAAATTTTATGGTTTGTCATTTGATGTGAGGTGTTCAGCTGTAAATATGCAAAATTTCACGCCTACAACGTGTATAGTTTCTGAGGCTCTGTGACGGACAGAATATCTCAAATTGTTGATTTTCTGTAAGCAAGTAAACCCAGATAAACCCCCAGTAAGTAGATAGGTTTACAATGGAGGTCTATGGGAATTTGGCGAAATATTAGAGATATCGCCAAGGTGGCGTCACATTTGGCGACTAATTTTAATCGCCAAATTTGGCGATATATCGCCATTTTGGCGAGAAACTTGCCGGTATTTAGCGACAGAACAGCGTCCCCTCCTACGGCAAATTAAAATTTCGCCTAATAGACGCAATGGTAAAGTAGAAATGAGCACCCCCCTGGTGGGTAATTCATTGATTTTCACATTTTTTTTTCCTTAGTTTTATAGTGTAAACAAAATTCGCACCAAATTTGAAGTCTGTAGCTGCAGTAGGTATACGAGATCTTTTGGATGAGTGAGTGAGTCAGTCAGTGGTAAAATTATCAATTATCAGACATTTTCAAATGTCATTATCTCGGAAACTAATTATGGGTTATTTATAAAATTTTGGATTTTAGGTAATTAGGGTGGCCTTACTACACATTTCGTATAACAAGTACGTAGGTCTCATAAATTTTCAGTTGTAGAGCATTGAAATTTGACGAAAACAGCTCGAAATGGTTCGTGTAAATAACACACGGCTATGTCAGGCGAACTTGGCTGACACACTGCCGTGTGTCTAGATAAAAAGTAATCTTAATTACTTGTTTGATCGATAAGTTTCGAATAAGATGCCAAAACTTAATAAAAATTGTTTATTATTTTTCCAAGATGTCTAGTATTTATCAAGAAAAATATTTATATTTATCATGTGTGGATTGTTTAATAATAATAATTCTTAATTCGGGATTTTTTTTTTTTTTTTTTTTTTTTTTTTTTTTTTTTTTTTTTTTATCTTGAGTGGATTTTTTAAGAGTAATAATTCTGAATTCATGAAAAAATAGCATGCAACAAAATTTGTGAAGAAGACTGATTGTTTATTTTATAGAAATTATTTTCATTTTTTTTTTCACCTGGAGACATTAAATAGAGTAATTGCCCACTTTAATCAACAAATAATTAATTCTAAAAATGTTACATAGTACATATTTATGCTGAGTGCCTTTCAATTGCAAATTAAGTTTTAGTTGTAATGGGAAAAGCTAATATCGTAGAGTAATAAACAATTTTTTAACGAAACTAGGGGGCTCTGCCCCCTACGAACTACGCCCGCCAACCCCCGTTCAGGTACGCCAAAATCCAAAAAGCACGCTAATTTGATCGGCTATGAAAAGATTTCAGAAAATTGAATTATAATTTAAAAAACAGTGGCAATTTTCCTACAAACGGGTTCCTATTCATTTCTTTTTGATTCGGAAACTTTAAGGCCAAATCAACTGCTGTTAAATGATACAATGTCTGCTTTCGCCTTTGATTAAATAAAATCACTTACTTAAACATTTGAAAATAAGCTAATGTAAAATGAATTAAGTAAACAGAGTCATTGTCTCCCGGTATTTTTTAACAGCGCTATAAGATAGTTCTTTTAAATAATTCATTTTAAATGTATCATTTCGAATCTGACGTAATATACACCAAAGTTTTATTTCTCTTATTAATATTCACGTGAAAATACTTTTGTTGTTAGAAGGAAATATTATTTTCGCTGTCTTCGAATTCACGATAATAGTTGAAAAGACTATCTCAAAATATCTCGTGCAAATAGATTTTTCAATTTAAATTGTTTTGCCATATTTTTTGGCCATTTTAAATATGACGTAATTTCCTCCATTTACAAGTTTTAACGCATTATAATGATTTTTTTATTTTAAGATTTTGTTTCTCTTTTAAAATTAAGACCAATGTCAGACGGGCGTCTTTTTTGCTGCTTTTTTGCTTATGTATTATCTATTCACATTGTGAATGGATAATACATAAGCAAAAAAGCAGCAAAAAAGACTCCCGTTTGACATTCGTCTAAAGTGTAAATATGGTTCTTATGACGTAATTTTCCTGCTTTTAACATGTAATCATGTAATTCTAATTTTAAAGTTTTTTTTTCTGTTTGTAATAGTCACACGTAAATAAATTTTTTATTTGAAGTAAACATTATTGTTTGCGCTGTTTATACAATTGGCAACAGTTTAAATTAATAACATTTTCTAAAATTTATAAAAAATATCTCTCGAAATGCTGAAAATTTCAATTTAAAATAGAAATAAAACATAAAAAAAAGGAGTCAAATGACAAAAATAAATGCAATCTGCACACCAGGAACCTATAACGTATAAAATGATCTAAAAATGATTAAATTTCATGTATAGTTTTTCTCCAATAAAACTTTATTAACCGAACGATTTTGTCCAAGTTTAGCATTAAATATCTCTTAAAATACTTCTTCGATTTGAAAACTGTCTGCATCAGCGTGTTTATCAAACATTTCTCTATAATACCACCGCTTTTCATATTTTTGTATGCAACAGTTTTTTTAATATTAACGATGAAAGGCCATGCTTAAGCATTCAAATTGGATGCCGATCTACCCGGAATATCTACGCAGATTCTCATAGGTCCATTTCCAAATCAAAAGTTTTTTTATGTATAGAAGGATATGGAATCGTAATTAAAAAAAAAATCTCTAGTTTATTTCCTATTTATTGAACAATAGTTTTATTTTTGCCAGTATATCATCAATAAATTATTTGATTAAAAAAAAAATGAAAAATACTCATTTATTACTACAGATTCTTCCCTTTTAGTTAAAATAAATGTAACCATGCATTGTAATGTAACTCCAGTTTACACCCCAGTGGGCAGAAACGCATGACTGTAATCAAAGAAAAAATATATATACTGGTTACACCGAAATACGATTACAATAAAATTATGGTGCAAAATTTTTTATCACATATAATTAATTTATTTTATAAAAAATTTTGTTTTGCAAATATATGATTTGTAATACAAAACATTTCTGTGTAATGTGCTTAAATTAAGATTTATTTTTTTTAAACTTTTTTTTGAGGTAAACATGTAGTTGAAAGTTTTAAAGATATGTTGAATAGAGAGATTGGGTTGAAAGTGTTTTACTTCTAATAAGTATTATAAAATTAATTTAAAATAACTCAAATAACTAAAAAAAATAATTAAAAGTGTATTATGAATTTCTTTTATTGCAGAGAAATCAGTGATATCATGACATACAGCAGTTTCTCATTCTACTTTGGAAACTGTTTGCTGCAATGAAAAAAGATAAATAAAGCAAAATGCTAATAAAATCATTTCATAATATCTGTCAAGAAGATAGAAGATTTATCGAGAAAAAGGTTTTTTTTTATTTTATTTCTTACCTGTCAGCATTAATCAAAGAAACATAAAGAATAAATTTAAACCATAAATTAAATAAAAAATACTTATATAAAATTCAGTAAAGAAATCGAATAATGAAAAATCCTATAAATTTTAATGACTAACTATAACTGTTAGTGAAGCATTTAGTTATAAATAAGCTTTAATTAATAAAAAAAAAGCTTAGAGTCATACACGATTAATAAGTTGAAACAATATCATGAAACGAAATACGAATAGCTTATTGTTTTTTTAATTGTGCCTAGAATTTATTAATTTTATTTTTGTTATAAATATCGTTACCTTAGTTGCCTAATTTTCTATAATTAAACAATTAGGCCAAGTCAAAGAGAGTTTACTAATATTTTTGTAAAATTGGTGACAATAAAATCTTTCAAAAAAAGGCAGGATTTAATTACAATAGGTACAATGGGGAAAAAAAAGTAAACACCCGTTCGACAAATCGTTTTGACATGTCACAATGTAGGAAATCACGAAATAACAAATGCGCGTTCTAACCGTTCTATTCTTCGCATTAAAGTCCACAAGGTATCTTTTCATACTAAATCGATGATAATCTACAACTTTGTGTATTTTTTTTTACCTATCTCATAGCGGTTTTCTAGATAGGAATGTTACCTGCGCAGTTTTCCACCAGGTGGAACCGTAGGCGGTTTCGCTCAGTAGCGCATGACTACTTTACTATACCGAGACACCACTTTTATGAATATAGCAGCAGCCTTTCTGAAGTCAAAAGGGTGGCAAGAGACTGTAGTGAGCATACTGTATATATATCTACCCTATATATATGAAATCCTAAGGAAACGATTTTATAAAACGACTCTATGAAATGGCTTTATGAAACAATTTTATGAAACGATTGATTAAACAACTGATTATGTTTTACGGAGTTTTCTCCTAAAATATTGAATATTATGCGATGAAATTAACACCAAAAATCCGTATTGATCCGCAGATCTCAAAACTGGTATTATAATTTACAAATTTGAATTAATTTTTGAGATATTACTTTTTTTCTAATTTTAAATAACTTTCTCTAATGATGGCAACTCAAATTTTAATCATAACTTATAATTTTTTTTTGATATTTTAGTAAAGGTTGTTATTTTAAACTAATTTGGCGATCAGTTTGTCCTCCCTTAAACGTATGCTAAGAAATGTATCATGTTACTTTTATTCATAATTCATTTTGTATTTCATTATCATTTTATTTAATACAAAACATTCTTTTAAAATTGAAACGTTTAAAATTAATGGCTTTCACGTCTTTCTTTTTTTTAAAGCGAAACTAAAAGAAAAAAATCCCTGCCGGCTCGGGCCTACAGGCGGAGGTAGATTTCGAAGTTAAGTACTAAATTCACCAACAAAACTTATATCAACATTAAACATAAACCCAGTTCCTTCTCTAAGAATGAGCTCTAGGGCTAACATTTTGTGAAAATTCTTATATACACGAATACACACACGCATGTATATGGAATAGGTTTAAAAATGGCTAAAACAAATTCAGAGACTCTCAAAGTGTTAAAATATGTTAATATTTCCATAGTCGGGTTTTTATAATGTTTTAATACGTTTCTTCAAACTCACATGACGTTACATATTCACCTGCTGAGGTACATTATATATACAATATGACGTAATATATATATTTTTTTAATTCGTCAAACTATTTATTTCATTTTGAGTTTTCATTCTGAAATCTTGCTCTAGAAAACTTATGACGTAATATTCAATTTGTTTTCAATTCGTCAAACTATTTATTTAATTTATTTTTTCATGTCAAAAATCTTGCAAAAGAAAAGCAATTGTTGTGGTGAGAATTTTATTGTTTTTTTTTAATTGTTGGCAACTGCTATAATGAAAAATATTTATTTTTTCCTGTCATTGTTGTGTAAGAGCTGGTTTTATCAGAATCTTGTTAAGACGGTATTCAAAATTTTGAACCCTCCCCATTTCCATTCCCTTGGGCCGATTTTGCCCGTTTTCAATCCCCGCCGAGATATTAGCCATCTCAAAGTTGTTGGCGAGTTTGAAGACGGTCCGTGCATAATTGCGACTTTTATCGTGCGGACAAAATTTAATACATACATACATACATATATATATATATATATATATATATATATGTATGTATATATATATATAAACTTTTTAGGTGGGGGTGGTTTTGGGTTCCTGGGGTCATATAATGAAAAGTTATGAAGGAATTTTTCAAAAGTCGCACCATGGTAACGACTGCAATAGGTAGTATTTCTTACGAAATCTACCTAAATATTAGGCACAGATGTCATATACGCAACGGGGTACCTAATTGACGCCGAAATGGCGTTATTTTGCCTGACATGGTAACCCGGCTGCTGTTGCTCATTTATTGATAAATGTTTATTTGCATTTATTTTCTTTTTATATAAAAAAAAAATGTTATAAATTGTTTTGTTCTATAGTTAGTAATTAATCTTTTTTTTTCATTTATTCTTATTTCATTTTAAAAATAATAGAAAATAATTAAAAAATACATATGTGATTGGTATTCGAAAACGAGGTTTTCGCCAATTTGTCGTAAAAAAATATCACGCCAAACACAGTGCGTATATGACAATGCAACAAATCATGACATTTAATTTCAACTTCAAAACAATGCTTCGATGATACTACTTAGTTACACCGTCGACCAATTTCGCCAAATTATATAAATAGCCAAGTCATACAAATTGACATAATTTTTATTTTAAATAACGAAAGAACAAATAAATTAGTATAACATTAATAAAAATGCAAACAAAACATCGAAATAAAACTCACTTGATGGCGTAAACATGTGTAACTTCCTTAAAGTCAAGCGAATATGACATTTACAATCAACCATTATTGGCATTTAATCTTACAGTTTCGCGACAGATTTTTGGTCAATGGGATAACCAAGTAGCACCGTTTTAATTTACCACTCGAAAAATTAAAAAATGATAGTTGGCGAGTTAAAAAAAAAAAGCTATTGGCGGGATTTGCATCTGTCTAACATAAAAGTAGCAGGAATTCTTTGTGATCCTGGCAAATTTTATTTAGTTTAATTCGAAACAATAATTTTGATTCTTTAATTAAACTGGAAAGCTTTCTTATAAAAGAGATCAGCCCTTAATTGTTTATGTCAGTTACATGACTTGGACTGTTATAATATAAATGAAATGATGCCGATAGAATAATATTTGGCGACTTATCACACCTGTGGCTGGCTAACATTAAAGTACCAAAATATCCGCCTGGGATATAAAAAGCGAAGGGATCCACCGAGAATTGTTAATGATAGTCACATGACATAGGCTATTATTATAGAGATTGTTTTCAATCCTAAAAAGAACGCAAAGAATAATATTTCCTAACGGTTAAAAACTTATTTACGCGTGACTAAAAAACAGATAAACAAACTTTAACATTACTATTAAATGAGTACGTGTTAAAACCAGGAAAATATTGAAAATTATGTTTTGAAAATTAAACTTTAAAAAAATAAATACATTAATATGCGTTTAACCCTTTCAGGGGCGATGTACTTCTATTCGTAAAATCTTGAAATCAGTGAATGACACCAGAATTTACAAACAAATTTCGAAATACAAAAATGCTTTTGTTCATTTACTTAATAAAAGGAAAAATTTCATTCCAATATTTTGGTGCCAATGTAGCATTTAGGAATTAAAATTAAGTGTACCAAAAATGAATCACCGACCTTGAATGGGTTAAAGGAGTAAATTAAGCAGTAAAGTAAGTTGTTAAAGCAGTAAAGCAAGTTGTAGTAATTGTAGTAAATTGTATTATATCAATCGTTTTATAACGCTGTTAAAAAATACCGGGAGGCAAAGACTCTGTTTACTTAATTCATATTATTTTATCTTCTTTTCAAATGTTTAACTAATCTTCTTTAACCAAACACGAAAACAACCATTGGATGTTTTAACAGCAACAGATTCTACCTTAAATTTTTGCAATCAAAATGATTTGAATGGAAACCCGTTTACATGAAGATCGCTAAAGGTTTTTTCAGTATAATTCAATCTTCTCTGAATCTTTTTAAAATCGATAAGATTAGCATGCTTTTAGATTCTGCGGTGTCTAAACGGGGGTTGGCGAGCGTAGCTTGCAGGGGCAGCGCCGCCTAGTATATATATATGTTACGGCCAAAACCCGGAGCTTGGCCAGTTCGCGAATTGGCCGGCCAATTCGGGAAATGGCCGAGATTCCTGGCCAAAACCCGAAATACGTGAAATGAACAGCGTATTTCGGGTTTTGGCCGGCCAATTCGCGAACTGGCCGGGAAGCCTTGGCCAATATACGAAGTGGGGATTCAAGGCTACCCGGTAGGTGGCAATGACGTGCACACTTGATAGGAAAGAACGTTCTATACTGTGACGATTATATTCTGATATGTTGGACAATTTCCCGCCTGTTTGATATATTTCGATAAATTGGGTTTATTGTGAGCATTATATTCTAATCTGCTGAAAATTTCTGTCCTCTGTGACAAATATCGATGCATCGGATTCATTGTCCAATCCAATAAACAAATTATTTGAGGGACTCTGTAAATAAACAACAAATTTTACCTAAGCAATAATCTATAGAAAAATGTTGTAGAGCATATTAGTAATATATAAGAGTTTCATTACATTTGAAGTAGTGTAACATAATTAAAATACCTTATAATCGATTTTTTCACATATATCATAATTCTTTATCTGAATTCTTTTGGGAGTCCTATAAACGAACTATAATGGCTACTTAATCAATACTCTATAAAAAAAAAAAAACATATTGCTCACTACATGAGTTAGGCATGTAAATTTTATTATATTTGAAATAGTGTAATATCAATTAAGTGCACTAGAAATGATCTTTCACCATTCACTGCAAGGTAACGAAATACTTTTGAGTGTTTCTGTAGACAAACTATAATTGCTACTTATTTCATACCCTTTAGATAACAATTTGTCGTCCATCTTAATGAAGCATACCTATTTTTTATAATTGAGATAATGTAACAACATTAAAATGCGCTGAAAAAACCATTGATGATATTGTAATGAAATACTTTTGTGTGTTCCTGCAAATTAACCAAAAATAGTACAACTTCACTAGTAATACCAAAATGTATTTATAAACCTAAATATTATAACAATTACAAGTCAATCCGAGTCTTTACCCGAGTTAGAGCACGGGCATGCATACGACCAGACAAATTGAATTCATAAACACTTTCAACTATGTTAGAAAATGATAAAACGTAAAAATCGGTTTCTATATACCAATTTCGCGAATTGGCCGATAGTGTATGGCCACTTCGCAAACTGGCCGATTCCATCTGGCCATTTCGGGTTTTGGCCGGCCAATTTCCGAATTGGCCAGTCAGTTTAAAACGTTGTTGGCCAGTTCACGAATTGGCTGGCCAGTTCACGAATTGGCCGGCCAGTTCGGGAATTGGCCAATTTCGGGTTTTGGCCGTAACATATATAAGAATACATGCATAATTGATGCATACATAAATATGTCACAATTACGTCTTGGTGTCGTGGCTGGTGTATGTAGTGCTTAAAAAGGAACATTTTTCTTGCGTACAGTACTTTATCATTTATTCGGGACATCTTTGAGCGCAGACTACGGAAGTTCAAATTCAGTACTTCAGAATTATTTCCCAATAATCCCATCAAGTCACAAGGCAGCTAGTAGAAGATTAACTGTAGATCTTATTGTTTGCTACAAATCGACACACTTCCAGAGAGTATTTTATTGCGTTTTATAACCTTATAGGTTTTTTATGTCAGACAGATGTTAGATAATAATAATTGCATAATTGGATTCTACTACAGTATATTTAATGACTATGTGTTCCTACACTTAAAAAGTTGTAAATGTTTGATAATTGGGTATTTGCAAGTGAAGATTTTAATTGGGACTTAACTTTGGATGGATGAATGTTGTCGGCATTTTTAGAACTAAGTTTGAGAAAAAGCAGAACGCAAAATTTTGAATTAAGTTAATAGAGAATCTTATCTATTTGTTAGAATATCCTTAGATATTTCATAATATATACATATGGGGCATTCTCCCAATCTTTTGTCTTTTAAATCCCTGAATAATAATTTTTATTTTAGTACATATTCATCTGTTTTTTTTTATTTCATATACTGGGGAACAACTCATTTCATGGTTGCATAACATTCGAAATAAATAAGTTTTGGACGATGTTGGGGGTCCAAATACTAGGAAAACTCCTATACCGTCCCATTTCCCTGATCCTGATTTTTAATTTTGGGGCTGTCTCTATAACTTTGTCTCAATAAAAGTAATTTGATGTAATTTTTTGCAAAACCTGGGACAATTGCTTTATACAAATATGTAGCAAAAAATTAACCTCCATACATTTTTAGGGTTGATATTATTTTTTTAATTATTTCACTGGGTTTTAGATTCCTTACCATCCCTCTTCATAAACTTAAACAGAAAATCACCTCGGATGTAGCGACATAATTTTTTTCAAGTTTTTTCTCATCCAGAAGTATGCTAGAGAAAGAATGTCTAAAATTCTTTGACAGGAAAATTACTGCAGAATTTAAATCAGCATTTAAATATCAATTTCAAGCATCTTGGCTTTATTGGTAGTCCTATCGTCCCCAAAAATTTATTCCTGCACTTTTCGAGGTAAATTATTTTTTTCATTATTATTTAATCCAATGTAAAGAACTGTTTCTAAAAATCAATTAATATTGTGGCTATCACTTAGTATTAATATGATTTGCCTAAAAATAGTGTTAATTTTCCTTACCGTCCCATCCTTACCATCCCTTTTTCTTTCCATTACCGTCCCTTTTTTCCTATACCATCTTCTTTTTTTTTCTTTTCCGTCCCTTTTTAACACCCCTTTAAGACAATGTTCTGGCAAAATTTTACACTAAAAATACTACATTGTTATTATTTCTTATTTAAATGTCCTGTGGGTACTATGCAAATTCATTATAAGTAAAAATTTATAAGAAAATAAAAAGTTATAGCGGTAAAATGATAAGTAAAATTAAACTCACAAGTTTAACTTGAACCTCGGTTAAATAAAAATAATTTCGCTGCTGACAATTTTTTCTTTATTTTGAATCATTAAGGCGTTCGTCTATCAGATAAAATCTTATTTTGATTAATTTCACCAGATTTTTATTCCCGAAAGTCAAAATATTGTGAGAATGCACCATATATATACAGGGTCTTGTGAATTAGACCAACTAATTTAGAGGTGCGATAGTAGGCATAAAGATGATGAAAAATCGCCATAGAACATGCGGTCGCTAGTCAATTATTCACTCACAAATACAAGGTGTTTCATCCTAACTGAACTTAGATTGGCGGTAATAATTTTGAGAAAAATAAAAAACATCGCAAAGAAAATGCAAGGATATGTACCTTGTTTTATGTGAAATGGTGTAACTTCACAAAAAGTTCTTAAAAAACAAGGTGCTCAAGCAATCGATGATACCGTATGACTGGTAATCGCAGACGAAAATATGGAGCGTCAAGTGCATACTACTGGCGCGTATATGTAAACTTCTACCACATTTTTATGATATTATCACATTTACAAGAAAGGTGAGAATGTCTATTAAAAGTTTTACTATAGTATACTTGAGTATTATGAATGTTATTATCTTCAACCCAAATTGAATTAGTGTAGAACACGCTGTATTTTTGATTAAATACTTTGTTTGTGACCCAATGTTCTATGATAATTTTTTATCCTCTTGATGACTACTATTACCACTTTGAATTTGCCTGTCAAATTCGGCAACACCCTGTATGTATATACAGTGAAACTTCTTTTAAAGGCCACCCCTATTCAAGGGCCACCTCTATTAAGGGCCAATATTTTTAGGAACGAAAATTTCCCCCGTAGACATAATGTCAAATTTACTCCTATTAGGGACCGCACCTACCCCTCATAAATGCCATTTTTTTACATGTGCCTTAAATCCTAAACAGGTATATTGAACTCCTGAACCTTAGGATAAGAGTTCAGCAAACAACTGCACTTGCAACAAAGAACGCAGGGGAAGATGGGGAGGCTTTAGTAACACAATGAAAGGCCACAAACTTTTCCCAAGTGATACAAACATGTGTTCCTCACACTTTGTTTGACCTTTCAACCTGTAGGGGTTGAGTTAGTGGGAAAACTTGACCCTTTGTCTTGGATACACAAAGTATAACAGGTTATCTAGAAAAAATGATTCCACATTTACTAAAATTTTGAATGCATATTGAAGCGCAATTTTTACACTAGAAACTTTATGCTCAGGCTTTATGTAAAATTTAAAATTATGGCACCTAAATCAAGCCAATGAGTACACTTGGATTTGAATGACGAAATCAAAGTTTTTAAATGTCGTGATCACGGAACATGTGCAAGAAAATTGACTTCACAGTTTAATTGCAGCAAGAATCAAATAAACAATATTGTTATAAACGAAGAGAACTTACTGAAAGATTATGCATATTTTAAAAATCGCGGGATAAAATGAAAGAGAAATGAAAAATTTGGTCACCCCTACTCAAGGGCCACCCCTCATAAGGGCCAATTTTCGATGGAACGGCAGTTGGCCCTTACAGAGAGGTTTCACTGCATATATATATGTAATGAGTTATGTATACATAAGTTTCAGTAAAAAAAAAAAAATAAATAAAAATCAAACACGACAATCTGTTTTAGTAAATTACTCAATCCACAAATACTCTATACACTATATTTAGTATTTAATAACAAATGATTTTTTTTTTCAACTATATTTCCAAAGGAATATACACGATTTGAAAAGAAAGAAACTGATTTATCGCTATAGATAACTTCCTGTTTGTGAAAATAAATCATAATTTACGTGATAAACTCCAGTTTCTATATATGTTGGCAAAAATGTATGGCTGCAATCAAAGAAGAGTCATAAAACTGAGTACGTCGAAAATTGATTGCAATGAAAAGCTTCGGAGAAGGAGAAACATTTATTAAATAGAATGCTTTTTATGGCTCTTTATTAAACAAAGTAGGTTTAAGTAATTATTCGTTATGCATGTAATAAATATTTTTTCTATGTACTTAATTTTTTCCAAACAGAATGGAAACATAGCACGTAAAAATTTCAAGAGGAATTTATTGATAACTCTTACACGTGTAAAAGGTAATTTTAAAATAAAATGTCTAAAACTTGGAATTTCGTAATGATCAATTATAAAACTTTCAGTTCATATTACAGATAATAGTAGGATTTGCTGTTAGTAAGCTAAAAAATACACAGAATTCTCCGATGTAGAAAATTAATCGGTTTCAATTATATGCACAGTTATCGTTCTCATGCTATGTTACAGCACATGCTCTTGTAATATCATTCACCTGGAAGATGATATCTGCAGGAAATGATCAACGGGAAAACAATTGTTCAACAATAAAAAATGTTCCAATTTTAGACAATGGAAGTGAAATTTGGCGCTAGTACTCGACAGATCCTCACACATGGAATTTACTGTAAGATAAACTTACAAACAGTAAAAATCTTACAGGTTGTATTAGGTGTGTGACATGTAAGTAATTTGCAAAGACCGAGACGAATAAGGAACATTTAACTTCATATTTCCCCTTGATATTGATTTCATAGTAGCAAAAGCCCTGCTTTTATTGGATTCGCGAAGCATTATTTCTACCCTATATATATAAAATTCTAATAAAACGTCTTAATGAAACGATTTCATGAACCGACTGATTAAACAACTGATTAGGTTTGAAGGCGATTTCTCCTATAATATGGACTATTATGCGATGAAATTAACACCAAAAATCCGTATTGATCTGCAGATCTCAAAACTGGTATTAGAATATTTAAATTGGAGTTTGTTTTTGAGATATTAATTTTTTGCTAATTTTAAACACATTTCTCTAATGATGGCAACTCAAATTTTAATCATAACATATATTTTTTTCATATTTTAGAAAAGGTTATTATTTTAAACTAATTTGGCGACCAGTTTGGATACCCTTAAATGTATGCTAAGAAATGTAACATGTTACTTTTATTCATAATTCAATTTACTTGAACAATCTTTCGTTAAATTTGAAGATTCTGAGGGAGAAATCATGAACTCGGAATTTTTATGTTAGCGTAATGCAGGTAATAAATCTCCAAACCTTTCTCCTGTTGCATTTTATTTATTTATTTATTTATTTATTTATTTATGTATATATATATATATATATATATATATATTTTTTTTTTTTTTTTTTTTTTTTTTTGTATTTCATTATCACTTTATTTATAATACAAAATTTTCATTTAAAACTGAAACATTTAAAATAAATGGCTTTCAGTTTTTTTTCTTTTAACGAAACGAAAAGAAAAATATTCGGAATTGATGTCATATACGCACCGGGGTACCTAATTGGCGCTAAAATAGCGTTATTTTGCCTGACATTGAAAACCGGTTATTGTTGCTTATTTATTATATGAATGTTTATTTAGATTTATTTTCTGTTTATTAAAAAAAGCTATAAATTCTTTTGTTCTATTGTTATTAATTAAAAAATTTTCTTATTTATTGTTATTTCATTTTAAAAACTAGTATGTTGTGGCCATCACAAAACTTTCTTCTATATAAGTCACGTCAATTAAATTGTTTAAATAGTACCAATTCATATCACAATATATCTGAATTTGAAGTTTGGTGAAAATTCGTGCATTAGTTCTTGTATAGAGCTATAGCGGAAATTCTGAAAAATGTAGTATAGCAGCGCCACCTGTTGAGCGATTTACACCAAAACATAAACAGCACTAATTGATATCAAGGTATACCTGAATCTGAAGTTTGATGAAAATTCATGCATTAGTTATTGAGATACAGCTGTGGCGGAAATTCTGAAAAATGCAGCATAGCAGCGCCACCTGTTGCGCGATTTACACCAAAACATAAACAGCACAAATTCATATCATGGTATACCTGAATCTGAAGTTTGTTGAAAATCCAAGCATTAGTTCTTGAGATAGAGCTATTGCGGAAATTGCAAAAAATGCCCAATAGCAGCGCCACCTGTTGAGCGATTTACACCAAAATATATAAAATGTCTATTCATGTCAAGGACTAACTGAATCTGAAGTTTCATGAAAATCCGTGCATTAGTTCTTGAGATAGAGCCATTGCGGAAATCGTAAAAAATCCAGCATAGCAGCGCCACCTGTTGAGCGATTTACACCAACACGTAATCAGCATCAAGTCATATCAAGGACTAACTGACTCTGAAGTTTCATGAAAATCCGTGCATTAGTTCTTGAGATAGAGCCATTTCGGAAATCGTAAGTAAGGCAGCATAGCAGCGCCACCTGTTGAGCGATTTGCACCAAAATCTCTAAATTGTCTAGTCATGTCAAGGACTAACTGAATCTGAAGTTTCATGAAAATCCGTGCATTAGTTCTTGAGATAGAGCCATTGCGGAAATCGTAAAAAAGGCAGCATAGCAGCGCCACCTGTTGAGCGATTTGCACCAAAAACTAATCAGCATCAATTTGTATCAGGGACTAACTGAATATGAATTTTTGTTAAATTCCGTGCATTAGTTCTTGAGATAGAGCGCCCACAAAATTTGTGTCACATACACACAGACAGACAGACAGACTCACAGAGTCACAGACAGACATTTTGTAAAAACATGTTTTTTGGAATCTCTGACCCCTAAAACGTGTAAATCCGTCGAAAACCGGAAATCCAATACTTTCTTCTTGTAAAGATAGAAGAAAGTAATAATAGAAAATAATTTAAAAATACATATGTAACTGGTTTTCGAAAACGAGTTTTTCGCCAAATTGTCGTAAAAACCAGTCGCGTATACAGGGGCGTAGCGAACATGGAGCAGTTGGAGCAAACTGCTCCAGGCGCACGAATCCTAAGGGCGCAAAATTAGAAAAAGCGAAATAAAGATTTGTTAAAACATTTGCCTAATTTTTTTTTTCATTATTAATCAGACATTATAGATGAATCTTCTTACAATCAGCGTATTCCTATGATATTTTACCTTGTATTTAACTTGAACTATTTCAATTTAAAACATGTTTTCATACACTGTTGAAAGAAATGACTTCTATTCAAGAAGCTTTAATTTTAATTCATACCATATTGCAGCTTCAAGTAACTTCTCCAACACCGTTTCAGCATGCCTGATTTTTTTCTGTAACTTTTCCGTAGACTACTGTTGAAGATTTTCAGATCTTAAAGTAATCAAAACTTATTTAACAGGGCTTCAGATCTTAAAATACTAATCAAAACTTATTTAACAGGGCTCTCATATGTCACTTTACTGGCTACCACTATTTCCAAACAATAATCTTTCTAGTACATTTCAATTAAAAATGCTTTAGAAATTTATCATGATAATGATTACTGTACAGAAATAATGGTAGCCAAAGAATTCACTGCTGAGAAGCCAATATGTACTATCTAACAGTAGTAATTTACGATAATTATTTTACGATTTGGAAAAAAAATAGCCTGACAAGTTGAAGAAAATTATTGACCATTTTACAAATGAAACCAAGAAAACGAAAATTTTGAAGGTTTTTTTTTTTTTTTTGTTTGTTTGTTTATTTTGTGGAAACTAAACACATATCAATACAGATTACAAAACAATAATAAGATCCGGGTTTAAACATATTTCACATCAGCCCACGGCGACAAAATTTAAAGCGGGGAGGTGAGGGGAAAGCGGCAACTTAAATTTTGTGCGTATTGTTTTTGAGATTTTAAAAATATTGCAAATGTCAAATGCAGAATCGATAAGCATTTTTCTTCAAAAAGAGAGAAAAGTTAAGTATGAAATTCAGTATTCCTTAGGGCATGATTATAGCCTATGCAAAATTACACCACTTTTATCTAACAGACATTAAACCTTATTTAATCGCAGAATTTTAGGATTAAATAAGGCATAACATATTTTTCGAACGATATGAGTTTGCTTAGGCCGTAATCAGTCTCTGCCTCCCTCCCCCCTCCCTCCCGTACACACACACACACACACCACCAAAATCCGATAGCACATATTAGTAGTCAATGAATTTTCAAATTTAAAAAAAAGGAAAAAAGTGTTTGGAGTTACTTAATTCAACTTTCTGAACAGTTTACAGAAATACTGTTTGTTCAAAACAGTCTAAAAATGAATAAACACTTAGTTCCTAATTTTATACAAAGGCGAAATATTGGTGATAAAGACCTCGTGTTTTAAAGAAAACGTGCACTTTCATTCATAAAGCTTAAACATTTTTCTAATGGCATAATTTTCAAAAAATTTTCATTCCGCTCGTCCCGAAATAAGGCCTATAAATTAAAAAAAGAAAAAAATAGAATTTTACTAAATTAAGTCACATTCTGGCAGGCTCAGACTGGTCCGCTGGGCAACCGACCTGTGGGTCGGTGTGCCCTAAACCAGGTAAAGCTGCTCCCTCCCTCAGGTGAAGCTAATAGTTTTAAAATTTATTGTGTTTACAAAAAGTACGGAAAACGTCTTTCGATTACAAAGTTTCTGAATAACAACACCTGCCGCAGTTTCATGCATTCTCGAGCAAAAATTAATTAAAACTTATGTCATAAAGTTGCCCCTTTCGATTTAAGAACAGACTTCATTTAAGGCTGTTCTCAAGTTCACTGCTCAACAAGCGCGAAACTTCCTGACACAATGACGTACACATTTTTAAATGTAAAGGTATAAAATTGGCAGGCTTGACTATGGAAGCGATTTGGAATCGAAATGATTTTCCATTTTTTGATAAATAAATTACCTATCGAGTTATAAGCGTTTTTGATTACGTGACAAGAACTTTTTCTCCCTTTGTTGACTGATTTTCTACTTTCGTCAGGAAATTCCGTTTAAAACGCTACCTTTGACAGTGTTTTCTTTAAAATCTATTGCGTTTTACAAAAAAAAAAAAAAAAAAGAAAAAAAAAAAAAACGGAAACCGTCTTTCAGTTACAAAGTTTCTGAATAACAACACCTGCCCGTTTCATGCGTTATCGAGAAAAAAATTAACTAAAACGTATGTCACAATGTTGCCCTTTGGATTTAAGAACAGCCTTAAGAAATAAAATCATACAAATTTCATGTTCATCTAAGAATATTATGACGGGCCCGGGCAACACGGGGTGGGTCAGCCAGTCTAGACTAATAAAAGAAAGTTTCGCTGTGTGTGTGGTGGCTAACGAAATCTATTGCACACAGAAGTCTGATAATTTGAGTGAGTGTAGTGCAAGATTGTTCTTGATTGCACCTGAACCTCAGATTTTTAATTTTTTATGACCGCCCCCCCCAGAGCACCTGTCAGTTTTTATGCCTGAATTGTTCATAACTTGCCCCCTTTTTATTCGATCTTCTTCGTTTTGGGGGGCCTTTTCCCATTAAGTTAATCTCCGTTTCTACATTCCAGTTAAGAACCTTGGCCCTTGGCCCCTTGAAAGTTTTGTGCGCCATGCGTTTTTCACCCCCTAATATTATCAACCTCTCAATGCATAACTTTAAAATTGAGACTTGGACTCCTCTCCCTGGTCAGGACACTCATATTTTTATTTTGCACCTAGTACCTTTTTTTAAGAATTTGAAAATAACAAAACCCCACTTTTTTTCGCGCTTCTTTAAAAGTTTATTCGAATGATTAATACATACCCTATGCTTAATTTCGACTCATTGTGATCTAAAGCGCTAAGTACTAGAGCCTTTTAACATGTTTTCATCTTAGGGCCCTGCTCTGAACTATCATTCGGCTCCTTTTGGGCCTCCAATTATATCTTGCTTAAAATGGTCTGATTCACTAACTTTTTTTTGTAACAACATCTTAGGAAATCCAGCTACTACGCGAATGACAAAAATTTTTTTTAGACTTCAGCTACCATCAAATATGAATATTAATCGTCTTCTTGGGGGCCTTGGTGCAGCTTCTTCAAAAATGATCCGATTCTCTTGCAATTTACTTTAACATAGTTCTAGCGTTCTTTGGCTGCTATATAAAGTATTAAAAACTTTCCTTTTACCCAGCTACATTCCAGTTGAGACCCTGAACCCCAGGGTGTTGGTACAGGGTTAGGGTACCTTGAAGTTTTTGTGCCCTAAATTGTTAATAAATTGCCCCCTTTTAATCCGATCTTCGTTTATGGGGCTCTTTTTCCATTTAGTTATTCTTCCGTTTGTACATTTCAGTTAATACACTGGCGCCCTAGGATAACTTTTTGTGCGTCATTCATTGTCACCCTCTCATTGCATAACTTCAAAATTGAGTCTCGGACTGCTCTCCCCGAGCAAACGCTTTTATATTTTTATTGGGATCTTAGGGTTCTTTTTTAAGCATTTCTTTGAAGAAATTTTCTAATGATTAATACTTATATCCTATGCTTAATTTCGACTAATTGAAAATCTAAAGCGCTAAGTACTAGGACCTTATAACATGTTTTCATCTTAGGCCTTGCTCTCAATTATTAGTTGGCTCCTTTTGGTCTCCCTATTATAGCTACCTTAAACATGGTCCGATTCACTAGGATTTTTTTCGTAACAACTTCTTAGGTCCTCCAGCTACTACATGAATAACAAATCTTTACTCATACTTCATCTACTTTCTGCATCATGAAAGTTTGTTTATATTAGACTTCTGTTACCACCTTTTTCGATCATTAACGGCGCATTCACTTCTCGGTTGTCATGGTCTCTATTTCAATGAAAATTGGTCAATTCAACTTAGCTTACTATAGCTTTAAAGATTATAGCTCCACCGCCAGGATTCGCATTCTTATCTCGGGTTCAATGGGCTCAATTACTACGGAGTTTGATTCATTAAACTTGGTTTTCCATTGTTTCCGCGCGCGTTTGGAACACTACTGGCATACACTGCCTTTGGTAGCGGGGACCAAAGCTACAAGTTCGTTCAGAAAGAGATTTGTTGGGAACACACTAGACGCTGCCGAAGGCAGTGGGCCACCCCTAAAACCAGGTTCATTTGAACTACTTTCGGAATATATAAAATTATACAAACTTGAGTTTTGTTTGTGTTATTATAACGGGCTCGGACAACGCCGGGTCAGCTAGTTACATATATATATGCATAGTACATATGTAACTTCAAAACAAAATTACGCAGAACTTTTTTAAGCGATAAGAGGGCGCACAAACTTTTCTTGCTCCAGGGCGCTGAATATGTAGCTAATCCCCTGCGCGTATATGACATGTGTCCCAAATCACTATAACAATAGCCTAATATAAGGGACTGTCATCGACATTTCCGGGTTGGCCGCTTTGCTTATTATATTCTAATCGGTCATTTTGGTACTTTAATGTTAGCAGGGCGCAGATGATAAATCGCAAAATATTGTCCCATCGCCATCATTTCACCTATATTATAATAGTACAAGTCATGTGACTGTCATAAACAATTACGGGCTGACCCATTCGCCTTTCATATGCAAGGTGTCTATTTTTTATCAAAATTATTTTTTCGAGTAAAACTACATAAAATTTTGCCGTGATCGCAAAGAATTCTTGGTACTTTTAACCGTGAGCAAATTTCGTCATTAGCATTTTTTAAGACTCCTGTTAGCCCTTTTTATTTCTCGAGAGGTAAATTAAAACAATGCTTTGATGTTGAAATTAAATGTCATGGTTTATGGTATTATTTTTCTTTTTCTATTATTTTTCTCTTTTCTTTTTTTTTTTTTTTTTTGCTAACCATTTGGAAAAATGGTTATTGTCCTCTGTCAGGGTAGGAAATCAAAAACATATCTGAAGCATTTTATTGGTTGAATACGCATTTTATTCGTTTTCTGATTGCTCCATACAGTAATGTGTATTTTCCCTTTACTTTCAACAGAGATGGATACTTCTGTTGCCACTATGACAAAAAAGTAATAAAAACTAAAAAAAAAATTAATAACGCAGAAACAAATTCAGATAATGCTTTCAAACAAATTGCATTTAAAAGTACATTTTTTTTTCTATACGACGGTGTAAAAAGTAATATTGTGGGATGTTTAGAAGTTTAAGAATGAAATTTCGTTTAAAATTGGTCCAGGAATATTTATGTTTAATCCATGGCGTACGTAATGAATGACCAGATCCGTAGAAGTTTAAAAATTTACAGTAACGAAAAATGTAATTCATGGTATACGTAATGTATGATCAACTCCGTGGGTTTTTTTATGTCTTAAATTTTAGTCTTTGAAAAAATAATTTTTCAAATGATCGTTGTAATTTGTTAAATTGCATTTTTTCTTTATTTTTTATGAAATAGGGGAAAGGCATGAATTTTAAATGTTTCAATTTAAAATTAAAGTTAAGTATTTCAAATAAAATGAGTGAAAGTTTATATTTTTAATGAAATACAAAAAAACGCGACGAGAACATTGTTTGGTTATTTACCATCTTCGCTCAGCTAACATAAAAATACAGAGTTCTCGATTTCTCTATCAGAATATCCCGATTTGGTAAATGGCTGAAACAGTAAATTAAGATATGAATAATAGGAACATGATACAAAACTTAGCATACATTTAAGGGAAACCAAATTGATCGCCAAGGGCGGCTAGTCTATCTATCTATATTATAAAGGACAAACATGTCTGTGCGTAACGCGTACGTCATTTTGCGAATGCAACACTTTGAAATTTTAAATAAAATTATGGTTTTCCAATTTTCTCTACTGCAAATTTTTAAACTTCTAAACATCGCACATTTTAAATTTTTACACAGTCGTATAAGGAAAAAAATGTTCATTTAAATGCAATTTGTTTGAAAGCTGTATCTCAATTTATTTTTGAGATATTAATTTTTTTGTAGTTTTTAATACCATTTTTCTTATCGTGGCAACAAAAGTATCCCATTTCTATTGAAATTGAAAGTAAGCGGAACATAAACGAAAATAGGAGATACTGTATCTATTTGTTGCCATTTTCTCATAAAACCTAAATAAGAAAAGTTGAAATTAAAATATGGGCTATGTCAAGAATATTGTCTGTAATTCCGTGATAATGACGTCATATGCATACTTTTCTATAGACGAAGTTTAAGACTGGATTGTAAAAGTGGATTGCTTTAGCGGATGCAAATGACGTCATTTTATAAAAAAACCGTGTATTTTAATTCTTAAACCTGAATTATGTTTTGTAGAAGTGCGTCATTTTCACAGCCCAGCTGTTTGAAATTCTTCACAGGTGAAGATACTTCATTTTTGAAAATAATGTAATCGAAATCACACACTGATAAAACGCACTGTTTTACAAAAACAATGTAGTGTCTTTATAAAAGAGACGTGACATAGAAATAATAGCGATTTATAACACAGAAATTGATGATTCTCGCCTGGATGGATTTGCTTCGCCGAGTTAGACAACCAAACAAATAATTCGTGGTTTAAAATAATATCAGGTTCCTGAAGTTTTTGTAAAAATTCTCTCGAATAAAAAAAAAAAAATTAATGCTATTATTTAGGACATTCTACAATAATGTTATTAAAATAACATAATTTGCTTAATTTAATTTTTCCGAATTTTATATAAACTATATATTTCAAACACAAGTGTGTTTTTAGTCATCTGCCCTGATCTTTCTGCTCAACCAATTTTACTAATATTTTTTTTTTAACTGAAATCTCTTCATTTGTAGATGTAATGGCACTATCTGGTTATTTTTTTATTATCCCCACTGTTATAATTTAATTTTAAATGCATTTTATGAAATTTCTTTAAAATGGTGAAAATTAGATAGCTTTCACTATTGCAGACAAGAGAGAAATAATGAGGTAATTTTATCTTTATTCATGCTATTTTCTGATAAAAATTTAAAATTGTTGATAAAAATTGTTGTATAGGGCTTAGTGGCGCAAAATACCATAAGGAGCAGAATATTATATTAGGGCATAATAACAAAAAATGACATACTCCTTTTGAAAACACGCTTTTTTCCTCATAAATTTTCTATATTGTTTTTCCTTCTGCATGTGTATTGATACTAAGCTTCAGACACTAGCTGAAATGCCTATTTTTGTGAAAATGAAGTCATATTTAAAAAAAAACGATCATTATCTTAGATAAAACTAAAAATTTTTACACAAATGCGTCTAAAAATCATAAATTACGGAAATTGTTACTCTCCGGAATTCAGATTAGAATCAGAAGTAAAGAGTACATCTGTTCACATAAAAGATGTTGCTGACAATCGTAACAAAAGTTTTGAGTTAAAATGATTTTTAAATGATCAAACAAAATATAATTTTTTTAAAAATGATGATTATGGATATGAGAAGTGCGTATGCAAATTTTGAGAAGGTGACAATTGCCGTTTTTTATTCCAGAAAACCAAGCATAAGAGCCTCAATTGATAGCCATATCCTAATAACCAAGTTTTATTATATTTTACTGATTAAATATCTATATTATAAAGAACAAACGTATCTGTGCGTAACGCTGACGTCATTTTACGAATGACAACACCTCACGATCAGGTTTCTGTCCTGAAATTTTCGCTACTGCAATTTCTTAATCTTCGGACCATCGTACATTTTCAATTTTCATCGCATAGGGATTTTTTTTTTTCAAATGCAATTTGTTTAAAAACTGTGTCTTAATTGACTGATGTATTATATTTTCTAAAATCATTTTTAAGCATGATTTTTTTTAAGTTTATCGTATCACTTGCCGGTTTCCTTACATAATAATAATAAAAATTTTGCGCATTAAGCAACAAACATTTTTCAGTCTTTGTTTCTGACTTTTTTTGCATATCTAAATTAATACGTTCTTTATAAACAAATAAAAGAATAATATTAAAAAAATCACCAATCTAACATGTTTGTGAAAGACAAATTAACGAAATTAATATTTCTTTTAAAAACAAATAAAAGAATAATATTGAAAGAACACAAATCTAACATATTTGTAATCGTACAATTTAAATTTTTATATCACCAAATAGGATGTTTTTTTTTTTTTTTCAAATGGGATTTGTTTGTAAAGTTCATCTCAGTTTACTGATTGTCTATGGTTTTAAAAACAATTTTAAAGCATGAAATATTTTTTAATCTATACTCCTATTATAAAGAGGAAAAAATTGTTTATTTGTCGGAGGTAAGCTCTGGAACTACCGAACCGATTCCAAAAGTAATGGTATCAAAATGATGGTGTTAGTCCAACTTAGAACATAGGCTATATCTTATGTTGGTGCCACTACCCCAAAGGGGGTGTAGGAGCAAAAAACGTTCTAAAAATGCAATTTTAGCGTTACTGAAGGGCCTAGAAATATGAAATTTTGAATATTAGTTACTTATAAGATATAAATGATGTCTAAGAAGAGTTCTTAAACAATTCAAAATTTAAAAGGGGTGAAAATGCACAAAAAGCGTTCTAAAAAACGTTCTAAATGGTAGTTTCTACATAATCTCAGGAAATACCAAACCGATTTAAAAAATATTGGTGTCAAAATGATAGTGACAACGTTTGCTCCATGATTAGGCTGTGTTTTATGTCGGTGCCACTACCCCAAAGTGGGTGCAGGAGCAAAAAACGTTCTAAAAATGCGATTTACGTGTTACTGAAGGGCCTAGAAATATGAAATTTGAAATATTAGCTATAAAGGATTTCTTAGAACAGTTCTTAAACAATTCGAAATTTGAAAGGGATGAAAATGCGCGAAAATCGTTCTAAAAAACGTTCTAAATGGTGGTTTCTACACAATCTCAGGAAATACCAAACCGATTTAAAAAATATTGGTGTCAAAATGATGGTGACAATGCTTGCTGTAAGATAGGCTATGTTTCATGTCGGTGCCACTACCCCCAAAGGGGGTGCAGGAGCAAAAAACGTTCTAAAAATGCGATTTTAGCGTTACTGAAGGGCCTAGAAATATGAAATTTTGAATATTAGTTACTTATAAGATATAAATGATGTCTAAGAACAGTTCTTAAACAATTCGAAATTTAAAATGGGTCAAAATGCACAAAAGGCGTTCTAAAAAACGTTCTAAATGGTAGTTTCTACACAATCTCAGGAAACACCAAACCGATTTAAAAAATATTGGTGTCAAAATGATGGTGACAATGCATGCTCCAAGATAGGCTATGTTTTATGTCGATGTCACTACCCCAAAGGGGGTGTAGGAGCAAAAAACGTTCTAAAAATGCGATTTTAGCGTTACTGAAGGTCCTAGAAATATGAAATTTGAAATATTAGCAACTTATTTGGTATAAAGAATTTCTTAGAACAGTTCTTAAAAAATTCGAAATTTGAAATGGGTGAAAATGCGCGAAAATCGTTCTAAAAAACGTTCTAAATGGTGGTTTCTACACAATCTTAGGAAATACCAAACCGATTTAAAAAAAATGGTGTCAAAATAAGGGTGTCAAAATGACGGTGACAACCCTTGCTCCAACATATGCTATGTTTTATGTCGGTGCCACTACCCGGAAGGGGGTGCAGGAGCAAAAAACGTTCTAAAATGCGATTTTTGTCTTACCGAAGGGCTTAGAAATATGAAATTTGAAATATTAGCTACTTATTAGATATAAAGGATTTCTAAAAACAGTTCTTAAACAATTCGAAATTTAAAAGGGGTGAAAATGCGCGAAAAGCGTTCTAAAAAACGTTCTAATGGTGGTTTCTACACAATCTCAGGCAATACCAAACCGATCTAAAAAGTAATGGCGTCAAAATGATGGTGACAACCCTTGCTCCAACATAGGCGATGTTTTATGTCGGTGGAACTACCCCAAAGGGGGTGCAGGAGAAAAACGTTCTAAATTGCGGCTTTTGCGTTACGGAAGGGCCTAGAATCGTGAAATTTGGAATGGTAGTTAGTTATAAGATATCAATGATCTCTAAGGACATTTCCTAAAAAAATCAAATTTAAAAGGGGGTCAAAATGCGCAAAAAGTGTTGTAAAAAATTTCTAAATTGCGATTTCTATGCAATCTCAGACAGTACTGAACCGATTTCAAATATAATGGTGTAAAAATGATGGTGACAGATCTTGCTCCAAGATAGGCTGTATTTTATATGTGTTTGCACTACCCCAGAGGAGATGCAGGAGAAAAATGCGCGAAAAGCGTTCTAAAAACGTTCTAAATGCCGATTTGTTGGCAATATCTCAGGAAGAATGAATCTGATTTCAAACGTAATGGTAGGAAATTGATGGTGACAGCCCCTGCTCTAACATAGACGCTATTTTATGTCGGTATCACTATCACCAAGACGTTGCAGGAGCAAAAAAGTGTTCTAAATTTTAATTTTTGTGATCGGTGGGGGCTAGCAACTTAAAATTAGGCAAGGTACATATTTATTAGATATAAATGATCTTTAAGAACAGTTTAAAAAAAATTGGAAATTTAAAAAGGGGTGAAAATGCACGAAAAGCGTCCTAAAAACGTTCTAAATTGCGATTTCTACTCAATCTAAGGAAATACCAAAGCTCTTTCAAAAGTAATGGTTACAAATCAATGGTGACAGTCCCTGTTATAACATAGGTTATATTTTATATTGCTGTCACTACTATTTGAGGGTTGCAAAAGCAAAACATGTTCTATTTTGCGTTTTTTGCACAACTGAGGGGTCTAACACTTTGAAGTATGGCATGGTATTTACTTACAAGATGCAACTTCTTTCTATGAACAGTCGAAAGAAAATTCCAAATTTAAAAAAATGAAGTGAGTGAAAAGCGTTATAAATTATAATTTTTAAGCAAACTTATAAATTACCAAACCGATTAAAAAAATAATGATGACAAATTTTGGTGATCGAACCTGCTCAAACATAAGCTATATTTTATGTCTGTTCCACTACCACCAGAGGGTTACAGGAGCTAAAAACTTTCTAATTGCGAATTCTGTGATACTGAAAAGGCTAGAAACTTTAAATATGACATGGTAGTTACTTATAAAATATAAATACCCTCGAAGGAACGTCGAAAATAAATTCGAATTAAAAAGGGGTGAAGCGAGGGGGAGGTGCGAAAAGCATTCTAAAAAAGTTCTAAATTACGATTCTATGCAATTTCAGGGAATATAAACCGATTATAAAAGTAATAGTTGCGAATCAATGGTAACAGTCTCTGATCCTACACAGGCTATATTTTATGCCGATGATTCTACTACCTGGTGTTCACAGGAACAACAGACGTTCTAAAAAAGGCCTTTAAAAGCTTTTTAAATTACGTTTCTGTGAAATAATGGGAAATAACAAACCGATTTCAAAATTAATGTTGGCAAATTAATGGTGACAGTTCCTGTTTCAACATAGCCCTTTATGTTGAGAGAGGTGGTAGGACTTGGAATTTGACATGATGGTTAATTTTAAGATGTAAGAAGATGGTTTCTAAAAAATTCAAAACTTCAAATGAATACTGAAATGAGCGTATTAATATAGCATAATAGTTTCAAAATATTTTCTAAATTATCATTTATTTATTTTTATTTCATTTTATTAATTTAAGTCTCATTTTTGCCTAATGCAGTGTAATAAGGATGTTTAATAAAACTGTGTTTTAAATAGTAATTTCTGAATGATTCCTAAAAGTAATAAGTACCTTTTAATAAAATAAAATATTACCATTTAATAAAAAAAAAATTTAGTTAGTAACTTTTAATAAAAATTAGACATTTAAATATCACTTGGCATATTTCAAATATTACGCGAGCAAAGCCGCGGTGTTTGCTAGTTTATCTATATCGCGAGGAACTCTATTACGAAAGATTAATTCATTTGCCCTTAAAACAGAATAAAGAATTCATCACTTTCTTACGGCTATTATTCATTTAAATAAAACTTCCCTATGAATAAATAAATAAAATAATATAAATAAAACACAAATATAGCAGACATGTATAAGCTCTGAAATTATCAGAATATAAAAGGAGGCCGTAAGTAGCAAAATCTTGATCGTAGCATACGGCTAATAAGAAAATATCGGTCATGATAAATTTCAAAAATTTACTTGATTGCATAATTCGTATTTCCCATATGAAAAATGCTTTTTTAATGTAAGTGGGCAACCTGAATAATTTATTGCATAGAAAAGAAATATTAGTTTTAAATTAAAAAATGCTTTCACCTATATTGTTTAAACCGGGCAGCCCGGGTACGGCCCCCCTTCTGTTACATAATGCAAAAAAACATGACATTTAATTTAAAATTCAAAGCAATGTTTTAATGGTACTACTTAGTTATCCTTAGTTACGTATACCTAGTTAAAATTATATAAATTATTTTGTTCTATAGTTAGCAATTTTTTTTTTGTTATTTCCATTTGAAAATAATAGAAAATAATTAAAAAATACGGTACTACTTAGTTATTCCGTCGACTAATTTTGCCAAACTATATAAATCGCCAAACCACTCGCCAAATTATACAAATTGACATACTATTTATTTTAAATAACAAAAGAACAAATAAATTAGTATAACTCCAATAAAAATAAAAATAAAACGTCGAAATAAAAATCACTTTATGGCGTAAATAAGTGTAACTTCCTTAAAGTTAAGTGAATGTGACATTTACGGTCAAACATTACCGGCATTTAATCTTATAGCTTGGGGATAGATTTTTGGTTGACGGGATAACCAAGTAGTACCGTTTTAATTTACCACTCGAGAAAAAAAATTCTGTACAATTTAGTTATCCCGTCGGCCAATTTTGCCAAATTATATAAATCACCAAACCACTCGCCAGATTATACAAATTGACATATTTTTTTTTAATTTTAAATGATGAAAGGACAAATAAATTAGTATAACATAAAAAAAAAATACAAATAAAATGTCGAAATAAAAATCACTTGATGACGTAAACACGTGTAACTTGCTTAAAGTTAAGTGAATGTGACATTTACGATCAACCATTTTTGGCATTTAATCTTACAGTTTGGCGATAGATTTTTGGTCTACGGGATAGCTAAGTATACCAAAAATGCTAACTGGCGAGTTAAAGTAAACAATAAAAAAAAAAAAAAAACCTTTGGCGAGATTTGCACCCGGCTAACATAAAAGTACCAAGAATTCTTTTCGCTCATGGCAACTTTTATGTAGTTTTATTCGAAAAAATAATTTTGATTCTTTAATCAAAATGGAAACCTTTCATATGAAAAGCGAGTGTATCAGCCCGTAATTGTTTATGGCAGTTACATGACTTGGACTATTATAATATAAGTGAAATGACGGTCATAGAATAATATTTGGCGAATTATCACCTGTGGCAAGCTAACATTAAAGTACCATAATGGCCGCCTGGAATATAAAAAACGAAGGGATCAGCCGGTAATTGTTTATGGCAGTTAAATGACTTGGACTATTATAATATAGGTGAAAAAAAGGTGATAGAATAATATTTGGCGACTTATCACCTGTACCTGGCTAACATTAAAGTGCCAAAAAGTTCGCCTGGAATCTAAAAATCGAAAGGATTCGCCCGGAACTGTTGATGATAGTCACATTACGAAAATGCTTTTGTCACTTATTTAATAAAAGGAAAAACTTCCTTCCCATATTTTGGTGCCAATGTAGCATTTGAGAATTAAAATTAAGTGGTCCAAAAATCAACCATCGCCCTTGAAGGGGTTAAAGCAGTAAATTGTAGTAATTGTAGTAAATTGTATTATGTCAATCGTATTATAACGCTGTTTAAAAATGTCGGGAGGCAAAGACTATGTTTACTTAATTCACATTATTTTAGATTCTTTTCAAATGTTTAACTGATCTTCTTTAATCAAACACGAAAACAACCATTGGATGTCTTAACATCAATTGATTCGGCCTTAAATTTTCGCAATCAAAGTTACAAGACTTTAATCCCGTTTATAGGGAGATCGGTACAGGTTTTTTCATTATAATACAATCTTCTCTAATCTTTTTAAAACTGATCAGATTAGCGTGCTTTTAGATTCTGTGGTGTCTGAACGAGGGTTGGCGAGCGTAGCTTTCCGTAGGCAGAGCCCCTAGTTATAAAATAAATATTTGAATGTAACAATATTTTTTAAACATTATTTTTGCATCTTTATGAAGCAGAAAGGTTATTTTATGTTTTGGCGCATTGTAATTTTAGAAATGTAAATTCAGCCAAATAACTAAGAAATGCCTTGTCATTTTTTATCTAACTAGGGGGCTCGGCCCCCTACGAGCTACGCTCGCCAACCCCCGCCCAGACACCGCAGACTCTAAATGCACGCTAATTTGATCGGCTTTAAAAAGATTTCGAAAGATTGAATTATAATGTAAAAAGCAGTGGCGATCTCCCTATAAACGAATTTCTATTCATTTGTCTTTGATTGGGGAATTTTAACGCCAAATCCGCTGCGGTACTGCTTGATTATCTCGTCGACCAATTTCGCCAAATTATACAAATTGACATAATTTTTTATTTTAAATAACAATAGAACAAATAAATTCCTACAACATTAATAAAAATACAAATTAACGTCGAATAAAAATAACTTGATGACGTAGATACGTGTAACAACATTTCAAAATAAGCTAATATAAAAGGAATTAAGGAAACAGAGTCTTTGTCTCCTGGTATTTTTTAAGAAAGCGAAAAGAAAGTTCTTTTGAATGAGACATTTTAAATTAATCGTTTTTAATCTAACGTAATTTTTACCAAGCTATTTTTTTCTCTTTTAAATATTCACGTGAAGATACTTTTGTTAGAAATGAAATATTATTTTCGCTTTCCTAACAAATATAGTTGAAAAGATCCTCTCAAAATATTAAATAAATGTCTAGCGCAATTTCTAAATTTAAACTTTTTTGCAATATTATTTTGTGTTCATTTTATGTAATAACTATAATGTGACGTAAATATGACGTAATTTCTCCTACGACTTCTAACGCATGTTAATGAACTTATTATTTTACAATATCCTTTCTCTTTTAAAATTCACGTGTGTACTTTTTATGACATAATTTTTAATAAATTCCTGCTTTTTATGCGTAATTATTTAATTTTAATTTGAAAGTTTTTTTCCTGTTTATAATAGTCACGTGTAAATAAATTTTTAATTTGAAGCAAATATTATTGCCTGCGCTTTTTATATAGTTGGCAACAGTTTAAATTAGTACAATTTTCTGAAATCTGTAAAAAATATCTCTAGAAATGCTTAAAATTTGAGTTTAAAATAGAAATAAAACCTGAAAAAATGAGTCAAAATAAAAAAATTAATGCAATCTGCCTTCCGGCAAATTCCAACGCATAAAATGATCTAAAAATGATTACACTGCCATGTATAGTTTTTGCTGCTATAAAACTTTTTTAGTGGAACGATTTTGTCCAACTTTAGCATTAAATATCTCTTAAAATAATTCTTCGATTTGAAAACTGTCTGCATCAGCATGTTTATCAAACATTTCTGTATAAAACCACCAATATTCATATTTTTGTATGCATTATTTTTCTTAATATTAACGAAGAAAGACCTCCGATCACAAAAAATTCAAAACCGGCGGCGGCGGCGGCGGTGACAGCGGTAGTTACTTTTTTTTAGAATAGAGAGATAATAGTCACGTGTAAACAAATTTTTAATTTGAAGCAAATATTATTGTTTGCGCTTTTTATACAGTTGGCAACAGTTTAAATTAGTACAATTTTCTGAAATCTGTAAAAAATATCTCTAGAAATGCTGAAAATTTGAGTTTAAAATAGAAATAAAACCTGAAAAAATGAGTCAAAATAAAAAAATTAATGTAATCTGCCCTCCGGCAAATTCTAACGCATAAAATGATCTAAAAATGATTACACTGCCATGTATAGTTTTTGCTGCTATAAAACTTTTTTAGTGGAACGATTTTGTCCAATTTTAGCATTAAATATCTCTTAAAATAATTCTTCGATTTGAAAACTGTCTGCATCAGCATGTTTATCAAACATTTCTGTATAAAACCACCGATTTTCATATTTTTGTATGCATTATTTTTCTTAATATTAACGAAGAAAGACCTCCGGTCACAAAAAATTCAAAACCGGCGGCGGCGGCGGCGGCGGTGACAGCGGTAGTTACTTTTTTTTAGAATAGAGAGATATAAAAATGAAATTTTTTCTGTCTGTCTGAAATGCTATACAAATCCACAGTTTGGGAGCCAGAATTGTAAAATGTTATGTACATGTGTATTAAAACATGGCCGAGGCAACTAAAGCAATCCGGAATCGAAACTAGGACTTCCCTCAGAGGGATTAGCCTGAGCGATATTACTGAGAACATAGATTTAATAATAACATGTGGAAGCAAAGAAAATGAAATGTTATCTTTAATTGTCCATATACTGCGAAAAATTGAAATGGTGAAAATAAACGAGTTGTAGAATTACAAAATCTTATATATAAATTCGTATACACTGTTTAAAAAAATCGGAAATCAAACCATCAGGACAGCCATGCATGGATATAAAATTGAAAGTACGCAATATATTAAAAGTAAAATAGAAAATGAAACACTAATTTACTTATATCGGAATTTTAACTGTATAAAATGATGTCAAGAGCATAATCAGACGCTCCGCACCAATTTGAGTAACTTTAAATGACAAATATATGATGTTTAAAAAGAATGGACTATACTTTGTATGGTGTGCACTCCCACGGAATAGTTAATATTGTACAATATCTGTTTTCCACGGATGCAATGAGGTTGTCGATAAAATTTAAGGAATTCTCTTCTCAAAATCTAATATAGTATCAAAGTACCGAATACATCAAAAGTGGCATGCAATGCTTCGTTAGGGTGTGTTTTAGATATGCTATTTGCGGATTTAAATGATGAGTGTATGCTGGCCACTACATACGCTGTATTGTTTTGTTTTCAAACATATTCTGCACAAGTTGAGCTGTATTTAGCATGTATTAAATAAAAGAAATCGGCAATGATTGCAACATAAAGTATGACACAAGATCTGAATATATCGTCTGCATAACTTTTGAGCTGTCAAAGTGTCATTTGAAGTAATTTACAAAACCATACATATTTATTCAGCAAATCATGCAAGCTAACATACGCCAATATGAACCCGATTACAAAATTTCACCAGAATAAGTTAATATATAAAAAATCTACTAATGATAATTGAGAATATGACCTTATGATAAAATATCTAGAAAAATGAATCGGATAAAAATTCATATCACATTTAAACGGCACTTCCCTTTGTTAGTGGCCTTGGCGAGAGAGAGAAAAGCCTAGAGAAGGACCACTTTAACAGGTACTTTCGGGTAACCCACTCACTGTTTCATACAGGTCTTTATTCAATATTTACACAATTTATTTAATGCTAGGTGGGTATGTATCAGTTTTGTTGCATTTAAATCGCATGTTTTGCGTAGGAAATGCAGCATTATGAAATATTTAAAGTTGCTGTACCTAATAATTCCAAATTAATGGTAATTGCGATCGCTTTCCGTTAATTTCATCTTTTTAAATTTTAAATTTTTTAGAAACCATTCATAGAGACAATTGTATATTTTAAAACTAACCCGAAGCAAAATTTCAAGATTTTGGGCTCAGCAGTAACAGAGAAATAGAAAATTTTTTAAAGTTTTATGTTTCTGCACTGTTTTATATAGCGACATTTTTAGAAATTGTTCCATTGCGAGAATTTACGCCATGATAAATACAGCCATATCAATTTTCATGATTATATTCCTAACAGTTCCATGTTCTACGTTACTTAGATCATCTTTAGATCTTTTTCCGCTTTATATAGTGTTTCTATTTTTTAGAATTCGTTCTACAACAAGCATTTACATCTTATTAATTACTACCATGCCAAAGTTCTAGTTTCTAACCCCAACAGTATCCCAAAAATTTCAGTATTCCAAATAAATCATAGTTTAGAACCTTTCTAGAAATTTTTACGTTTATCCGTCAAATTGAACCTTTTAGAGAGCGTTAATTACGAGTATTTACATCTTAAAAGTAACTACCGCACCAAATTTAAAGTTTCAAACCCAATCAATATCGCAGAAATCACAATTTTAGAACTTTTTGTTCCTGCAGCGATGTAGGTTCTTGCACTGACATAAAATAGTCTTTTTTTCGGAGCAGAGATGGCCACCAACGTTTTTTTTAATTTGGCTATGTAGTTTCAGAGATAACACCTCACAAACGTAGAAGCATTAATAATATTATAACGCTTTATAATATTAGCATTAGATGTACAGATACAAAAGCCATTTATCTGTTACAAACTAAAGTACCGGCGTTGCCCAGGATTTGAAGGATGTTTGTTCTGAAAAATCAATTTCAAAATTTGACATACAACACAAAACTAACATTAAAAAAAGCAGTCGAAATGTTGTTGAATGAATCATATGAAAACGCTATATAAAAATGTATAAATGTATATAACAGACGCAAAAAAATACAGCTATAAATGAACTTATTTCAATTTATAATTGGAGCAATAATGTTAAAATACGCCAATATTTCCCTAATCGGGTTTTTATCATGCTTCAATACTGTTTTCACACTCATATGACGTTATACTATATCAACCATGGCCTTTATATTTCCAATATGACGTAATATTTTCCTCTTTCACGTGGAAACCTTGAAATAGAAAAGTTATGAAGTTATATTCACTTTCATTTAAATTCGTCGAACCATTTATTTCATTTTCATATTTCACGTGAATATCTTGCAATAGAAAAGTTATGACGTAATATTCACCTTTTTTTATAAATTCGGCAAACTATTTATTTCATTTTCATTTTTCACGTGAAAATCTTGCAATAGAAAATTAATTGTTGTATTAATAATTTTATTGTGTTTTTTAATTGTTGGCAAGTGCTATAACGAAAAATGTTTAAATTTGATAAGAAATTGCTGTTAAATTGGTGGTTTTTTATTAATTAAAAATGAAGTATAAGTTATTTCGATTCCGGATTACTTTAGTTGTCTCGGCCATGTTTTAATACACATGTACGTATCTCTTCACAATTTTGGCTTCCAAATTGTGGATTTTTTATAGAATTACAAACAGACAGATAGACAAGTTTTCATTTTTATATATCTCTCTATTCTCTAAAAAGTAACTAACGTTGTCACTGCCGCCGCCGGTTTTGAATTTTTTGTGACCGGGGGTCTTTCTTCGTTAATATTAAGAAAGCTATTGCATACAAATATATGAAAATCGGTGGTATTATAGCGAAATGTTTGATCAACACACTAATGCATACAGTTTTCAAATCGAAAAATTATTTTAAGAGATATTTAATGCTAAAGTTGGACAAAATCGTTCCATTAAAAAAAAAATTATCAGAGCAAAAGCTATACATGGGAATTTAATCATTTTTAGATCATTTTATTCAACAGAAGATCCCGGTCTGCAGATTTCATTAATTTTTTTAATTTGACTCATTTTTGATGTTTTGTTCTATTTTAAATTCAAATATTCAGCATTTTGACAGATATTTTTTACATATTTTAGAAAATGGTATTAATTTAAACTGTTGCCAACTGTATAAAGAGCGCAAACAATAATGTTTGCTTCAAATAAAAAAATTATTTACACGTTACTATTATAAACAGAAAAACACCTTCAAATTAGAATTAAATAATTAGGTATAAAAAGCAGGAACCTATTGGAAATTACGCCATAAAAACTATATTTACATGTGAATTTTAAAAGAGAAAGGATATTGTAAAATAAATTCATTAACATGCGTTAGAAATCTGAAATAGAGCAAATTACGTCACATTACACTTATTATGCAAAATGAACAAAAAATAGTATTGCAAAACAGTTTAAATTTAAAAATTGCGCGAGACAAAATATTAGAGGTTAAATATTAGATTTTTTCAAAATTTTATTATTTGTCGTTTGATGTGAGGTGTTCAGATATAAATATGCAAATTTTTATGTTTCCAACTTAATTAGGGGCTGAGTTAGAAAAATTGCTTAAAATACACAAGTTAGAGCCCAGAGGGTTAAATAATAGACTTTTTAAAAATTTTATTATTTGTCGTTTGATGTGAGGTGTTCAGCTATAAGTATGCAAAATTTCATGTCTCTAACTTAATTAGAGGCTGAGTTAGAAAAATTGCTTAAAATACACAAGTTAGAGCCCAGAGGGTTAAATAATGGACTTTTTCAAAATTTTTATATTTGCCGTTTGACGTGAGGTATTCAGCTATAAGTATGCAAAATGTCATGTCTCCAACATAATTAGGGGCTGAGTTAGAAAAATTGCTTAAAATACACAAGTTAGAGCCCAGAGGGTTAAATAATAGACTTTTTCAAAATTTTATTATTTGTCGTTTGATGTGAGGTGTTCAGCTATAAGTATGCAAAATGTCATGTCTCCAACTTAATTAGGGGCTGAGTTAGAAAAATTGCTTAAAATACACAAGTTAGAGCCCAGAGGGTTAAATAATAGACTTTTTTAAAATTTTATTATTTGTCGTTTGATGTGAGGTGTTCAGCTATAAGTATGCAAAATGTCATGTCACCAACTTAATTAGGGGCTGAGTTAAAAAAATTGCTTAAAATACAGAAGTTAGAGACCGGAGGGTTAAATATGACTTTTTCAAAATTTTATGATTTATCGTGTTATCGCAAGTGTTCAGCTATAAGTATGCAAACTTTCATGTCTCCAAATTAATTAGGGGCTGAGTTAGAAAAATTGAGTAAATTCAGAAGTTAGAGACTGGGGGGTTAAATATGACTTTTTCAAAATTTTATGATTTATCGTGTTATCGCAAGTGTTCAGATATAAGTATCCAAACTTTCAAGTCTCCAACTTAGTTAGGGGATGAGTTAGAAAAATTGCTTAAAACACATAAGTTAGAGCCCCGAGGGTTAAATATCAGACATTTTTCAAAATTTTATTATTTGTCGTTTGATGTGAGGATTTCAGCTATAAGTATGCGAAATTTCATGCTCCAACTTAATTAGGAGCTGAGTTAGAAAAATTGTTTAAAATACATAAGATAGATCCCAGAGGGTTAAATATTAGACTTTTTAAAAAATTTATTATTTGTCGTTTGATGTTAGGTGTTCAGCTATAAGTATGTAAAATGTCATGTCTCCAACTTAATTAGGGGCTGAGTTAGAAAAATTGCTTAAAATACAAAAGTTAGAGACCGGAGGGTTAAATATGACTTTTTCAAAATTTTATGATTTATCGTGTTATCGCAAGTGTTCAGCTATAAGTATGCAAACTTTCATATCTCCAACTTAATTAGGGGCTGAGTTAGCAAAATTGCTTTAAATACACACGTTAGAGCCCAAAGGGTTAAATATTAAGCTTTTTCAAAATTTTATTATTTGTCGTTTGATGTGAGATGTTCAGCTATAAGTATGCAAAATTTCATGTCTCCAACTTAATTAAATTAGGGGCTGAGTTAGAAAAATTGCTTAAAATACACAAGTTAGAGCCCAGAGGGTTAAATATTAGACTTTTTTAAAATTTTATTATTTGCCGTTTGATGTGTGGTGTTCAGCTATAAGTATGCAAATTTTCAAGTCTCCGATATATATAGTTTCTGAGAGCGGGCTCTGTGACAGACGGACAAACAGACAGACAAAGGAGTGAGACAGGTAGGGTTTCGTTAGATGAACGAAACTCTAAAAACATGCTGCGGATGACTGTAACAACATCCTAAAATTACATTACCATCAGCGATCTACCAATCCCGAATTTAGTTTATATTCGTTTCATATATTCTTATTCTTTTGTGCGGCCCTGTAAAATAATTATCAATATTATATACAGTAAAACCTCTGAATAGCGGGTACCCCGAGAATGCAGAATTTGTCCTCTATTTAGAGGTGACCGCTACTGAGAGTAAAACATGTACAGTTATTTAAGAGTTCGTAATCAAAAAAATGTCCGCTAAATAGAGGTATCCGCTAATCGGGAGTGTCCGCTATGGAGGTTTGACCAGTAAAACTTCTGAATAGCGAACACCTCGGGAGGGCAGAATTTGTCCTCTATTTGGAGGTGTCCGCTACTGAGAGTAAAAAATGTACAGTTATTTAAGGGTTGGTAATCGAAAAAATGCCCGCTAAATAGAGGTGTCCACTAATCGGGTGTGTCCGTTATGGAGGTTTTACTGCATAGTAATATCTTCCTTTACAAGAAAATTGCATGCTGTATGATAGACAGACAGACATCCAGAGAAAGATAACCTCCCGGATCAATAAACACTCATGTCTTTTATTTTAATCATCCACAATTGTATGTCATACAATATGCCAGATTTTATACAACAGGTTAAAAACGGTCACCGTGGTACGGAATACTGTATTATTATTTGTTTGCCCACCAAAACTGGTTGCCATGGGTTGTTGCAAGGTTTGTGATCACGTGGTTGAAACTGATCTATTCAATATTACTGCGTGCGTATTTTTTTTTTTTATTTGCTCCATGTGTTCAAACCAGTTGTCTACGAAAACATCAACCGGTGAAAGTGACGCACACCAAATTTCTGTGACGTATGCAGATAAATTGTGCTTTTTTAAGAGTTTTTTCTATATAATTTTTAAACGGTTTGGAACTTATTTTTCATAGTAGGTGCATTCAGTAGGCGACCCTCATAGGTACATTCTAGTGCAATCAGAAACGAAATCCGACAAATATTTTTTGAGTTATGCTTGACGAAAGGTGTTTATTAGGCTTTATTTTTAGTAGGACATGGCGTTAATATCCATCGTAGTAGTAAAGTGTCCGGACAGTAATATTTCGCTGAGTATTAGCCTTCGCTTCGCTCAGACAATAATTTATATTTTAATTTTCATTAACAAAAAACCACCAAATTTGCAGCAATTTTCTATCAAATTTAAATATTTCTCGTTATAGCAGCTGCCAACAATTAAAAATTCACAATAAAATTCTTACCAGAACAATTACCTTTCTATTGCAAGACGCATTGCATATTACGTACGCCACGCTGCAATATAAGCTGTAGCGGATATTACGATAATTATGTTACCTCACATTCAAACAATTTGATATATACATATTACGTACACCGCGCTGCAATAATAAGAAGCTTTAGCGGATATTACGATAATTCTTTTACTTCACATGCAAATATTTTGAGATCTTTTAATTGCGCTTAATTATTACATTTTTTTAAAAATAAAGTAACACATTTTATCACAAACATCAGCATTTTTTTTTCTCTTGTTCCAAAGATATCGCTTTTATCGTCTGCTGCCTTAGTAATATAATAAATTTAATTTCATTAAAAAAAAGGCACAGTAGTAGTAAAATATTTGACTAAATCGATTAGTTATTTTTAATTATGCTTTTAGAACTAAATTCATGAACCCCTGTGCACAGAGCGGGTTAAACAGCTAGTTCATGATATAACAAATTTAACAATTATTCTTATTTGTTTACAATTTTTTTGTTGCTACTTTACAAAAAAAATCATAATGTAATTCTTTTAAGATGCGTATGTATCGTCTGCGTAAATGTTTTCACATAATAAGAATAAATTGTGTATTTGCATTCGTAACACTGAAAAATATTTTTATTATTGAATGTAAATAATTGAATTTTCACAAATTTTAATATGATTAAAAATATCCTATAATTTTCATAAAAAACGGTATTTTAAAAATTTCATTAAAAAAATCGTGAAACTATTTAATTAATCATGATTCTATCTATAATGACTAACTCCATGATTTATTTTTCTTCTGAAAATATACGTGTTTCATTTTTTATTTACAAAAATGCGTCAGTAATTGAAAAGTATCTAAAATAAATTAATTAAAATAATATATTTTTTAAGGTTATTCTGTAAAAAAATAATATTGTGAAAATATACAGATAATAATTTATTCTTATGATTAATTTCAAGTCAGAATACTGAATAGTTATTTTGTAAGTTGAACGACAAAATGTAATGTGTGTAGCCTATCAATTCCACCAGCACCATTCCTTTCATGTAGATTTTGTTCCATGGCGGCATTTTAATTAGGACATATTTCAAAATGCTCTAAATAAGAAAGTTTTTTATTAAAATTTACTTATTTATTTATTTTATATCTTCATTTTACTAGCCAAAAACGCAGGTCTAGGACTACGGCACGGAAACTAAAAGTATGCCCATATTTAAGCATATGCAACAGTGAAATCTATTTCACAAGTTTACATTTTTTCCAATTGCATTCACTATAAGCTGTAAGGATAATATAATGGAATCAGTTCAGAAATTTCGGTCACATTTAGGAATTTTCTTAGCCTTTTATCATATGCCCGCGAAATTGCCACTGGTGACACAAAACCGGGTATTCCATATTTTTTTTATACAGGCGTATATAAAAAAACCTTCTTGGAAAATTTGTATTTTAAAGATATATCAGAGATTTTTACACACTAATCAAAAGCATTTATTATAAAACTTCCAATTTTGATTTCATGAGTCAATTATTTATAATGCATTGAAAAGTGAAAGCCGTAACTCTTAAAGCGCGGCTAGGAAAACGTAGTATTTTTTGAATGTTTGAATCTTTCTTTAAAAGTTTTTTTGAAGAAGCTTTATTTGAGAAGGTTTTGGTTGGGTTCGCAGCCAATCTGCATTGTTTAACGATCGTCATTTGACACAAATATATATTTACTATTTTATCAAGGTTGATTCTGGGCAAACCAAGACAATCATTTAATGTTATCCTACGGTCACATTTATTTGAACATATTACCCTATCCATTTCCATCGGAATTGTGAAGCATTTTTGTTTTCATGTTTCCTTTAGTTTTGTTTATTTTCTTTATTGTTTTCATAAAGAACGCTCTCTACCTACCTTAGTACGTAACATTTTTGGGAAAATGTTGGCTAATTGTAGAGTCCCAATTAGAGAATACTAAGAAATGTCAATCTTGTCATACCATTGTTCAGCAAACCATTTGCCTACAAAGATCCAGGCACAATCGTTAACCGACGTTGCCCGATGTAACACGACGAAACTAATTTGTGCTCGCCAAACGATGATCCAAATTAGAGAGTCTGTGTTAGATTATTGTTGGCATATGAACTCTGCCATTTCCCACTAGTTCCACAAACTGCCAACTATTTCCGCTACTTTGGTAAGTAATTAAAATTTATCTTACTTAATATTCCTGCAGTGTCTGTGTATTTTTTCAATAATTTTTTTGAGATTTGTGGACTAATATTCTGTAATCATCTACAATTTTGCTTGGATTAAAAAATGAGCGAGAAAATGGTCACTTAGCACATTATTAAATGTTTGCCAGACACACACTATGTTTCTACCTTTCACACTGCTAAGTTGAGATGGAATAGAGTATAGGATGGCCTTTGTGCCTTTTAAGCAATTAATTTGAAATATTGTATGCAAAGCGAAAGTTTCTTTCTGGAAAAATTTTTAAGTATTAATACAACTAAACCATTTTCTATACTAAACATGCCATGGTAAACGTCGCTAACATGTATTAATTTCATTGTAATCCGAGTATATTTACGTGAATTAGAGCATGAACTGTTAGACCGACAGACAAACAGAATTCATGAAATTTTACATCTATATTTCAAAGTTTCAAAAATAATATTAGGTTATTTAAATCATTTTAAATTAAACTAACCAGTTATCGAATAAGAGTTCTATATTTCAAATGCAATTTTCCCTGACATATTTCTTAGTGTAACGCATTCTGTATATTAAAATTCAAATAATAATTATGTATAATTAATTTTAAGGATTTAATGTAAATAAAAAAATTACAAAAATAAGGGAAATAAATTAATGCATACCCCAATGTAAAGGAAAATATGGATTTCCGTTTTTACTTACCTGCTTAAATCTAAAATCGTTCAAAACGATGATGTAAGGAATATTTACTCTTAATTTCCATCATGCATATGTATTTATGCAAAGAGCTCGAACATTTATTTTGGATTTGTATTTACGACTGTTAGAATTATTTTTTGCATTTATTTTAAAGATTGCATTTTTAGTATGATGAACTCTTGTGGCATGCAGATTTATAAGAATGTCTTGATGCACGCGACACTTTACACGTTAGATTGTTCGATGCTAAAGCTGGAAAGTAAGAAATTGCAATGAGATTGTAAATGTGCTTCTATAAAATACAATTTGCAGAAAAGTTGTATATTCTTTTAGAAAATAAAGAAATTAAGACATTTTTAAAGGCAACTGTATTAAGAATACTTGTACATCAATAAATTCAGTACACATGCACAATTAGAAGTTTGTTTTGCTTTTGAGCATTTAACCTCATGCATAAAATTTGAGAATCGTTTGATTCATATCGACTATTTAGTCCAAAAAAAGGTGATTTTTTTTCTCATTGTAATATAAATAATGGTCAACAGTAAAAGACGCTTGATTTTTTTTTTCACAGAAGATACGCTTATTTTGTTGTCTTTGCCATAAGAATTGTATGTCTTTTTTTTTTTTTTTTTTTTTTTTTTTTTTTTTGTCAAATTATAGGTACATTATTGCTCAAAACGATGACTTTCAGTCTCTGATTAAAACTTTTTATTTCATATAATAAAATTATAGCGCTTTTAGATACGTAATAGATGTAAGAAGTCTACGTAAGAGAATGATTCTTTTTATATTTAAAATTTTAATGTTTAAAATTGTCATTACTATATCCGTGAAACGTCATTACCATAATTTCAAAATGTCTTTCTAATGAGCGCCTTGGTACATTGCCAATGAATGTATTGCTGTGGAAAGTAATATTTGCATGGTAAAAGAAAATAAATATAATAATTTGTACCATTAGCAGTATTAAATATTACTTCTTTGTACTAAATGTTCAGACTCTGAACAATAACATCCTGGAAGGCTTTGATATTTATTATGTTACGGTAGACTGTCGTTTTACCAACATTTGTTTTACGGAACAGGAGATTTTACAAACTAGCGAATGATCCCGAATAAACTACAATACAGAAAATGTAATTTTCCATCCCATTTACGAACATCCAGTCTCTATTTGCGAACTTAGTTTAGTTCATTAAAACTCAAATAAGCTTTTAACTATTTTGAAGCAGCCATTGCAGAATTTCCCCAAAACGATAATGATCCAGCTTAAGATAATCTATATAATACAATTCTTCTTCTATACAATTCTTCTTCTTCCCTGCACACCAGAAAAAAATGGATTATGTTGCAGTCAGTGAATCTCAACTCCGCCTCTTTACATTTGAGTGTATGTAAAAGAGATATAGGTGGAGGGGAGGGGTGAAACTTTTATTATTAAATATGTGGTGCCTTTAATTTAAAAGGGCTTGCTTGTTTCTTCGCTTTTTCTTTATTCTACATTATAGATTCAGTGAAGTCCCGTTAATTTCGATAGAGATTGGGCCAAATTTAGTTAGGAAAATATAATTCGTTATATCACAAATAAAGAATTGGGCATGGATATAGGTTGAGGTTAGGAAAAAAATGAAAAAGGTGATGATAACATAGTAAGCAAGACACAAATTTCCCCAATATATGCAATAACAATAATTGACTTATCGATCTTTGGAAAGGCGCGAGCGTAATTTAACCCTTAAGTGCCTGATTTTTCAAAAATCATTGTAATAATGTTTTTCGGCTTTCATTTTTTAAATAAATCATGGGAAAAATACTTTGAAAAACCATATTTTGTTTTAAGTATAGTTTACGGCTAAAAAACAGTTTGTTAGTAATCGGCAATACCGGTGTTTAATTGAAAAAATAACTTCCATTGATAAAATTTAATAATATTAAACACACAAGAATTTTAGGAACTATAATAAGAAATAAATTTTACTTGCTCACTTCTGGTCAAAATAGGGTATTTCGCAACCTTCCAAACAAAACAACAAAAAAAAAAACAACAACAAAAAAAAAAAAACAAGTAGCAACAATTGAAAAGATAAACCTATCTTTATTCTTAAACAACACTAGAAAGGTAGACCGTCAAAAATGACGGAAATTTAGATATAAAGATATATATGTCGTAGGCTAATTGAGAAATCCGGCTCTTTGCAAACAGCCTAGGCTCTTTGCAGAGAGCCGGGCTAATTGGAGAATCCATCTTCCTTTTTCCAATTAGCCTGATATTTTTCAGACTTATTGCAAAGAGCCTAGAAAGCGTTAAGCTAATTGAAAAATGACCACTTATTATCCGAACAATGTGATATTTTTAGCTCACAGGCTATCAAAGCCTGAGAGATTATGTGCCCGCCGATTCTGTATGTACGCGTGTACGTACATACAGAACGTATGTACGTAACACGATATCTCTTGATAGAAAAATCCGATTTGCTTAAATTTTTTTTTTCTAGGTTCATTCTGATAAGGTACTTCCCTGATTAGTTTTTGGGGTTCATTGGTTAAGGATAAAGAGGGAAAAGGGGGGCTAGTCCCCCCCCCTTTAATTTATATAAATGGGTTTTTCATGCAGAAATATTCGATTTGCTCCAAATTTGACATACCGGTTTATTGTGTTAAGGAGCTTTCCTGATTAGATTTGGAAGCTCATTACTTAAGTATAAAGGGGGGAAAGGGGGGCTGCCCCCCTTAATTTAGATAAATCGTTTTTTCATGATGAATCATTCGATTTGCTCCAAATTTCGTATACCGGTTTATTAAGTTAAGGAGCTGCCTTGATTAGATTTGGAGGTTCATTAGTTACATATAAAGGGAGAAAAGGGGGGGCACTCCCCCCCCCCCCCCGTAATTTTCATAAATGGGTTTTTCATGCAGAAATATACGATTTGCAAAAAAATTGGTATACCGGTTAATTATGTTAAGCAGCTTCCCTGATTACATTTGGAAGATCATTATTATGAATAAAGGGGGGAAAGGGGGCAATTGCTTCTCCCTTTAATTTAGATAAATGCGTTTTTCATGTAGAATTATTCGATTAGCTCAAATTTGGTATACTGGTTTATTATGTTAAGGAGACGGCTTGATTAGATTTGGAGGTTCATTAGTTAAATATAAAGGGAGGAAAGGGGGGCTACACCCCCTTAATTTAGGTAAATGGGTTTTTAATGCAAAATTATTCGATTTGCCCCAAATTTGGTATACCAGTTTATTATGTTAAGGAGCTTCCCTGATTAGATTTGGAAGTTCATTAGTTAAGTATAAAGGGAGGAAAGGGGGGCTAGCCCCCCCCCCCCCTTAATTTCGATAAATGGGTTTTTCATGCAGAATTATTCGATTTGCTCCAAATTTCGTATACCGATTTATTGTGTTAAGGAGCTTCCCTGATTAGATTTGGAGGTTCATTAGTTAAGTATAAAGGGAGGAAAGGGGGGCTAGACCCCCCCTTAAATTAGATAAATGGGATTTTCATGCAGAGTTAGTCGATTTCCTCCAAATTTCGTATACCGGTTTATTATGTTAAGGAGCTGCCTTGATCAGATTTGGATATTTATTGGTTAAGTATAAAGGAGGGACAGGGGCTAGTGTGCTCTTAATTTAGATAAATGGGTTTTTCATACAGAATTATTCGATTTGCTTCAAATTTGATATACCAGTTTATTACGATATGGCTTCCTTCATTTGATTTGGAGGTTCATTGGTTAAGTATAAAAGGGGGGCAATTGCCCCTCCCCTTAATTTAAATAAATGGGTTTTCATGCAGAATTATATCATTTTGTTTAATTTTTTTTCAACCGGATCCGAACTTGAAGGTTCTATTTGAAGTCAACCAGAAAACCGACCACAACCAGGTTTCGGATGGAGTTCAATTTGAACTTTCAGGTTCGGATCGGGTTGCCGGTGGGCGGAGATTATTTTGTCTGGCTTGCATCGTTTTATACTTCTTTGGAATATTTTTGTCGGTTATGATTTGGTTCGGGACGGGTTTCAGGTTGACTTCGAATGGAATTTTTAGGTTCTGGTAGCGTTGCGTGTCCACGGAAACTAATTTGTCTTGTTCGGATCCGGTTATGGATCTTTGGAATATTTTTGTTGGTTATCAGATTTGGTTCGGGATTTCGGGTTTTTTTCAAATGGAACTCTCAGGTTCGGGTCGGGTTGCATGTAGACTGAAATTATTTGGTCTTGCTCGAATCGGGGTACGGTCTGTTGTAATTTATTTTTCGGGTTTGTGTAGGGTTATGCGTTACTAAACCTAATAAAAAGAAAATTGCCCAGTGAAACTGATGGCATTGAGCTCACAGGCTATTCACACTAATTGTATATTATACTCTTATTTCAAAGAATAATGCCCCTCGAAAAATAAATGAAGGTATTAGTCCCCGTTGCCCCCCTTTCTACTTAAACAAAGAACCTCCAAATCTAATCAGGGGAGCTACTTAGCATAATAAACTATTATAGCAAATCTGAAGCAAATCTGATAATTCTGCATGAAAAAACCATTTCACTAAATTAAGGGGGGGGGGGGATTAGTTTCCCCATTTCTCCCTTTATGCTGAACCAACGAACTTTCAAATCTAATCAGAAAAGTTCCTTATTAGGATGAACCTAGAAAAAAAATTAAACTAAATTACATAATTCTGCATGAAAACACATTTATCTAAATTAAGGGGAGGGGCAATTGCCCCCTTTCCCCCATTTTATATTTAACCATTGAACCTCCAAATCAAATGAAGGAAGCCATATCGTAATAAACTGGTATATCAAATTTGAAGCAAATCGAATAATTCTGTATGAAAAACCCATTTATCTAAATTAAGGGGACACTAGCCCCTGCCCCCCCCCCTGTCTACTAAACAATAAATCTCCAAGTCTAACCAAGGCAGCTCCTTAACATAATAAACCGGTATACGAAATTTGGAGCAGATCGAATAACTCTGCATGAAAAACCCATTTATCTAAATTAAGGGGGGGGGGTCTAGCCCCCTTTCCTCCCTTTATACTTAACTAATGAACCTCCAAATCTAATCAGGGAAGCTCCTTAACATAATAAACCGGTATACGATATTTGGAGCAAATCGAATAACTCTGCATGAAAAACCCATTTATCTAATTTAAGGTGGGGTCTAGCCCCCCTTTCCTCCCTTTATACTTAACTAATGAACCTCCAAATCTGATCAAGGAAGCTCCTGAACATAATAAACCGCTATACCAAATTTGGAGCATATCGAATAATTTTGCATTAAAAACCCATTTACCTAAATAAAGGGGGGGGGGGTAGCCCCGCCTTTCCTCCCTTTATACTTAACTAATGAACCTCCAAATCTAATCAAGCCATCTCCTTAACATTATATTATGGAATTGATTTTTTCCAACTGAGCGAAAAAATGGACAGGCTGGGTTTCAAACTTATAACTTTTGACTTACACTGCTAATGCTCTACTAATTTAGCTGCCGGAGCTGACATATTTCTCTCAGAAAATCTTATAAACAATATAATGTGTTTTGGAATGTAGACCGCTCAGCAGAATATACCCACAGGTAATAAACCTTCATTAAATGAAGTGTACAATATATCTAAGTATTAACTACATCTGCATACTCCCCTATCTAGGCTTGGGCATGTTTTCACTCAACTGGAAAAATTCAATTTTTATGTTACTAGGTTGAGCAAAACGTTCTAGGAAATTTGTGAAAGTTGCGTTGACATGCGCAAATTAACAACAAAAGCAACAAGGACTATTCTTCAAACTAGAGACCATCATAGTCCAATACTTTCAGCCATCATTCTGCCAGATTCTGGATTTTCTGGAAGTACCATGGCGGCTCCTTGGAATGGAAAACCTCTTGACATGCTTCTTCAACATCATTAAAGGATTCAAATTGACGGCTCTTGAAAAGAGTGTTGCATTGATCGAAAAGGGCCGTAATCGGATGGAGTCACCTCCTGAACTCCTATAGATATACAACTAGTCATCATATATACGATACAAATTCTGGTTTTGAGGTCTGGTTATTTATAACTATTAGATCAAAATTTTCCCAGAACTTTTTGCTCAACCTAATATTTTTGGAAATCAGTATGACATAGAAAATAGTGTTTCGAATTCATCGTTAACTTAAAGCATCTAACATGTTATGAAATAATTAAAGTCTATTTAAATATTAATAGTAGAAAAATGTTTAAATTTTATAATAAAAAATATTAAAAGGGAAATATAGTTAAAAATTGCTCACTCTTGAACTACAATTTTAAAATTTAGATTTCTACTCTTTTGTCACTCAAAAGTAATTTAGTCCTTGTTATTCATAACTTACAAATAAAATTTGGGATTTGTTTCATTCAAAACTTCGTATGTGAGTTTTTAAAACAAGTGTTGATTTACTGCATTTCGTGTAAAATAAATAAATTCACGTATACAAAACATCATATCATTATTACAAAACATAAAATAAAATGTAAGTTTATTATATGTGTAAGTGTACTTATTAAATTTGTACTGTGTAATCTCAAATATGTAGAACACATTCCATAAAGTTAATTCATTTCAATAATTCTGTTATGTGAAGCATTTTGATTAATTCATTTACTATTCATAACTAATTCTACTACTATTCATGGCTAATTCGTGAACTATTATAGGCATTTAATTAATAATGTTAAGTTAGAATAATGTGCATTGTAAATGCAGTTGTTTATGTAGTTTTTGCAAAAGATAAATACTGAACATATTACTAACTTAGTTATGCGTAAACATGTTTGAACCGTTACGTTTCAGGTTTAATTACACTATGCCGATTAACCTATAGCACAAATCATTTCCCTTCGTACATTTATTATAAAGGGTTCTCTTTACATATGTACTACTAATTATCACATGCTTACACTAATGGAAGGGATAATCACATATGCATAATTAGAGGCTTCAGGATTTCACTATAATAATACAATGTGGAATCTGAATTAGGATAATATGTAAGTGGTTGAAATTAAATTATTAGCATAACTGCAAAGGAAAAATGCCTTCGTGTAAGGGTATATTTTAATATTTTTAATATATACTAGAGGGCTCAGGCCCCTACGAGCTACGCCCACCAACATCCGTTCAGACTTCAAAGCCTCTGAAAATATAGTAATGTGTCCTGTTTACAAAATATTACCAGGTTAAGGTATTGAATGTTGTTATCAACATAGAAGTGGCTATCTTGTGTAATCGGGTTGTCATGCTTATCCGTTTGAATGTGGCTTTTTATGTGCGTTCGTAATTATATAAATAAGTAGCACCTATAGTCGTCGTTAGGTCCGTCTGTCTGTCTGTTCGCATATAACAGAGCAAAAACTACCCAACCGAATGGTCTGAAATTTTAAATATATACTTGTTGCAAAATTTTGATGAGTCATTTCAAATTTTATGAAAATCAGATGTATAATTTAATTACCGTTCAAAAGTTTTCCGTTACATGATGGCCAATGGCGAAAATTATTTCAAGTGCATCTGAACTCAAGTGCATCTGAGTGTTACTGCCTTTCGAAGAAAATGAAATACATTTCTACTTAGGAAGTGCACTAAAATATACATTCAGTACAATATGCGGTTCAAAAAATATTTATAAAACTAATAGTACGAACGCACCTCATTTGCCACGTTTGGCATGCAATTTTCAACTTGTTTCTGTTACCATGACCTCATCCATCATTGTCGTAACACCTGATCACTGTGGGATTGATAAGTAAGATCAGTTACACATTTGAAAGTCAGCTTTTATTAAAAGGTACGTTAAAATTGTCGCTATCTTTCTGCCTTTTAAAAAGACGCTATGGACAATATTCTTCCTTTAGGTTCGTGGTTAAAAAACTCCGTTTGCTTGGGAATAGATTTCAGAACCAAGGAATTGAAAACCATTGTGTTTGCACTTATATTATATGTTTTAATCGAGTTTTGGATATTTTTAGTAACAGCTATAGCTTATTCATGAATTCTTTTCTCTATTTTGATACACCATCATGCATATATTTATGTTATTTTTACATTGCATATTGTTTATAATAATTAATAAGAGTATCCGAATTTTCAATTATGTATTTAGCGAATTTTAATTTAATGTATTTTGCACATACATTTATTTGTATTTATGCTGCATCAAATGATGTAATATATATAAAAAAAAAATTGCTAGCCGCACTACTTTTATACCATGTGACTTCACATTAAAATCCTTTGGAATGAAAGTCGTTTTAAATGTATCATTTTAAAATATGACACAAGTTTCTTTATTGCCGAAACGTCAGTGAAGGCTTACTGTGGAGACACGAAAAGTTTTGGTTTCCGTTAGTCTGTCTGTCTGTTAGTCTGTCTGTCTGTTCCGCGATAACTGCCGCAAAAAGCATCCGATCGGCTTGAAATTCCCTGGGCATGTTGATGAGCTCCCCGGATTTAGCTGTATAGTTTTGGGTTAAATTTGGTTCATTCGTTCGGAATATACAGAACATTTTATTTTGTGATATAATGCTTTTCTATGGGAAGTCAGACGATTTTCAAATTTTCATTTGTTGAAAGAAATCGCTCATATGAATAATAGATTTAAATGGTAAATTTTGGATGCTGAAATTTTTAAATAAGAGTATTAAATTATTCTTATTAGTTTGCAATTTTGTCAAAACATTTGTCAGAGCTTTTAAATTAGGTGTATAACTTATGATAGAATTTTATACATGTGTTCGAATAATATATTATGAATACATTTTATTTTATGAATTTACTTATATTTCATTTTTTCTTTTAACCGTTGCGTAGCAACAGCATCTCATCTAAAAATATCATAAATGTGAAAGTATGTATGGTTTTTTGAAGTCAAATCAAAGCAAAAGGAATGAATTAATGAATGCCTTTGTATAGATATTTGCATATAGATTTATTTAAACGCAGAAATGAAAATAGTATTTATATACTATATAGAATAATATTTTCATTTATTTATTCAACTATTTGATTATAAATGAAAAAGTTCGTTATTTTCATACAGAATAAACTGACATTATTCTGTTAAATTTTATAAACTTTATTGTTGCCAAAAAAAAAAAAAATGAATAACAATTTCTCCCAAAGAGTTAATTTTAAATTGTAAGATTTTCACGTGCAAAAGAAAAATGGAATAAGCAAATAAAAAATAAAAAAAAGGATATATAGGACAGGAATGAATACATATAAACATTTCACACCAAATACCACCTAAAATAGTTTTTGTAGCAGTATTTTCCCAGCACTACGAAGAAAGATTCCTCGATTTACACGATTTTATTTGGCCTTCCTTTTCTCATTCTTTGCGATTTCATTTTCGCAATTGCGTGCATTAATTGGCACAAAATTTTACATTTTTATGACTGAGATAAATGTAAGGCGATACAAATAAGAAATTCCGTATTGTCTCCTATAAAATGTGATAAAGTGTTGGTTAATCATATATGTTTTTATTAAGAGGAGCAGAGCTGCCAAGCCTCCGGCGTTCTGGATACCAGTATTTTAATACAGAAAATGTTACTTTATTTAATTGAAACATTTGCGCGATTTAAAAGAACATTTTCTCTAAGATAATAGTGATGTGCAAAAAGCTTGAGACTTGGTATGTCTGGTGGGGAGTGAAATGTTTTACTTAATGCATTTATCTCTATTTTAATGCTACGTGAACAACGTCCGTGTAACAGCTTGTAGAATGTAAAATAAATTAAATTATTAAAATAATCCTTATTACGAAAAATGAAACAGAAAGCCCGGCTAAGGGAAATGAAATGTTAGTTAACCTTTCGTAATTTGACCTGAACATAGGTTTGCGTCAAATTTCAACGGTATTTGTAACATCACGATTTTAAATTAAATGTAGATACTATTAAAAGAAAATCACAAAAAATACTTAAAGGCGCCAAATCATGTTTATCTATTTAACGATGATGAATTATTAACTTAGAAGCCCCCCTACTTTAGGGTGATTTTAGTAAGTTAATGCTATCGAGTACATTTTTTGATATTTAGATTAGATCTTAGATATAAATATTGCAGAAAGGTAATAAAAATTATTTTTTTATAAACAAAATTTATAAAGGTATTAGATTTCTAAATTAGATGTTTCAGTTTACATTTCCAAAAGTTCTTTATCCATTAGATACAGGTATTTGTGGTTAGCAGGCAAGTAAATACTGCTGTTTGGATATTAGGATAACGTAAAATGCTTGACCGAGTTATTGCTTATCCTTATAAATCGCAGTGTAAAAAGGAATCTAAGATATGGGGTAATCATTAACTCAATCAGTAGAAAATTACAAATGCAAAATAAATTACACAACGGGGGGTTCAGGAGGGCAGAGCCCCCCTGAAGTAATTTGCTTTGTTATATAAAAATTACTAGAATAAGTAGCTCGTGAGAATTTCAGAATATCCTTACATAACAACGTGTTTAATTTAACGCTTTTAATGTCTGAAACCATCGAAATATTTTTTTCCTTTTATAAATGTTTGTGTAATTTAAATAGTTTAAATTTTGTTTTTGTAGAAAGATTAATATTACGCAAAGTTTGATAAAAACAATGAGTTGCAGAGATGACGTTGAGGCTCTTGATCTGCAGATTTACTAGTTAAATGTATTTTCCATTCACTAATTTATTTATTTTTAAGATTTTTTTCTCTTTTGAGTTTCACATGTACATACATTATTTAATTTAAAAGTGTACAGCTTCCATGAACTTGTACAAGTTCGTTAATATTTTAATTGAAATTTAATTCATCTTGTTGTTATGGGAACGCACACACAGAAAAAAAATATCTCTGGAATTGAAGTCTCGCATAGATATATTTTTAATTTTTAACTTTTCGTCAATATTATAATTTTTCCATTTTAAATACGCAATTACTACCATTTTCTTCTTTTAACGCATATTAATGAATTTTTCATTTTAATGTTTTCTTTCTCTTTTTAACATTCACCTGAAAATAGTTTTGTTGTTAGAAAGGAAGTATTATCATTTGCGCTGCATCAGAATTGACGACAAACATTAAAAATGCATCTCGAAATAAGAAATAAAATCTCGTAAGTATATTTTTAAATTTAAACTGTCTGGCAGGATTATTACTTGGCCATTTTAAATATGACGTAATTCCCCGCATTTACTGCTTTAAATGAATATTAATAAATTTATTATTTTGCAGTTTTCTTTCGCTTTTATTCATAGTAAATACAATTTTTATGACGTAATTTTCAATATTTTAACATGTAATCATTTAATTCTGAAGTATTTTCTCTTAGTCACGTTACGTGTATAGGCACGTGTAAATAAATGTTTAATCGTGAGGAAATATTATTCTTTGCACTGGTTCTACGACTGGCAACAATTAGAAATAATAGCCTTTTTTAAAATACGCAAAAAATATCTCTTGAAATTAGGAAAATTTAATTAAATTAAATAAGAAATTATTATTTATTTAATATTAATATTATTATTAATATTTAATGAATTCTTTTTTTTCAAATTCTCTTGAAAAATATAATTTAATCATAATATTGTCTTTACTATTGATTAAAATAAAAGGTAATTTCAAATTCAATTTGAATATAACGGAAGAAAAATAAATCTAATAATCCCTATCGGTGTCCGTTTGGTTTTCTTCCTTTTTTACAAAAAGGGAGTAATTTAGTTGCCAACGTTACAGTAATTTATTTCAAATTAGAAGATAATTAATATTTCGAAAACTAATTCGAATTTTAATATTCTAATACTAGTTTTGAGATCTGTGGATCAATGCGGATTTTTGGTGCTAATTTCACCGCATAATGTGTTTCCATTGCATAACATCCATTGTGTTGCATAAATTCCATGTTTTTGGAGAGCTGTGAAACGTAATCAGTCGTTTCATAAAAGTCATTTCATAAATTCGTTTCATTAGGATTTTACCTATATAGTGTAGATATATACTATTATGTTTATCTAATATTATACTGGATGATCATATTAATGTTTCTCTCTATAACCTGTGAAGAATGTTTCCCGGATAAAGTATGATAAATAAGGTCTTGATGGATAAATTATTCTACTTTTTTTAAAATCAATCTGTAAAGGTTCTTTGTTAGATAATTTGTCCAAAGCTGTAGTTCTCTTGTTGCATTTGATGTTTGTTATATGATCTTTTATTCTAGTTTTAAGTTGTCTGCTTGCCATACCTATACATTATTTGAAACCCATTACTTGAAACACACTTTGAAAAAAAAAGGAAAAAATCTTAAACAACTATCAAAAAATTATTAAATATTGGTTATCAGCACTATTATACGTTTTTAAGCTATATTTTGGTAAGTATGATATAAAATTATTCATTATTTACTTGCAAGCTATCCTGTTTTACTGTAAAGTATTATTTTGATTGACCACGTTAATTATGCTGCATTTAAATAAAAAAAGTATAATGCTCAAAGAGCTTTTAAAAAGTTTTATACTACTAGAGAAAGATTAACCGAATTTTCACTGTTCTTTCAGATTACTTTAAAATTTAAAATTTTATTATTTTCAAGCCGAAATTTAAGTATTCAAACTATTCATTTTTATTGCATATTCTTCTGAACAGTGCAAACTTCAAAGTTTAAATAGGTAGTTTTAAGACCTATTTAAAAATTTCTTCTTTGTTAATCATCTAGATGAGATTACATAAAAGAAATTAAACATTTTTGGAAAGAGCGGTTTATATGTTTATTTCCGCAAGCTTTTATGGAAATTAATGGAAAATGCGTAATTTTGGTGGACTGTTTTGTAATTTCTTCTTTGTTAATTATCTAACCATGATTAACATAAAGAAATGAAACGTTTCGCAAACAGGGTTTCGTACGATTATTGTCGTAATGTAAGTTCTCATTTACCAGTTTATAAAGAATATTGGTGGCAGAATTCCAAGTTCTCAAATTATCCTTTAATTCTAAATGTTAATACGTTTACCAAATATAATAATAATAATAAAAAAATATTATAAACTGTTTTTCTAAAGCAATTAATGTTATTACTTTGTTATGATTAAGAAATATATGTATGCATACGTTTTAAATATTTTTTAAGAATGGGAATCGGATAAATTCTTTTCTTGCACTTTTTATTTTTTGTTACAAATAATTTGATAATTAAACAGAAACACAATAAAATTATTTTTTATTTGCGTAATGCAAATATTTTATATGTTTTATATGTTTTAAATTTTTAACTGTTTTAAAACTATAAATATCAGTTTTCATCTATAATATTTCCATGTGTTAATATTTCCGGGATGACGCTAAATTTTACATTTAAACAGAACAATTTAATCCGATCAAAAACATCTCATGTAAAAAAATATCCAAGTCTCGTGACGCTTTAACCGTAAAAAGTTTTGAGATTATGGTGACCCAAGTTTAGCTCGCTTATTAACTCTGACATTTTAATTTACAAATTACCCCTCGTCGCTACACTTTCAGTTAATGATTATTTTGTGACTTCGCAATTACGCCGCACAAGGAAATTATTACGTCAACTCTTTACTATGTTTTGTGTTGAGGTGGATTTATTTGAATAAGGTTGATTATGAACGCGAAGGAAAGAAGTCTAAAGGTATGATGCATCGGTTGGAGGTCTTTGTAAAAGAGGTGTCTGGTTCGTATTCGCGTCACATATGAAGAGAATTACCCAAAACTCCGGATATATAGCTCCACCACGAGAGAGTTTACGCAACCGGGATTACAGTGTTATGTAAAATTATGTCCAAGCTAAAAATGCATATACATTCAGTGCTTTTCTGTATATTATTTTATGAAGTACTTTATAAATAAACGTTAATATTAAATTGTAAACAACAGCCCTTAGATTCTCGTGTTGTGTGATTGCAAAGTCACAAATAATCTTTAATTAAAGGTGTAGAGACTAGGAGTAATTTGTGAATTAAAATATCAGAGTTAATAAGCTAAACTTGGCCCTAGATGATCTCAAAAAGTTTTACGATTAAAGATTCACGCGACTTGGCTAATTTTTACTTTCTTCTATCTTTACAAGAAGAAAGTATTCGATTCGTGAAAATTTTCGACTAGGAAATTCTTTCTGTTTTCGACGGATTTACACGTTTTAGGGGTCAGAGATTCCGAAAAACATGTTTTTACAAAATGTCTGTCTGTGAGTCTGTGCATCTGTGAGTCTGTCTGTCTGTGACACAAATTTTGTGGGCGCTCTATCTCAAGAACTAATGCAGGGAATTTAATAAAAATTTATATTCTGTTAGTCCCTGATATAAGTTGGCGCTGATTAGTTTTTGGTGTAAATCGCTCAAGAGGTGGTGTTGCTATGCAACCTTTTTCACGATTTCGGCAACAGCTGAATCTCCGGAACTAATGCATCAAACTTCAGATTCAGTTAGTCCTTGACATGAACTGAAGTTTTGTACATTTTGGTGTAAATCTCTCAACAGGTGGCGCTGCTATAGTGCATTTTTTACGATTTCCGCAATAGCTCTATCTCAACAACTAATGCTTGGATTTTCGTCAAACTTCAGATTCAAGTATACTTTGATATGAATTAGTGCTGTTTGTGTTTTGGTGCATATCGCTCAACAGGTGGCGCAGTTATACTGCACTTTTCAGAATTTCCATTAAAGCTGTATCTCAAGAACTAATGCAATAATTTTGACCTAATTTTAGAATCAGTTAATCCTTGACATGAATTGTCATTTTGTACATTTTGGTGTAAATCGCTCAACAGGTGGCGCTGCTATGCTATATTTTTCAGAATTTCCACTATAGGTGTATCTCAAGAACTAATGCACGAATTTTCATCAAACTTTTGAATCAGTTAGTCTTTGACATGAATTGACATTTTATATAGTTTGGTGTAAATCGCTCAATAGGTGGCGCTGCTATGCTGTTTTTGTGATTTCCGCAATAGTTCTATCTCAAGAACTAATGCGTGGATTTTCAACGAACTTCAGATCCATGTATACCTGGATATCAATTATTGCTGTTTATGTAATGGTATAAATCACTCAACAGGTGGCGCTGCTATGCTACATTTTTCATTATTTCCGCTATAGCTCTATCTCAAGAACTAAGGCACGAATTTTTATAAAACTTCAAATTCAGATACACTTTGATATGAATTGGTGCTAAATTGATTTAATTGACGTGATTTGTATAGAAGAAAGATTTGTGATGGCCACAACATACTAGTTTTTCACTTGAGATGTTTTTAATGGGATTTTACTTCTCTTTGTAGGTAGAAAGTCAAGGTACGCTTTTGAATTAGTGTCGATTTCAATTGCCCTACACTGTAAAAAAAAAAAAAAAACATTTTGGATAACATCGGTGACATCTGCTGCACGATACTAACGGAAAGTTTTCTGATTCGAGTAGAAAACGGAAAGAACACGGAATTCCGATTAGTAATGAAAAGTTTCTGAATGTATGTAAACCTTTCATTACGGAACAGAAAGGTTTCTGAATATATACATGAAACCTTTCTGAAGACAAGGATTATTTTGCAAAAGGGGTTTAGTTTAATAAATGGGAATTTGTGAAGACGCCGGTTTTACTAAATGAAATTTTATGAAGGAACCTGTTTTAAATGGATGTTGTGCGATTTTTTTTTTCTGATTATTATTTTTAATATCTGCTTTATTTTATTCTGTAAAAAAATCAATATGATTATACCTTTTTGATAATGTAGATAAAATCTTGTGTTTTACCATATTGCAGTGAAAATGTTACCATGCGGATTTAACATTAAAGTTCCTTAACTATAGCGTTATTGAAAATGGAACGACAAATACTTTTGAAAAGTGCTTTTTTTAAAATCATTTATATAATTATTTTTCTTAGTATTTTAGTTCTTTATTAGCCTTTCTTTGTTACATAGACATTTTAATACATAACATATTATTATATTTTTATTATTTGTGTGTGTAAATAAGATATCATTGCAATTTGGGGTTAATGTTGACACAATATAGTTTTATGCTTTTCACAGCATAATCTTAATAAATTAAAATGCCTTATAACTTAAAACTACAAAATTTTGTGTACTATATTTTAATAAGAGAAGCTGATGGTTAATAATCTAGAAACTTTCAAATTTATTTATTGTGAAGTGCGTGAGCTAAATAACAACAGTATTATTATTATTATTTTTTTTTTTCACAATTCTATCTTGTAAAATCTGAGGAAACATTTTTCTTTTCACGAAAGAGCATTTAGATAAACAAGTGAAATTCAAATCGCAAAAATATGCAACAGTTTAATTTTTTTTAAACATTAAAAAAAAGTGTGTGTGGGGGGGAGAGGTGTGTGAAGTTTACATATCTGGATCTGAGTACTGAACAAGTTAATTAACTTTTAAAAAAAATTCTTTGTAATTTTGTACGCTATATTATAATTTAAGGAAAAAAGGTAAATGGAAAAAAAATAATTAGATTAACAGAATATGTTTAACATTATCCCATACATTTGTAATGCGTACATCGTAACTTGATTTACATGCAACAAAAATATTCTGAAATATATAATCAGAGGTAAAATAATATTACATTAAAAAACATTCATATAATTGAATTATAGATATCTGTATTGTGTAATGTTACTGACATATAAACGCTATTTTGAATTTTTGAAAGCCTTTTAGGAAACACCAAAACAAATGAATTAATTTTATGACCTACTAGCAGAACTACCCGGCTTCGCCCGTGTCACTTTTAAGAAGCCTTCCAGGTAAAATAAATTAAAACGAAATAATACGGCAATCACAATAACTGAAATTTGTGCATTCCCATCCACAAATCGTTATAAAGACAATAAAAAAACATGACGTTATTGTCTTGCAACCATAGTAAAATCCCCGAGCTTTAATAACAGAATGCACGTTTTCTTTGGCGGGTGTAAGAGAAAAATATGTGATTTTCCTGATAATACCAAAAAAAAAAAAAAAAAAAAAAATCCTCCAAATCGCGCAGCACTTAGTGAAATTCTCGTTTGTATGGTATTATCTACATTATAAAGTAAAAACACGATGTCAGTGACCATAAATTGTGCCCCAAACTGTAACCCATAAAATGTGCCTTACTCCAATTTTTCTAACTTTTAAACATCAGACAATTTCATGTTTTACAATTTCGAATAGAAAAAAGCTCTCTCAAATGAAATTTGTTTGAAAATTGTACCTCAATTTTCTGATTTTAATGGATTTTAAAGTAATTTTTAAGCATGGATATTTTTTAAGTTGAGTGCAACCCGATTACGAAAGATGATACTGTTTACACTCAATGCAAGAGTATAAAGAAAAGATATGTCTATGAGTAAAACTGGTATCATATTTTCGGTGGCAACAACCTAACACAACAAATTTCCCTTTTACTGCAGTTTAACGTCTAAACATTGTACATTCGATTGTTCTAACGCATTATAGAAAACAAAAGTACTTTCAGTAATATTTGTTTGTAATGTTTATCGCAATTTACGAATGTTTTATGGGTTTTAAAATAATTTTTAAGCATGCATATTTTTTAAATATGCTTGCAACCCAAATACAAAAGATTAACTCAATTGTTCAAAAACATTGTAAATAATTCAGAATTTGTTTGCTTTCGCGTAATATTCAATAACTAAATTGGCAAATGAAATTAAAACGCCAAAAATAAAATAAAATAAAACATGAATTTAACAGATCATGCTACTACTGAATCAAACTACTGAAATCAAACTACTGAAAATAACCTGATAATTATATAAAATTCAAATGGGAATTTCGTTCCGGGTGCATATAACTTGAATTCTTCAGAACGGATTTCCATGCGACTTTCACTATTAGTTTTTTAGGGAAGATTTTAGTGCGTAACGTATTGTTTTCCATTGCTTAGTCATAGAATTATAGGGGAAAGTTATATAATCATGTGAACCCAATTATGAAAGATTAGTCTTATTAGCTGAATGAAAAATGCAGAACTATTTTTATTTCTAAGTATATTGACGGGTTTATCTTCAGCAATGGGGCTGTGCGCTAGTGTATTCTTATTTTAATGAGTGTGCCTGACACCTATTATGGCATGCACCTTTGTTTAAAACAATATAGAATGACTTATGTTTTAAACGACTATCTGGCATGCAACTTGATTACAAAATACTAACCTGCAATAATGCTTAAGGTGCTTCTCCAGTTCCCTGCTCAACAACGCGAAAATTCTGACACATTTCTGACTTATTAAACGTAATGGCTTAAAATTTGTAGGCCTGAGTATTAAAGCGATGGAATTGAAATTAATTTTTCCATTTTTTAATAAATAAATTACTTATCGAGTTATGAGCAATTGTGGTTGCGTGACGGCCGGTTTTTATCCTTCATTGCACTGTTGCGTCCGAAATTCAGTTCAAAACACCAACTGAAAGATCTTATACTTTTACCAACATATGGAAACTATCTTTCGATTACATAGTTTCTAAATAAGAACTCCTGTCAATTTCATGCGTTTCCGAACAAAAATTAATTAAAAAATATATCAGAAAATAGATCCTTTGGATTTGAGAACAGTCTTAACTTTATAAACAGCCTTAACTTTACGTTTATGAAAAAACTCACATTTTTAGTTATAATTTTGGAGCTCGCGAAATTTAAATTCAGAAAAAGGATGTTCTTTTGACACATTGTGGTAATTTTTTTAACTTTTAAAATTAAAATACCTGTTTTCTTTGGCACGAGTAACAGAAGTATACAATATCTTCCACAGTACGGGGGAAAATACAAAAAAAAAATACTCCCAAATGAGGTAGTAGTTACTAAAATTTTATTTGGAAAATTCGAAATTTTATTGAAATTAAATCTACAATGATTAGATGAAATGATGTCATTTTCCATAAATTTTAAATCAAGACATCTGTCAAGAATTTTTTTGAAAATGTAAATAACCGCTCTGTTTTTGCTATAAATCACAGAAAATGTTAGCACAGAATCTAAACCAATACAACACTTAACTTAGCGATAACGTATAGCTCTAAGTTATGGCTGTGGTATACAATCGAAGTAGTAAGCAAAATATAGAAGCCATATGTTTACAATGAGTTTGATTACGTGTTGAAAAGATTTGATAGAATGTGACGTCATATCTAGCCTTTTTTTTCCTTTTTTTCTTAAATTGTTTTCATGAAATTTGACTTTTTGTATTAAAATAGATGTTTTAATTAAAAGAAAAAACATTCAAATTGAGGTGCTACGTTATTTTCCCGCTCTTATTGTTAAAGTTTTTATTTTATATACAAAAAAATGTGAATTTTCTGTTTAGAATGAGGTCAATATCAAACACGCAAAAATATAGCAAGAAAATCTGAATTTTTATTGGCAAATAGAAACAAAATACACGCGTTATCCTTATTTTTTTTCACATTGTTGTGTCATTTTTTAGGGTAAGGCAACAGGAAAGAAACGTTTGAATTTAAAAAGATTTAAAAAGAGATATTTCTATAATGTTAAATTATGGAAGTGGTAGAAAAAAGGGATAAATAGTGGTCTGATAATTTTTTAATGTAGACAGTGATCTTTTCCACGTTCTAAAATGTATGTACATGAAGTTTCGTGCAAATCGGTCAAAAATTGAAGATTTGTATAAAGGACATACACACAGAGAACGGCTTTTATATATATATAATGATTTTTAAAAGTAAATCCTCTAAGTATAACAACAGTTTACTGTTTATTTCTACTCGCAATACTGTTAATTTTACAAAAAAAGAATAATAAAGACGTAAAATATCATTGAATATTCAGCGTGTTTGATAAAAATGTAATAAATGCATGTTCATTTAAGTTATAAGGCAAATAATAATTAACCTTTTCACCGCCGCGAATTGATATATCCGTTCACTAAGATGTAGGTTTCACAGCAATAGAAGCATTTTTTAAATTAATATAATTCTACAAATATAATGCAGTTTTAAAATATTTTGTTATGTATTATATTCTCAAGGCTTATACTCAAATACGTAATTAAATTATTTATATCATGTTATAATAATAATCTTTTTTCAGACTTTTTAAAAAATTACAGAGAAAACAACATTACAATTATGCCCTTTTGCTCGGCGGTCAGGGGGTTAAGAACACGCTATGAAAAGGATAATACAGTATTGACATCAAGTTTAACTATATTATCTTTTTTACATGCACACTTACCGGGTGTCCCAAAAAGGACTGACTGATTTTAAAATTCAATAACTTGCAAACGGTGACAGATATTTAAAAAATTCTTGCAGGAGGGTTATGCATAAGGTCAAAAGTTTTATTACAGTGATTTTCGATTTTAGTTCGAATTACAAACAATAGATTGCACTGCGATCAATAGACGCTGAATTCAGGCTCGATTTTTGGTACTTCGTGGCCTGGATAATACATTTCCATCTCCTTTTTCAGCATGGAAGAAGAGAAAGGACCAGAAATCGAACCTGTATTTAGCGACTATTGCTTACAGCGCCATCTATTGTTTGTAATTCGAACTAAAATCGAAAATCACTGTAATAAAACTTTTGACCTTATGCATAACCCTCCTGCAAGAATTTTTTAAATATCTGTCACCGTTTGCAAGTTATTGAATTTTAAAATCAGTCAGTCCTTTTTGGGACACCCGGTATATGCATATATGTTACTACTATATAAAGAAACAGAAACAAGGTCTGATACATCAAAGCATAAAGAGATTATTCATTTCTTTTCGTGTGTATTAACAAAGAAAGCTAATAAAGAATAGTAAATAAAAATATCATTGCCGTTGATTAAAAAAAAAAAAAAAAACAATTGCCAATAGGAATGATCGTTCCGTCTTCAATAATAGTAAATTTCCAAAGCTTTACAAATTCCACTGATAATATCCAAGGTTAGCATTTCTTGTATAATTTTAAATCACGGTAAAAATTACCCACATAATGTAAAAAATATCATAATAATATTTTTTTTTTCTAAATAAAAGCAAACAGAAATGCACGCGCTACAGCAAGTGCTCTACGGTGCCATACTGATGCAGACAAATTGACGTCGACATTCAGCGCTATCGGTTACGACGATGGGGAAATAGTTGAGAAATACCTAAAATGCTCATGCGTTAGCTAGAAGAGCGGTGGTTTCACTCCACAGCGGAGACTAAACCAAAAAATTCGGAAATGTTTCTGATGGTTTCAGAAAGTGAATATAGCTCTCAGATATCCGATTGTATCCGAAACGTACCTCTTACAATACTAAACGTTGCAACACTTTTTTACAGTGTATCTTTAGCTTCATAGACATTATAAGTTTCATGTGCATAAAATGACTTCTGATTACTTGAATGCTTCGCTTGTCCTAGAAATGCTTCGAATTTGTCAAGTATGCTTGTGTCTTAATACACTCATTCAATTTTTCTAGAAAATACATTAGTTTTTATTTCAATTTATCGGCTGTTCCATCAATGTTCTCTAACTTTAATTTCCTAATGATTAGAATAATTTTATAACTTTGTCTGCTTCCAGTCTATCTCTCATTTTTTGGTTTGTCCTCTCGTAATGTAATCAGAAGAGTTTATTTTAAACTGTAGCTTAGTTCTAGACCTTTTTCGTTGGAGAACTCCCTACATTCATGGCAAGGTGTGAAACAGTATAGCGCCCAACTGCTTACCGATGGGCTTCATGTTTCAAAGAACTGCTGCTAGGTACGTACGGTTTCCAAACTATTTTCAGGGTGTGAATCACTGTAAAGTTTTAATGTGTATTTTTGTTTTAGAGGATGGTTTTGACGATTACGAGCAGCAGCTTCTTGCAACTATTGAGAATGTGATTTCTCGGAACTTATAGGCCTTCCGCTTTTGACCTCAGTAAGTTTCCCGACTTTTTTTTCTGCAGCCGATTTCTCTTCTAGGTATTCATTTTGGAAAAATAATAGATTTTTTTGGAAGTGTTAAGAACAGGAATTAGAACGTCATAGTGACCTCATAAGAAACTACGAGGAAAACATAAACGTTTCACAAGAGTTTAAGCATTATCCCCTATGATCCCCTATGGCAATTCTCATAGGTCTCGAACTTACAAGTATATAGTTTGGCGGCTACCATGAGCTTCGAGATCGATCCATAACTTGTAGTATTCGACATAAGCATCAAGTACAGTTCAGTATTAGGGGGAATATTTCCATGCTCATCTCAAGTGTGTGCTTGAAGCTGACCCCAATGCGCAACAACATACTCACGTATAACACAACTGATATCATAAGGCGAGGCTGTGTTAACTAGCAGAGAAAAAAAGATCTAAACGAAACAGACATGAACCATCTAAAGGTATACGAGTTACTCGATGAGGATTGTTTTTTACCGTCATCAAAGTATTACATTTCAGTTTTTTTCCTTTCAAACTTTCTTCGATCAACAATGACTTTCGTTGGAATGTCTTACAATTTCGCATTTCTCTCCTTCACCGATTCTTTTTGTAGAAATAATTCTGCAGCAATTTTGCAGATACACACTGACATCTAGAATTTAAATTTTACACAATAAAAAAAACTGTATACCAAAATTTTAAATTCAGTTATTTTATATATCACTAAGTTATTTTTTTAAACAAGTCATTAAAATCTTTTTAAAATAAACTTTCAAACCTTCATAGTGTTGAATTTAAAGTAAAGCGTAATAAAAAATATTTTTAATTTAAATAATGTAGAACCTGGTATCGCTCGGTAGTTTGGTCAATATTTATTTTTTTTTTCCAATAAATATTGAAATTTTAAATACTATGCGCAAAACATCAATAAGTTATGAAGAGTATATTTTTATAAACCGCTCGTAGTGTTAGAACGGTGAAAAGTGAAAAGTCGGGGAAAATGATCTCATATTGGTGGAAAAAAGGATGAAGTTTAAATTTTAAATGTAAAAATTATTGCTTTCTTTTAAATGTAATGTCATTTTTTTTTTCGGGAGAGAGATGGAAGTATAATTCAGATTTTGAATTCCAAAACGTTCATTGGAGTACCTAAAAGGAATATTAAGAAATTTTGCACATTTCAGAGAATTTGTATTTTCTTTTACAAAAATAAGCTCTTTTTACATAGGCGATTATGGCAGTCATATCCTGAGTTCTATTCTCCATGATATACAAAAATTAAATTTATTATTCCTCAAAAATTTTATACGTCAATAGTTTGGAGAAAAAAATGAGGCAAAGATGGGGTATGATAAGTAGAAACATTCTCTTGATTTTAAAATTACTGCTAATTTTGTGCAATGGTGCATAGCATCAAATTATAGCGATATTTTTAATAATATGGTAGAGGTTTTAAATATAGCAAAAGTATATGCGCAGTTCTCTAAGAAGAAATTACAGCATATTTGCAGACTGTTTATAAAATACTAGTGTAAATGCCCGTCCTAGGACGGTGGGTAAAAATTGTACTTTTCACTTAAAATTTCAAAAACTGATAAAAAATAATAGACAATGTGGGAGCGTTTAGATGAGCAAAGTTTGACTAGTTTATGTTCTAATAAAAACACAATTAGCTTTTACAATATTTCTGGGTAAATAAGGTTTTCTAGCTAATACACTATAACAAAATTACGATTTCTTAATAAAACAAAAATTTAACAAATATGCAATAAAACTGCGTAATTAAAACAGTCTTCTGCAACTATTGAAATAATTCTATCTATATTATAAAGGACAAACATATCTGTGCGTAACGCATACGTCATTTTGCGAATGGCAACACTTTGAAATTTGAAATAAAATTTTGGTTTTGCAATTTTCTCTACAGCAAATTTTTAAAGTTCTAAACATCGCACATTTTAAATTTTTACACCGTCGTATAAGGGAAAACATGCTTTTTTAAATGCAATTGGTTTGAAAGCTGTATCTAAATTTATTTTTGAGATATTAATTTTTTTGTAGTTTTTAATACCATTTTTCTTATCGTGGCAACAAAAGTACCTCATTTCTATTGAAAGTCGTTGAAAGTAAACGGAAAATATTCAAAAATAGGAGATACTGTATCTTTTTGTTGCCATTTTCTCATAAAATCTGAAAAAAAAATGAAATTAAACTATGGGCTACGTCAAGAATAATGTCTGTTATTCCGTGATAATGACGTCATATGCACACTTTTCTCTAGACGAAGTTTAAGACTGACTTTTTAAAGTGGATTGCTTTAGCAGATGCAAATGACGTCATTTTATAAAAAAGCGTGTATTTTAATTCTTAAACCTGAATTATGTTTTGTAGAAGTGTATAATTTTCACAGCCCAGCTCCTTTGAAATTCTTCACAGGTGAAAATGCTTCACTTTTGAAACTAACGTAATCGAAATCACACACTGATAAAACGCAATGTTTTACAAAAATTTAGAGTGTCTTTATAAAAGAGAGGTGACATGCAAATAACAGCGATGTATATTACAGAAATTGATGATTCTCGCTTGGATGGATTTGCTTCGCCGAGTTAGAATAGCAAAGAAATAATTCGCGGTTTAAAATAATATCGTGTTCCTGAAGCTTTTGTCGAAAATTCTCTCGAATAATCAAATTTTAATGCTATTCTTTAGGACATTCTACTATAATTTTTCAAAATAATATAATTTGCTTAATTTAATTTTTTCTAATTTTATATAATCTATATATTTAAAACACCAGTGTGTTTTTTGTCATCTGCCCTGATCTTTCTGCTGAACAAATTTTACAACTATTTTTTTTTTTTTAATTGAAAGCTCTTCCTTTGCAGATGTGATTGCACTATCTGCTTTTTTTTAAAATATTGCCACTTCTATATTTTAATTTTAAAAGCATTTTATGAAATTTCTTCAAAATGATGAAAATTAGATAGCTTTCATTATGGCAGACCAGAGAGAAGTAATGAGGTATTTTTAACTTTATTCATGCTATATTCTGAAAAAAATTCAAAAGTGTTGATAAAAATTGTTGTATAGGGTTTAGTGGCGCAAAATCCCATTAGGAGCAGAATATTATATTAGAGGCATAATAACGGAAAATGCCATACTGTTTTTGAAAACACGCATTTTTCCTCATAAATTTTCTATATTGTTTTTCCTTCTGCATGTGTACTGATACTAAGTTTCAGACACTAGTCGAAATGCTTATTTAAGTGAAAATGAAGTCATATTTAAAAGAAAACGATCATTTTCTTAAGTAAAACTAAACATTTTAACACATATGCGCCTAAAAAACATAAATTACGAAAATTCATATTCTCCGGAATTGAGATTAGAATCTCAAGTAAAGAGTGCGTTTGTTCACATAAAAGACGTTGCTGGCAATCGTGACTTCAAGTTTTGAGTTAAATTGATTTTTAAATGATCAAACAAAATACAATTTTTTTTTTTTAATGATGAATATGGATTTGAGAAGTGCGTATGCAAATTTTGAGAAGGTGAACATTGCTGTTTTCATTCCGCAAATCCAAGCATAAGAGCCTCAATTGATAACCACATCCTAATAACTGATTTTTATTATATTTTACTGAATAAGTATCTATATTACAAAGAACAAACGTATCTGTGAGTAACGCTGACGTCATTTTGCGAATGGTAACAATTTACGATCAAATTTCGGTCTTGAAATTTTCGGTACTGCATTTTTTTAATCTTCTGACCATCGTATATTTTCAATTTTCGTCGCATAGGAACAAAAATTTACTTTCAAATGTAATTTGTTTAATAACTGCATGTATTATATTTTCTAAAACAATTTTTAAGCATGATTTTTTTAAGTTTATCTTCTCACGTGCCGCTTTCAAAACATAATAATAATAAACATTTTGCACATAAAGCAACAAACATTTTTTCAGCATTTGTTTCTGACTATTTTTGCATAACGAAAAAAAAAAATACTTCCTTTATTAAAAAATAAAAGAATAATATTAAAAATAAACACCAATCAAACATATTTGTGAAAGGCGAATTAACGAAATTAATGCTTCTTTTATAAGCAAATAAAAGAATTATATTGAAAAAACATAAATCAACATATTTGTAATCGTACAATTTAAATTTTTAGATCACCAAATAGGATTTTTTTTTTAATGGAATTTGTTTGCAAAGTTCATCTCAGTTTACTGATTGTCTATGATTTTAAAAACAATTTTAAAGCATGAAATATTTTTTAATTTATCTATATCGCTCGAAGCTCGATTACGAAAGATTAATCCGTTTGCCCTTAAAACAAAATGAAGATTTCATCATTTTCTTACGGCTAATATCCATAAACTTCCCTATATAGTCCAGGCAATAGGGAATTTTACCTAGCAAAATTAATGGTAGTACTGGAAATCGGCTTTCTAGATGTTTTTTGGGTCGCTGAATCCGAATTTGCAACTCCCCACCAAAATTTTCCCCGGCAACCTCTCCAAATTTTGGTAAAAAGCTCCCCAAAAAAGGTTTTTATTAAAAAAAATGAATTTTTTTATTGTTTTAGAGAAAAAGTATCTAGAAATTCAGAAATTAGACAAAATTTCCAAAAAATTAGATACATAACATTATGACTTAGGATGAAGGGGAAGGGGGAGATCTGCCTCGGAACATGCGCAGCAGTGCTGCGTGGACTAAGTTGCGCAATTCCACTTAACCACTCACACGTTTACATTAGCCTTCCCATCTCCCCTCCGAACTTTCTCTATAAGGTTTACTTTAAGTTTTTTGGGTTGCTGAATACGAATTTTTAACTTCCCCCAAAAATTCCCCCCCGAACCCCCCCCCCCCTAAATAGTTGTTTTTAATCTAAATTTCTTATTGTTTTAGGGGAAAAGCATTACGAAATTCAGAAACTAGACAAAATTTGAAACAAATAGGATATATGACATTATGAATTAGGATGAACGGGGAGGGTGAGGGAGAGGGGTGAGGCCTCTGAAAATGCACTGCGGCGCTACGTGCACTAAATTATGAAGTCCAGGCAATAGGGGATTTTATCTGGCAAAATTAATATTAGTTCTGGAATTTGACTCACTTTATGTTTTTTGGGTCGCTGAATCCAAATTTGTAACTTCCCACCAAAATTTCACCCGGCAAGCCCCCCAAAAATTGATTTTTTGAAAAAATTTGGTTTTTGAGAAAAGCTCGCGCCCCCTCTCTCCCCGTTTATCCTACGTCATAATGTCATATATCCTATTTGTTGCAAATTTTGTCTAGTTTCTGAATTTCATAATGCTTTTCCCCTAAAACGAGAAGAAATTTCAGTTAAAAAAACTATAGGGGGGGGGGATTTTGAGGGTAAGTTAAAAATTCGGATTCAGCGACCCAAAAAACTTAAAGTAAACCTTATAGAGAAAGTTCGGAGGGAAGATGGCAGGGCTAATGTAAACGTGTGAGTGGTTAAGTGGAATTGCGCAATTTAGTCCACGCAGCACTGCGGCGCATGTTCCGAGGCATATCCCCCTCCCCTTCATCCTAAGTCATAATGTCATATATCTAATTTGTTGGAAATTTTGTCTACTTTCTGAATTTCTAGATACTTTTTCTCTAAGACAATAAAAAAATTCATTTTTTAATAAAACCTTTTTTGGGGAGATTTTTACCAAAATTTAGGGAGGTTGCCGGGGGAAATTTTGGTGGGAAGTTACAAATTCGGATTCAGCGACCCAAAAAAAATCTAGAAAGCCGATTTCCAGTACTACCATTTATTTTGCTAGTTAGAGTCTCTATGCGGTCTCTATTGCCAGGACTATATAAATAAATAAATAAAATAATATAAATAAAACACAAATTTACTAGACATGTATAAGCTCTGAAATTATCAGAATATAAAAGGATACCATAAGTAGGAAAATCTTGGCAAATACTCTTAGCATGCGGCTAATAAGAAAATATCGCTTTTGATAAATTTCAAAAATTTATTCCATTGTATGATTCGTATTTTCCATATGAAAAATGCCTTTTTAATGTAAGTGGTCTTCATAAATTTTTTGCATATATAGAAATTTATTAGTTTTCAATTAAAAAAAAAAAAAAATGTTTTCACGTTCTTTAACCCGGGAATCCCGGGTACGATCCCCTAGTTTTTAAATAACACTTTGAAATTGTATTTTTATCGTTAACACCCCCCCCCCCCCCCGCCTTTTCACGCGCCCCTCTCCAATTTTTTTTTTAATATGTATATTGATTAATAAATAGGTATCTCGGGTTGAACCCCATCCGAAAGAACGAAGGGGAAGTATTGTTAAAGCGTTCTTCATGCCTATTGGTGTTTTTCTTCTGTTTACCCGCGGCTGACGTCACGCAGCAGGAGTGGGACAGCTTCAAGTGATGTCATTTATGTCTTCTCCTTTAATCTTCATACTCCATGGTTTAATTTTTTTTCAATGAATTACAAAAGGAATGACTTTCTACCATAGCTTCATATTTACGTTTTACGCACGAAGTGTGCTACGCTTGTTTTCTGAAATGGCTGCGTAAATCATTGAAATTTTGTTAGTTTTATAGAAAATTATTTTGAACAGAATGGATTTCAGGTAGAAAAGATTTGCATTTAGGCAGATAAGTTCTCTCATATACATCTCAAATCAAAATTAAGCCTAACACGGCTCCATCTTACCGGACACTGGTAAGATTGATGGGGTTCGCCCCGGATGCTTTACCCTGCCTTTTATTATATAGAGATTTAAATTCATCAGATAAACATTTGGTAAAATAAATTAATTTTATTTGTTCTAGTCAATTAAATCGAATTTTACTGTATTCAGTATCCAGTTATTTCGTGTTTGATTTAGTACAGATGGCAAACCGAAAATGCTGCAATTTTTCGTGTTAATGATGAATGACCAAGAGTACCGGCTACAGTTACGCTTACAGAAGATAAAATCCTGAGTTGTTTCCAGGAAAGGTGCGAGATATGACTCTAGGTACAAGAATTTCGATCTGTTATCCCTCTTAGCACTAGATACTTGGTACTTCGTAAAAACGTAGTGTTTAGGATAGAAAGAAAGATATAATTTAAAAATTATGAAATTTGTTTTGTAGTTTTTGATTATTTGAACTTTTACAATTTTTTTTTGGATCTTTATTTCTTTATGTGTATCCCAAAGCCTATCTTCGTACCAAATATCCTTTTTCTATGGCTAGAGGATGTGTCTTAGATTTTTGTTGATCTATGAGTCAGTCAATGTCGAAAAGGCAAAAAAATTGAGTTCATTTAACTTCTAAACTAGAAAAGATAGAAACTTGCATATTTGAACATTTGGTTCCGTTTGAAGAGTACTTAGAAAAACGAAGTTTAAGTTCCTGCGAAAGTCTAGCACAAAGATATGGGAGGGGGGGGGGGGGAAATATGCTGAGTTGCTTCAAGAAAAGGATGCTTACGGCTTTTTTCTAGACTTGGCATTCAATGCCATGATTTGTGTTTTCCCTTAAAACATTAATTAAGCTTCGAAAAGGTACTCTAAATAACAAGTTAAAACAGCCAATAACGATTGGGAAAGTATCGACATTATGTACTACTACGTCTTATTTCCTTAGATTTCTTTGAACTGCATTAAAATATGAAGTTAAAGCTTCTAATATTACTAAAAGCATAAGTTAGTGACTTAATACACACACACACTCAAAAAAAAAAGAAAATGTTTTCTGTACAGATATTAATTTGAATTCATTGAAATGGTTAAATTAAAAAGGTGCTTGAAATGAAGTATCAGAATCCTTATAAAATATGTTCTACATTTTACAAGTTATATGGTTATACAATAGCCTGTTGTGTTTTTATAACTTTTATTTAAAATATTTTAAAAATGGTAAAGTTAAAACTTTATTATTATTTAAATGTTACCATGTTTTGAAGGTATATAGAAACAGTTAAAATAATATAAAAAAAGTAAATTATTTAAATTGATTTAGTACTTAGTTGTTGGTTTGTTTTGTTAGATATTAATTTGTAAGTTCTACACTTGTCATTCATGAAAGCAGTAAACCCATTAATATTTTTCTCTTTTTCCTTTTATTATGGTTTTTAACTACTAACTTTATTATTTCTAAAATTTTAAAGCCATATTTTTAGTTTAATTTCATAGTTAATGATAATAACATACATTTTGAATATAATATCATACTATGCAAAGCTGTGAAAAGAATTATTACTTTAACAATATGTCATACATTTTGGATTAATGGCTGAAGTAGATTAAAGATAGTTCAGTAAAGACGGTAAATCTTATTACCGAATTCTTTTTTTTTCTTTGATATGAATAAAGATAATCTGCTATGAATCAGAAACTGTTATCTGAAAAGATGATTGATATATTGTAATTTTCTTTTATATTTCTCATGAAAAATGTCGGTCCTATTCTGTAATTTTAATGAGTTTTCTCACAATTTTATTTTTCATTTTCTTATATTATTATACAGCTATTGAATTATTTTTATAACATTCAAATATGTGATTAAACAACTAACGCATTATTTAATATTATTAATTTAATTATTATCAAAAATGTGGCACATTCCCAATCAAATACAATTTAGATATTTTAACAAATTTTTAACATAAATCATATAATATTAACAAATATTTTATTAATTTGAAATAACCTTATTGATTTGATTTAATTCATTTCCACGTATTTCAAGCAGGGAATGATTACCGCAATGGCCTCGGCCCCATTGGTAAGGGGGGGGGGGGGTCAAATTTAATAAAATGATTAAGAAAAAAATTTCTCAAAATTGCAGTTTTTGCAACTATTTTTTCAAAAGTCAAAAACGATTTTGGTTAACTTTGCAACTGTATGATAATCCAACGATAAGCCTCGAATACTGCCTTTGAACAAAATCTAGCTACTATTTTAGTACAAGTGGGGTTCCAAAAAGTTGCTGCGCCTTAGGGCCCCTATAACCTTAATCGGGCTCTGATTTCAAGTGGGGACATTTACAATTGTGTGAATACAGATTTTTTCTCATTTTGTATTCTACATATTATTTTACCACTTTCTATGACTATTCCCTCTTGAAATTACAAAATTTAGAACATCAAAATATTTCTAGATCAAAACATTCAAAACATTTATTGTGTCTTCTGAATAACAACTTAATGTCATATGAAAAAAAAAAAATTAACATTTGGCATATGAAATACGAAGTTGTTCAAGAAGATCTAAAGTCAAACTCTTTGCGATTTTTGACCATGTCATTTTCAATCTTTCAACCATAAAAAGCACTAATCCCTGTACGAAAACATCCCATGATTCGTGCTATTTCCAAATACACATTCCAAGTAAATTGTCCAAATTTGAGTACCTCTATTATCATAAAAGCGACAACTTTTTAAAACATCGCAATTACGCAGATAATTACCGATTCTGTGTAATTTATGTATGGGGATAAATGTATTCTAATTCCGGTTTTATGAATTCCTGAAAGTGCATTAAATAATAATCGTGTTCTGTAAAACAGACAAAACAACCTTATGAAATAAATTTTACTTTATTTCTGAAAAAATGTTTTCACACGGAAAGAACAATTATAATGCTTTGCCTCATTGGAAAATCCTATTGAGATTTTAGTATAATTTATTTATTAATAACAGTTTATTTCAATTTCTATCGTTTATTCTCCAGAATGAATTTATTTTTCTAATATCTCATACAAGATTGAAATTTTCACTTTCGCATATTTTTAAAGTAAAATAAAACTCATATTTTAGCAATATCAATCCACCAAAATATAATTTGTTGAAACTAACGATAAATTTTTAATGTTGAAACCAATTACAGTTTATTTGCATGATTATATAAAATGAATCTCGTAGAATATTTTGGTATCGCTAGACGTAATAGCAGGGGAAATAGTTCAGATGAACTATTCCGATTTGATGATAAGTTAACGCGTAATTGATATTCTTTCGCATAGATTTAGATATGGATAAAATAATTGCGCTAGCACTAAATTACACTGGTTTGGAGTTTTCGTTAAAAGTAAATATGAAATATTTTCAAATTATTCTTTGATAATATTTTGATTGATTCCGTGAAAGGAACTGCTCAGAAGAGGGAACCAGGTGCAGAGTATTGATGCCCCTCCCGTTCATCTTAATTAATGTCTTTAAAAGTTTATACACAGTTCGTGAACTCGAGTCCCGGATAATGACATAAAGGCCATGTCGTAAAGAAAACTATAGGACAAAGCTTGTTAGTTAATTTCAAATAATTAAACAAAACAACACAATCCAGTATTATTAAAAAATAATAATTAATTGAATTTATAATAATAAATAACAATAAATTAAATTAAATCGAAAAAAAAAATCGTAATAACATTTGGACATTAAAATTAATAATTTTTATAATGGGTGTATAAACAAATAAACATATATTTATAGGTATCATTTTGTTTGTAAAAATATACGGATTATGAATATTGAATTTATTTTGTAATAAGAGCAATAATTAAAATTTTTGTAATATTTTTGATGTATGTAACCAGAGTAATAAAAAACTCCCAAATTCTCCAGAAAAAATAAGGCAATTAAGGACAATAAAATTCACATGGACACCATATTGCGATATTAGAAGAATAGCATCAGACACAAAAATTTACGATGCTCTTAGCATGAAATTTATGACTGACAGTGGTAAATTTTTTGGACCTCAATGTGTTCGGTAAATATGCCATGCGACGTCATAGCCCCGAAGTCATAATAAAATTGCTTATGCGGAGAGGAAGCAAGGAATATAGGTGAGGGATACCCAAGATTTGGATGGACACGAACTACAGTTAAGAAACACAGAGTACCAATGAAAAAGAGAGATCAAGCGACGAATGGGGTAGTTTATATTGTTTAAAATAAGTCCTACCACATTTCGATATTGAGGAAGATTCTATTTGCTCTATCTACTGAAGGTGACGTTTTCATATAAGTCTCGTAACTTCTCATAACTATGCTACTCTACACAAGGCAACAAATTTAGGCAATACTTCCCAATAATGCTTCAAGACCATATTTGCTATAATTACATTGCATTGAATCCATGAAGATCAAGTTCATTTAAGATGAAAATAAATTTATGCAAATGCTTCAAAATTCAGAAAATTTGGAAGTACAGAATGACTACTTGAAGGAATATACAGATTGACAAAATTTTTGATGAAGATTCGGGAAATAATCCCGGAAGATGAAATCGCACATGTGAGCAACGACAAGTATCTAATAGTGAAAGAACATTTCTACTGCCAATTAGTGACTGATATTAAACTCTCAATTTAACAAATACACTGAGCTCAATAGGATAAGTGATATAGCTATAATGGTGACTGATTAATCGTGCAAACCCAAAAGAGACAATTATAAACTTTTATGTGGCGTTGGACTATAAATCAGTGCATTATATGAACTATTAGTGAAATCCAGGAGGAGCGTCAAGCCCTATATTTCTGAAGTATTTGGTGAGATAAATCTTAATTACTTACAATATATGGCCATAATTTTATTTTGTATATTATAATGTGTAAATGTGTATTACAATGTGTTATTAATTACATAAACTCAAATCTTATAGGCAAATTTTTAAAGTATATATGTACATATATAATTAATCATATATATATATATATATATATATATTTCTCTTACGTAGAGCTAAAAATGGCTGTATTTGTAACTTGCTATCTGGCAACAGCCAAAGCGACGATTCTCAGTGGTTAAGTTAAGGTCACATTTCCCAACCCACCCAGCAGATCAAAATCCAGACAGGACCTCTCTTTTAACGCAAACCATTTGAGCAATACATGAATGACAATTGCTATTGGTCCGTTTTACGGTGACGTGAGGAATTCAGCGAATCAGCTTTTTGATCCAAGGTTGTATTTAGACACATGCGAAAACGTTTTGTTTACAGTTAGATAATGTGATACGTAGCATATTTTATAGCGTCTTATTATATTTTTAAATTAATTTAAAAGGTGATTTTCAATACTCTACTCAAAATGAAAGGAGAAAGACCCATTTGATACTAATATGCCATTTAAATTTAAACGGCGTCAATTTTCTGTTCGCTTAGCTTTCTCAATAATGATCAACAAGTCACAGACAAACTTTTGATTAAATGCATTTTTATTTATATTTTCAAAAAAATTTTTGAATTACTTTTTTAAGAAATAAAATATTTGTAAATTTTATATGTTGCTTGCTCGGATCGCATAGCGGCCCAACTAAAAATATATATATATTTTTTTGTATTTTCGCTAAGGTTTTAAATTAATTCTGTTTCCAAGTTACATTTTTATTTACATTTTCAACAAAGTTTTCCATTACTTTTCATGCATTAAAAATATTTGTAAATTTAATACGTTGTAATGATTTATGATAGCACTCATTCTGGCTAGAGTTGACACAAATAGTGGCGAGTGAGCGAAGCGAGCTGGGATCGCGTAGCGATCCCAATACGAATTGCGTAGCAATTCATGGGGGTTGGCGCGAGTTGGCAAGCAGGGGGCTGAGCCCTCTAGTATTAAGTATTAGAGAATAATAATAATAATAATAATTAAACTGGAATTTACTAATATTTTGGCTAAGTAGCCTATATTTTTACATTGATTTTGCTGAGAGAATTTTAATTCTGAATAATAATTAAGATAAAAATGCACATGAATAGTGCATATAATGAATTATATTATGAAATTTAATAGGCTTGAAATTAATCTAAAAATAATGTTCAACAAACAGAATAAATCTTAAAAATATGAATAGCATGTGTTTGTAAATAAAATTTAATTGTACATATGTACTCTATGTCTTTTCTTTGAATTTTTCTTCATTCTTTTCTTTTCAGATGTTAATTAGATTTATGATGACTGAGAATTTAAATTTAGAAAATGTTAAATTAGATATTTGTTTGAGCAACCTTCCAATCCTAAATTACAATTTGGAACATTAAACATGTCGTTCCTGTGCTGTTGCCAATTTTACTTTATTCGAAATTATCCTCTCCTTCTAACATATTAATTAATATTATCCCTTTTGTTCTTTCACAACGCAGAACGGGATAATATTTACCAGGGTTGGCAGGTTTTTGACACGTGTCAGTTTTTGACGGTTTAAACCGTCATGTCAAAACCCCTCGTCAAAAACCTCAAATACTACAGTGATCTGTAAAATTTAACATTAAATGTCACACATTAGATGTAATATTTAAAATTCACTATTACTGTAATTGTATAATTAGTATATAGTATTAGTAATAATTACAGAGTTGGCAGGTTTTCGACATGTGTCAGTTTATGTCAGGTTTGAACCATTGTTTAAACCGTCGTGTCAAAAACCATCTGTCAAAAACCTCAAATACTAAATTGATCTGTAAAAATTCAAATTAAATGTCACACATGACAACATTACATGTAATATTTTAAATTCACTCTTACTGTGTATCAGTAATTAGTACATAGTAAAGTATTATTGTTACGTACAACTTTTTAACAGGGTAAAATTTTTATTCTTTTTTTTTTTTTTTTTTTTTGTAAAATTGTGTTTTTCTAAAAAGTAGACATTAAGTTCACCTGAGCTGTACATTTTTTCTCTTACTTAAAATCATTTTAATTTCACTTACTTTTGAGAGCTTAAAACATTAGCTAGCTTTTTTTATGGGGAAAAAAAAACTTCGAAAAGTGCAGATTTTTTTGTATATATAACAAGATAGTGTGCATCAATGTTATTCTAGTCTAGGCAATAACCATTCCATTCAAAATTGAAATTGGATTATTAATTTTAAACATTTACAAAATAAGAGAAGTAATTAAAAAAAAAGCTTAAAGTCAGAATCTTTTTAAAACATGCTTTCTTTCAATATATAAAAATCTTTTCGATTTTAAAACTGAACAAAATTGGCTCGGTCATCTAAAAGAAAATTCCTTTAAGCCCATATTCAAAAGTGCATAATAGAAGGGATCAAATCATGAAACCATACCATTGTTTGGCTTATACTTTGCATCCCAACCGTCAGGGGTTGGGAAATGGGGTTGGTTGACTGCTGTATCAGTTGATTCAGCTTGCGCTTGAGCTACTGAGAGAATTTATGGATGCTTACCCATACTGATTTTGTATGAAGCTAAAGAATCCCCTTTCCCGTCTTCTTATTTCAGTGCTATAGGGAGGACTCCATTGCTTGGTGGAAAGGTATCATTAAATGCAACAGCTTTTTAAGCCTGCTTCAAAACTTGCTCATCTAGCAATGCTTTTGCTAACAAGTCCTACTAGCTCAGCTTCAATTAAGAGACAGACTATTTTCTAACGCTTCATACACTCTAAACTCAAATCTTTTGGGTGTAAATAAATGTGCTAAACCCGTGGTGTGCTGCAGCATGCTGCGGGGTAAAATTGATCCGGATTATTTAATTGTACAAAATTATTTTCTTCTTGTTGAAAAATCCAAAAAAAAAAATATTTTAAAATATTTTATTGCAAATAATATATTTTTTAAATTATTAAATTTCAATAAAAGATCACATAAATCATTGACTTATTTAATGTTTCCCGATTGTTAAAATGCTTTAGCGTGCTGCATGTATTTGGCAGTTTTCGACGGTTTAAACCAGTTTATGACAGTTTTCGACGGTTTAAACCAGTTTATGACAGTTTAAACCAGTTTCTGAGGCTTGTCATGTCAAAAACCCAACCCTGATATTTACTATAATTTGTACTAACCATTACACTGCCGCATGACCTTGTATGGGGATGTCTGTTTCGTCTCCACATGCCAGTATAACCCGTAACTGGAGATATGAATTTCCTTACGCTGTCAGAGACATAGAGTCAAAATGACTCCAATGTTATTTTTCTTTTTTATCTTTTGTAAACAGCATTGGAATTTATTTTGGAATCGAAATATAGTCAGTCTGGAAATCATGTAATTACCAAAATATTAAAAATAATTATATTAAAACTGTTAAATGTTATAATATTAATTGTTGGAAAGATAATATAAGAAAAACCTAAACAACTTTTTAATGAGTACTTACTTCGTTTAGATATCATGGGATGACACTGATGTTAATGACTGTTAGAATTAAATAAACAAAAATGAAGAATACAATATTTTAAACTATTACCTTAAGAATATTTGTTTAATTTTTTTTGCTTTCTACATCATTCAAATGCAGATGGGGCATACGGCTAAGGAACATTGGCCACATACTGGGTGTTTACAAGAACGGCATAGAGTAGATGTTTTCCTTTTCAACTTTTTGGGGCAAACGGTACAGTATTTTCTAGTAGGTAATTTTAAACTGCTATCTGCATCTACTTTTTCCTCTTCTTTACCAAGTATATTCGCAATTGAAAATCTCACTTCCTGTCTTAGACGGGTATTTGTTAACCTCTATTTAACTCTTCTCCAGCAAGCTGCTTTGCGAGGTTTTTTATAAAATCTAGCCTTGACTCTTTTCTATAGTCTCGTGTGGCCTGGTAAATAATAAATGCGTTAACTGCACTTATTAACATAGGGTGAAAAAATATAGCTATTGGCCACCTTCTGTTTCTCCGACCAGTACAATATATGACACATTTTTCATCCAAGGCATCAACAACAGATTTGCTATTATTACAAAAAGGCGATAAGTTCCGGCTTGTTGATGTCTGTATCTTGGGATATTGATGAGTGCATAGACGACACTACCAATACAGCTTTGCCTTTTTTAGGAAAATATGATACCAAGGTTTAATCCTTCGAAAAGCCATAAATTGAACTCCCGACTATTCTGCTTCTGTTTGGAAGGAATTCTTTAGGTATTTCTGTTTTATTTATTTATTTATTTCATTTATTTATTTTTTAATGTTCCAACATAGGTTACGTTTTTTCCTTCAAAACTTTTACAAGCTCAACTGATGAAAACCAGTTGTCTGCTATTATATTCCTGTTTGTGTCTGCAATACAAGCAGACAAGCGCACAACTGCCTGTGTTGTTTTTTGCAACATTTTATCTTCTTCTGAAAGTGTCATTAAAAAAATAAATAATAATATGCCTAATATGAAAGTCATCTTCGGCAACTTCGCATTCTTCAAACCATTGGATTTCAGTTTTGTTTCAAAATCTGGATCACATGGCCGAATTTTTTTTCTGGAAGGTCCTGGTTGAGTATTATCCATTTTCTTTTAAACAACAATGGGGCATTCCACGTCAAATCAGGCAGTAAAATATCAATATGTAACCCACCATCACAGATTTTAATGAAACTGCGTGTGTTTGTTCTTACTATTAAGATATGATCACCAGTAATTTTTTTTGCTCCTTGGTGAAATAGTTTCTGAGGAAAAAATTGTCAAAATTTTGAAAAACTGCCGTCAGTTGGCATTCTTGACAGCTCGGTTTTCAAATGTAGCATGTCATATATATAATCATATTTCAATATCTACTCTACAAATCATCTTCAAATAATTTATGCACAATATTTAGGGTACGCAGCTTATGAAAAAAATATATTGTTACGCTTATAACATTTTAAGTGTGTCTAAAAAAATATTTAAACTTTGAAGTCGTGAATTTTTTATGAAAAATAATGCATTAACAAAAAAAGCATTATCAACAAAAGGCGGTATTTTTATTAAATTTATTTTTTATGGGAGATATACTTAAAGGTGTCCTTTACCTGATTCTGAAATAAAAATAGTGGGATTTTGGGTGTTTTTGGTAGTATTTCCTATTTAAAAATATTTTGAGGTGCATTTCATATCAAATCAAGCAGAGTCATTCCATGTCAGTTCCCCTAAGCCATTTAATCACTGTCACAAATTTCAATGAAATTGGGTTTGTTTATAGCTTATTTTAAGACGTAATCACCTTTAATTTTCTTGATCCTAAAATATTTTTTAAGATAAAAAATATCAAAATTTTGAAAAATTGTTTTAAATTTTTTTAATGACAGTTCGATATTCAAAGACTGCATTAAAAAAAAAAAAAAAAAAAAAAGTCATTTCAATATAAAATCACTAAATAGGTTTCAAATAATGTATATGTGACAAATAATGTAGGCTGATTATTATTGTTTTTTATCATGTTTAAACACTAAGAGTGTCTTTTATCTTATGAATTTCTCAAATCAAGAATTTTGTCAAAAATAATGTGTTAATCAAAAATTTATTATTAACCGAAGGCAGGGTGTTATTGCTTTTTTTTATTGTACGTAAAAATATCTTTTAAATGGTTATAAAATAAAAATAGTGAACATATGAGAAAAAAATATCAAAATTTTGGAAAAATGCCACGAGTTGCCATTAATGATTGTTCAATTTTCAAAGGCCTAATTTTATATATAAAATCATATTTCAATAACTAATAAAGAAATCTTCTTCAAATAATTTAAGCAAGGTAAATAACGTATGTAGATTATGAAAAAAATATTGCTGTAATGTTAAAAAATATTTAAATGTGTCGAAAAAATTGTATAATCTTTGAAATCAAAAATATTTACAAAAAATAATGAAATTATTAAAAAATCTTTATCAATCAGAGGCGGAGTTTCTATGACTAATTTTTTAATTTTAAATTGTACATAATACTACATTATAACTGGATCTGAAATAAAAATAGTAGGATTTTGTTTGGTTTTAGTAGTATTTAAATCATATTTAAAATTATCAATATTTTCAAATGTAAATCCTATCCTATGTATCATCCCTGGAAATATTTTTATTTATACATTTATTTTATTTTTCAAATTATCTTTTATGTTCGTTTCTTAAGGAAAAAAATAAACAATATTGTTTTTTAGTAAAACTTCTAGGGCGAAGAGCAATTATCCCTTTCCAAAAAAGAGAAAAATCACTAGCTCCTCACCGCCCAATAGAAATTTTCAAAATGACAGTCCTAATCTTTAAACTCATATTTGGCTGTTAATATTGAAAATTTAGCATTGAGCTGCTAATATTGAAAAAAAATACCAAATTTCACTCTTTTGAAGAAAATTTTGACGTATTGTGCTTTAAATATATGCAAAAAATGCATAATCCATTATATTTATATCTTTCAAATAACTATATCTAAAAAAATATTTAAAACTTAATGAGTTGCACTTTTGTAACTTTATTCAGTTTCTAATGATATGTACCGTAATTTCGGGTGTATAGCCCGCAGATCAAACAATTCAGTTTGGACCCAGAAATTTTATTCAGTATTTGAAGACCAATATTTACTGTGATCTAAAAAGTTACATTTTATTTTTAAAAATTTCTGGGTCGAAACACGATTGTTTGATCCGCGGGCTATACACCGGAAATTACGGTAATTTGATTTATTTCATCACAGTATTGCTGAAAGATGGATTTTCAACATATATATATGTGTGTATATATATCCCTGTTCTCAAACAAATTATTTAAAAATTATTCATTTATGTTTAATAAAGCATATATATATTGTTTATACACTTATAGAAAATACATATAGTAAATTTTATGATATTATGTCAATAATGTCTAAAAGTAAAGAATTTATCTAATAGTATGTAACGAAAAATTTAACATCTGGTGTAATGACAACAAAATTTTATAATTGTTTTACTTAATTTGGATGGATGAAAAAAGCTTACATGTTTATATTTTATTGAAGTACAGGTGAAAATGTCACAAAGACATTCCTACCTCAACAACCACTGAGTATGTCACATTCACACTACAGATGATTTTTTTTTTCTTTTTGATCTTTCGGGTTTGATTTCAGATGGTAATGAATTAATGAATTTTGTTAGAAGTGTCATTGCAGTCAGCATATTAGGCTCACTATTTTTTTTTATATAATTTGTTTTGATTGACTCGATGAACAACAATATTTAAAGGGACCATTTCATGACTTTTCAATTAAAAGCTGATTTATAAATTCATCATGTTGTTTAGTTATTATTATCGTCTTAAGATAATAAGTTGATATTAAAATTTTTAAATGCAGTTTATTTATTATTTGAACAGTTGAAAGTATTTTTCAATAAGAGTGGGCTGTTGATTTTAAGTCGGCTGTTGAGCAATGTAGTGTTGGTAAAGGAACTGATACTATTTAATTTTATTTTTATTGCTGTAAATAATATTTGTTATTTTATTATTGTATGTATTATATTTAAGCAAGATTAGAAATACACGATATCGTAGTCATTTTAGTACATCTTAGCATGAAAAGCTTCAATATTTATCATTAAACATTCACATTTTATGAAAATTTTGTTAAAATTGCTCATATTTTCACTATTTTTATTTTATAACTATTGAAAAGATATTTTTACGTACAATTAAAAAAAGTAATAACAGCCTGCCTTCGGTTAATAATAAATTTTTGATTAACACATTATTTTTTACAAAATTCTTGATTTTAAGAATTCACAAGATTAAACACACTCTTAGCATTTAAACATGACAAACAACAATAAATAATAATCTGCCTACATTATTTGTCACATATACATTATTTGAAACTTATTTAGTGATTTTATATTGAAATGACTTTTTTTTATGCAGTCTTTGAATACAGATGTGTCATTAAAAACATTTTTAAAAAATTTCAAAATTTAGATATATTTTTATCTTAAAAAATATTTTACTTGTAATCACCTTTAATTTCCTTGATCCTGTCTTAAAATGAGCTATAAACATACCCAGTTTCATTGAAATTTGTGACAGTAAATTAAATGTCTTAGGCGAACTGACATGGAATGACTCTGCTTGATTTGATTTGAAATACGCCTCAAAATATTTTTAAATATGAAATACTACTAAAAACGCCCAAAATCCCACTACTTTATTTTCAGAATCAGGTAAAGGACAGCTTTAAGTATATCCCCCACAAAAAATAAATTTAATAAAAATACCGCCTTTTGTTAATAATGCTATTTTAGTTAATGCATTATTTTTCATTAAAAAAATCACGACTTCAAAGATTAAACATTTTTTTAGACACACTTAAAATGTTATATAAGCGTAACAGTTTTTATTTTCATAAAATACGTACCCTATATATTATGCATAAATTATTTGAAGATGATTTGTGGAATAGATATTGAAATATGATCATATTTATGTCATGCTACATTTGAAAATCGAGCAGTCAAGAATGCCAACTGATGGCAGTTTTTCAAAATTTTGACAATTTTTTTCTCAGAAACTATTTGACCAAGAAGTAAAAAAAAAAATACTGGGAATCATATCTTAATAAAAGGAACAAACACACGCAGTTTCATCAAAATCTGTGATGGTGGGTTACATGCCTGCCTGAACTGACATGGAATGACCCCAATATATTATTCTAGACAAAGGAAGCGGATTGCAATGCTAAATACGTGGAAATTAACTGCTGCGTTATATATTTTTTCAATCACAGTTTCAGAGACGTGGAGTCAATCTGACTCCATAAATAGTAACGAAAACTTTGAAAAAGAATAACTCTGATATAGGAGCGTGTTCAAACTTGGACTTCTGCCAACATACTGATAAAAGATTAACTTGAAGGTACTGAGGAAATAATTATTGCATTCAAGGACAAAAAACCACGTGATAATTAGAGCCAATGAGCAACGCGAAGTCTCCTTGACTCCCGTCTCCAGTTACGGGTTAAACATAAAAGTATGATACAAAGTATGACACAAAAAATAATAGTGGATAATAAAATGGTGAGACTGCTAAACACGCGACACTGGAAACACATATATACATTTGAAAAAAAAAAAACTACATGTTCTCAAAAATGTTCTCAAAAGAGTTCAAAAATGTAGATTTTTTTTTTACAATTAGAATAATAATAAACGAAAATAATACTTTCAGAATAATAATAAAGGGAAAAAATTCAGATATAGGAAAATATTTCTAAGGAAATATAAAGATAAATGTTAAATTATCTCACTACCAAATGCTTTCTTAAAATTTGAAGCATTCAATCATGTGTTACCGACTTTTAGATCCGTATTTACAAAAGTAAATTAAAACAAAACAGACGCAAGATATAATATTTTGACCTAAGCATCAACTTCGGAAATTACGTTTTTAATATGAGCACTTAATACATGACGCATGTTCACTACTTAAGACTTATTCATGATACTTATTAAATATGTTGTATTTAAACTCAAATGCGCAAATCGTATAAGATTTATATTAGAATCACATTTTCATCTATTCATTATATTAGGCATTTAATAATTACTGTTAAGTCACAATGCTTTTCTCTTGATGCAGTTAATGTTAAAAGCATAAATACTGAAACATATTATTACTTTATTCATGCATAAACATGTATGAAGTATTGTGTATCAGGTTTAATTACACTACGCCGATTAACTTATTGCACAAACCATTTCCTTTCGCGAATGCATCATAAAGGGTACTCTTTACATATGTACTACTAATTATCACATGCTTACACTAATAGTAGGGATAATTACATATGCACGATTAGATGCTTCGGGCTTTCACTATTATAATACAACGGAGAATATGAAATAGGATAGCATGTAACTGCTTGGAATTAAATTAATATAATAAGTGTAAAGAAAGATGTTTTGTCATAAATATGTTTTCAGATATATGAAATGTACGTACAAGATGTCCAAAAAGAGAACTGATATATTTATAAATTAATAAAAAGTAAATGCTGATAGCTATTCAAGTTATTTTTGTCAGATAGTAATGTATGAGGTCATGCATTATCTTTAATATGCTTCATTATTTTACTTCCAAATGCCACCGACATATGACATTACACTGTTTCAAATGGGTAAAGCAGTCAAAGTAACGTATATATTAAATGGATAGAAAGTCCCTCCTCGTAAGGCATGGTGACGTCACGGCGACGTCGTTGTGAAGTCACACTGTGATTTTGTCACCGTCGATGTGACGTCACGTGACGTCGATGTGACGTCATAGTGACTAGAATGCGAGGTCGTTATGGCCGTTTTAGAGGTCGTTTGTGATGTCACATTGTGACCACTCTGTGAAGTCACAGTGTGACAAATTTGTGAAAAGTGTGTCATTTGGGACTATTTTGGCATTAATTTTGTGACGAACCTGTGACGAAAGTGACAATGCTTTGAACTCACATTGTGACCAATTTGTGAAATATGTGTCATTTGTGACGAATTTGTCATAAACACTGTGATGATTTCAAATGAAAATCAAATTTCAAATTAATTGCTTAAAAGGCGCAAAGGCGAACATAGTGAAAAAGATTCCATGGATACAATATTTCAAATCCATACAATATTTCAAAAGAAAATCAAATTTCAAATTAATTGCTTAAAAAGCAATTTTAATTTGAAATTTGATTTTCATTTGAAATACTGTATGCAAGGCGAATGTTTCTCTCTGGAAAATTTTCCAAGCATTAATATAGTTTCAATCGATGCTCGATTTAATTAAGTTTCGTGTTTGCCCCATGTCGGTGGCTCACGATAAATATTCCATCTTGTGCTGCGTTTGTAGCATTGCCAACATGTAATAGTGAGAAATTTTCCAGGCCGGGTATCGTTCCATGTGGTTTAGTCAGTAGAATGTCAGTGCGCTATACTGATGACCCGGGATCGAGTCCCGGCGTGGAATGTTTTCACTATGTTGGCCTTTGCGCCTTTTAAGCAATTAATTTGAAATTTGATTTTCATTTGAAATATTGTATGCAAGGCGAATGTTTCTCTCTGGAAAAATTTCCAAGTATTAATATTGTGATGATTCTTGTCATAAACACTATGATAATTTTAAAGTAAAGTTTTGTTTGAAATATAAAGTCTTATCTTTTTACCGTACTTTTTAGCAAGATATCCCTATTTTGGTGTCCTATTCTTCTAAAATATTTTTAATTTTCCATTTAAAAAACAATCCTTATCAACTGACATCATTTTTTATTAAGTTCTAAGCTTGATCTTGAATTCAAGCTTAATATTAAGAATGTGTAAGCTTTTTAATTTTTTGTGATTTGTCATTGCTTTACTAAATACGAACATGGAGTCTAACGGACATTAATACAACTATTATTTATAGAACGACATGATAAGCCCTATTTATTTAAATTTTTTATTCCCGTATATATTTTATTTTGTGAATATGAGCTAATTAGATTTGGTATGTTTTATAGGAAAAGACTGATCTGGGAAATAGAAACAACAAGTAAGATATATCATGCGTTAAGCCTAGATTATAAAACACTTTCCAACTCTTCCTGAATGTTTTAACAAGATATCGGAGAAATAACGTAAACAAGATAAACTAACTAAACATGAAAACGCATAAAACATTTGAACATTTTCAGCAGTTACCATTGTAGCCGTCTGCTATTTCTCTCTCTCTCGCACGCGAGGAGCCAGCCAATAGCAATGAGGCGCATTTCCTCCCCCCGCGTTTTCTGCGGAGAGCTTTTGAAGTCACGTGACGCAGTAACATTCGAACTCTGCAGAGAGCGGCAGATTATTTCTGTCAGTGACGATGGCGAATATTTGACTATGTGTTGTTATGTTAATAAAGTTTATTTATCTAAAAACCTTCTGATTATTTGAGTCACCGAGATATTTTTATCATCTCCCTTCAATCCGTTCTCTAAAATGGTGACCGCGGATTTTTGAACCTTCAACTATTTCATAGAACGTCGAACTATTCTACTGTTTCATGGAACGTTTTGTTTAACTAGCAAAATGGCAACTGCTGAAACAGCTGCCGTAGTCATTCCACCTTATATCCCTGTAGACCCTACATTATGGTTTCATATGCTGGAGAGCACATTCGAATTAGCTACTCCTAAAGCTATCACTGAGTCGAAAACAAAATATAATTATGTTGTAGCGCATCTACCGCCTGCTACTGCTACTATGGTTCGAGATATAATTATGAGTCCTGATCCTACTGATCCTTATCAGATTTTGAAAGCAAAAGTTATCGAACGTTGCGGAGAAAGTCGTACTTTAGAAATACGGAAACTGCTAGCTGGAGAAAGCCTGGGTGACAGAAAACCAACTGAATTACTTCGATTAATGAAAAGACGGGCTGAAAGCCATATCAGTAACGATCTTCTTCTAGAACTGTTTACTCAACAAATGCCAACCACTGTGCAAACGATTCTAGCTTCCATTGAAAAAATTACTCCAGATAAAGCGGCGGATATTGCTGATAGAATAATTGAATTAACGCCTTCCAACATTAGTTCTGTTTCGATTCGAACACCAACAACTGAATCTGAGACACCACCAGCCATTGATATGCTCGTAAAAGAAATCCAAGCATTACGCCAAGAAGTCGCTCATCTACGTCGTTCAAGAAGTGTATCTAGAAGTGATAACCATCAGCGTAATCGTTCTCAGTCCCGCCATAGGGGTGTAACATTGTGTTGGTATCACCAAAAATATCAAGAAAAAGCAAAAAAGTGCCTAGCGCCTTGTTCTTATTCGGAAAACCAGAAGCGGGAAGAGTAGCGGCGACAGACTTCTCCCCAGCACCTTCTCGTCGCCTTTTCGTTAGAGACAGAAATACAGGTATGTGTTTTCTAGTCGATTCTGGATCTGATGCCTCACTTGTGGCCGCGAATAAAAATGACAAAACTAAGCCTGTTCTCCAAACCTTTCGTGCTGCTAATGGCACAAAAATTAATGTGTATGGTCGTAAATGTATTAATATCAACTTAGGCCTACGCCGAAATTTTACATATTCTTTTTATATTTGTGATGTTTCATGTGCTATTTTAGGAGCTGATTTTTTGCATAATTTTAATTTAAAACTTGATTTACGGAATCGTCGTCTTATTGATTCCACTACTAATTTAAAAGCTCCTGCTATATTAAGTACTTGTAATATATTTTCTGTGAAACCCAATGTTGTAAATGATATATATGGTAAATTATTATTTAAATTTCCTGAAATCACGAAATTACCGGATCCCAACCAACCGGTTAAGCATAATACTGTGCATTATATAAACACTAAGGGGCCTCCAGTCGCTGCTAAGCCTAGACGGCTAGCTCCAGATCGGTTAAAAATTGCCAAAGCTGAATTTCAGCACATGCTACAACTCTGTCATATGAGACCTTCTAAAAGTAATTACTCTTCGCCTTTGCACCTGGTGCCGAAGAAAGGATCTGTCGATTGGAGACCTGTTGGTGATTATCGTGCTCTAAATGCACAAACTGTTAAAGAAAAATATCCTATCCCTTGTATCGCAGATTTCACTGCTGAATTACATGGTAAACAAATCTTCAGTCACATTGATCTTGTAAAAGCCTACCATCAAATTCCCATAAATCCTGATGATGTACATAAAACTGCGATTTGCACTCCATTCGGACTTTTCGAAAGCACTCGTATGCAATTCGGCCTTTGTAACGCTTCCTCAACTTTTCAACGATTTATTGATGACGTAATTCGTGACTTAGGATTTGTTTACGCATTTCTTGATGATTTTCTAATTGCATCAAATAATGAAACTGAACATTTAGAACACCTTGAGTTGTTGTTTTCTAGACTTAAAGAGTGTGGTCTGTGTATTAATGTTGATAAATGTAAATTTGGCCAATCCACTATCGATTTTTTAGGATTCAAACTTTCAGCTGAAGGAATTGAACCCTTACCTGATCGTGTAAAATGCATCCTAGATTTCCCCCAGCCCTCTACCTTAACTCAACTAAGACGCTACTTAGGTCTTTTCAATTTTTATCGACGGTGCATTCCCAAAGCTGCCGATATTTTAGCTCCACTCGTTAAATTCTTAGAAGGACACAAAAATACGAAAAAACATCCCCGTTCCAATGCTAACAAAACTGAGCAATTGCAATGGAACGATGAAGCCATTCTTTCCTTCACTGCTTCAAAAGAAGCTATAGCTCGAGCTACATTATTACGACATCCAATTCCTGGCGCCCAGCTAAGCTTATGGATCGATGCCAGCAATGTCGCAATTGGTGGATCTTTAATGCAACTCTCCGAAAACCAATGGGAACCAATAGCATTTTATTCCTGTAAATTAAATAAATCTCAAAGAAATTGGTCTACTTATGATCGTGAATTATTTGCTATTTATTGTTCTATAAAAAAATTCAGGCACATGCTAGAAGGTCGGAATTTCATTATTTATACAGACCAAAAACCCCTTACATTCGCATTTCAACAAAACCCTGATAAATGTAGCCCACGTCAATTGAGACATTTAGACTATATTTCACAGTTTTCTACTGATATTAGATATACTAAAGGCTCTGACAACATTGTGGCCGATGCATTATCTCGAATTGAGATAGATTCAATTTCTCCTAATGTGTTAGATTTTAAAGAGTTTGTCACTGCTCAGACAAATGATGAAGAGCTAAAACAACTTCTCGAAATTGACACCACTTCATTAAAATTAGAAAAACATTATTTTCCCCTCGAAGATGTACATTTATATTGCGATATGTCACAAAAACATCCTCGACCATTTGTTCCTAAAAGTATGCGACAATCAGTTTTTTCAACTTTGCATTATTTCTCGCATCCTGGTATCTCAGCTTCATTAGATTTAATTTCCAAACGATTTGTATGGCCTCGCATGCGTAAGGACATAAAATCTATGGTTCGCAGCTGTACGAAATGTCAAAAAGCTAAAATCTTTCAACACACCAAATCACCAATTGGTACATTCTCTGAACCTGATGCTCGTTTTGCCCATATTCATATTGATTTTATCGGACCTTTACCACCATCCGATGGCAATCAGTATTGCATGACCATCATTGATAGGTTCACGAGATGGCCCGAAGTTATACCCCTGATATGACTGCAGAAACAACTGCTCGTACATTGATACACAGTTGGATCTCCAGATTTGGAACCCCTGTTACCATCACTACTGATCAGGGTAGAAATTTTGAGTCCACTCTTTTCAAAGAGCTTACAGATAGATTAGGATGTAAACGCATCAGAACTACAGCATACCATCCACAGTCTAATGGTTTTATTGAAAGATTTCATCGCCATCTTAAGAGTTCTCTTAAAGCTCACAATCAAATTCAATGGACTGAAATCCTCCCCATTATCTTACTTGGTTTACGCACTGCTCTTAAAAATGATATCCAAGCGACCTGTGCTCAACTTGTTTATGGCACAAATATCAGACTACCCTCTGATCTCATAAACACTGAAACTATAAATCAACCATCTACTCTTACATACGTGACTGAGTTAACTGAAAAAATGAGAAAGTTAAATCCCATTGCCACTGCAATGCACGGCAATCCTAAAATTTATGTCAATCCCTCATTAAAAACCTGTTCACACGTGTTTCTTAGATCAGATAAAGTCAATCCTCCCTTATCACCCCCTTATACAGGACCTCATCGAGTGATTGACAGGTCTGAGAAAACGTTTGACTTGGAATTAAACGGGAAGCGCTGTACTGTATCTATTGATCGCATTAAACCTGCGTATCAATTAGCAGATTCTATTTCACCTTCCCAACCTCAAAAACAAAATGAGCCCATAAATTTTCCAACTACTCCTGTTGAACACCCTACCACCAAATCTGGTCGTAAAGTTCGTTTTCCGAAACATCTCGTTACGGATTATATTGTTTAAAACATTTGATGTTTATAGTGTGCATACTATTTCCTTCTCAAAAGTATTGTTTTTCATGTAATGCATAATATATTTTCTATTTTTTTTTGTATCATATGTACTTTAATTTTACTCAAGACCTTTCTTATGTATCTTAAATTGCTACCTTTTTGTAATCGCGACTTCGTCACTGGGGGCATACTCTGTAGCCGTCTGCTATTTCTCTCTCTCTCGCACGCGAGGAGCCAGCCAATAGCAATGAGGCGCATTTCCTCCCCCCGCGTTTTCTGCGGAGAGCTTTTGAAGTCACGTGACGCAGTAACATTCGAACTCTGCAGAGAGCGGCAGATTATTTCTGTCAGTGACGATGGCGAATATTTGACTATGTGTTGTTATGTTAATAAAGTTTATTTATCTAAAAACCTTCTGATTATTTGAGTCACCGAGATATTTTTATCATCTCCCTTCAATCCGTTCTCTAAACCATCCATAGCCAAATATGTTTTCCAATTCTTTTAAACAGTCCTGTATTTGATCTGTAGATTGATATATATACTATATAATGGAAAAATTTAGTTTATCAAGGAAACGCATAACAGGTTGAAATTCTCTTTCAGCAATTTATACTAATATATGGAAACATACTTAAGTAATTTTGCACAGCCCTGTAGTTTACCTAGAGCCTTTATTACACGCCACTATTTAGTTAAAATTTAATTCAAACTAAAACACTTTTAAAACTGCTGAAATCACATTTCCAGAAATTATAATTTAAAGACAGCAACGTATCCAATTCTTTGCGTGACCCTGTATATCATTTTATCTATATTCTACAAACATTTCTTAGTAAATTAAATACAGTGCAGCGTAAAAATGCATAACTTATTTAAAAACCACGTTTAAGCAATACCCAGTAATCCTTACGAATACTTTTGTATAGTCCTGTATATGAATTATAGCATATATATATACACCATATACTTTGGATAAATGTAGTGAATCATAAAAGGGCATATCATAATTAAAAATACATTTCCAGCAATCATCGCTAATGAACAGTACTTCTGATACAATATAGTATCTGAAATATTTTGTGTGTCCCTGTAAATGCTATATACACTTCGTATTATACATGAAATAATTTATAGTATGCAAACCTCAACGACGTATATCAATTTCATTGCATATCAAATAGATTAACATAAATATAGTACGCCGCAAACAATTCCCTCCACCCCTATATCATTATGTATTGGGATTCCTTTTTTAGCCCTGTAAATAAACAATAACTATTCTCTGCATTGCATATTCTACGGAATGCACATTTTAGTGCGTTTCATTAATGCATATCAATTTTATTCTGTTTGAAAGCGTGTAAAATCATTAAAAATCATTTAAAACGATTTTTTATCCCACAGGCCGTAATGTAATGGATTACTTTTGACTGTCCCTGTAAATGAACTAAACATGCTACAAACTTCATTACAAATAGGGACCTTGCTATGGTAAACGTCAATAACATCCAACAATTTCAAGTCAATCCGAGTACATTTACGCGAATTAGAGCGCGGACAGACGGCCAAACAAACCGAAGTCAGAAACACTTTCCAACTTTATCGGGCCTGAAAAACACTTTATTTCAATGCTTAAATATTATTATTTTTTTTTAAATGCCAATAAAATAAATGTATCGAAAACGTAGAAAATGAGTTTACAATCAAAGAAAATTTAATAACTGATTCTGAATGTCTACAATTAAATGTTTGATTAAAATCACAAACAGCAAAAAAAAATGATTAAATAGAATAAAAAAAATAAATATATCAATTTGAAAAACACTAAATAATTAGTATTTATAATTGTACTATTAAGCAACAACAAACTACAATAGATGAACTAAACGCATTTAACAATTTCTCAAAAATCTTTCCATATGTTATAAGGAATTCCTACTATTTTATAATTTTGGCAAATGTTAAATCTGAAAACATTAGTATGAAGATTTAAGATTTTAAATACTAATTTAAAATATTATTAACAATGAAAAAAAAATCTTTCAAAAGTTTCACTACTACAATATGTAAAAATATATTTTCCCAGTATAATGTTAATTTCAAAATTGAAACAGTTTCCTAATATCATTATAAGCGAATATCATATTTAGCTCCAAAATATTAATGACGATAAATACTGTGTTAGCTTTTTTTTCCCTTCTAGCGATGGCAGATTAAGGTATTTTACAGCATCGTATCCGAAAAGAATTGCAGATCAGTCTCATTTCATAAACATACTACAACTTATTTAACTTTAATCTATCAAACGGGAATAAAAAATTTAAATTAAATAAGACATACCTTTTAAGTTCCATAAATAGTTTAATATTATCCGTGTTTTATCCTAAATTGTCAGACATATTTCTGACAAAATGACAAAATTGTCACACATACTTCCCGCGTCAAAAGTTCTGATCCTTATTTTATTCTGCGGTTTAATGGAGCGCAGGCAATAGCGCACGCGCGCACGCGCAAGCAGGTGCTTATACTGTATTATTATAATTTTTGTCTGTAATGAAAATTTTCTATTTGAATGAAACACCTGCCTTTTTTCTTTCTTTTTTTAAAAGTAAAGTTTGTTTTACACGTAATAAATACAAATTAGGCATCTTAATAAATGAAAAGAGAGCATACAGGATAAAAAAATTTTCTTTGTCAATCTGTCATTTTTTTATATTCATTTTCTGTAGAATAAAACTATTTGTAAAATAACTTTTTATAAAGTCGTATTTCTAAAACATGAATTTAAAATATGAATAATTATATCATGGGTTTTGTATAAAATTTTTATAAATATTTTTTCGGAAAATGCTAATTTTATTTAAAAAGTCTGAAAGAAGTAGAATTTTTTAAAAAATAGTTATTTAAAATAGTTAAACACTAACAGGAAAAAATATGACTTGAATGCAAATTCTAAAGCAAGAAATGCATATATGACTAAACTCTGAAAACTCTTTCTACGTGCTCATTAAAAGCTGCAGACTTAACTGTAACAGAAAATTTTAGTTTGAAACCACAGAAGTATTTCGAATAACACTGGTCAAAAAAAAAAAAAAAAAAACTTCCCTCTGCAAACTAAATATGTAAAGTGTACAGATTTAATATTCCTAATTCTAAATATGTTATCCAAATTGCTTCATAACGTACCATTTTTCCGAGAAACACTTTTATAATAATAACAATCGGTGAAGGATTAAATTGCAATGGTATATCATATGAAATCAATGCAATGAAATCATAAAAAAAGTATACTTCACTGTCTTAGATAACAAATTGATAAAATATAGCATGAAAATCTAGTTTGTTGATACTTGTACCGTGCATTTTTCTTTTTATGCCCCCCCCCCACCTCTTTTCGTGTCCGAATTTACTATTTCCTATCCACTAATATGTTTTCATTCCTTATGTTGCTGTAACTCGGGCATGTTTAAAATATTTCTGTTCATTTTCAAAGATTTTTTATGTTCATATTTTTGCCACACTGTGACTTATAATATAGTGTTTTTTTTCGTCACATATGTGACGTGACGTACGTTACATGCAGTGACTCCAGTAACGTCACAATTTTTTTTTTTTTTTTATTGCCAGAAAATATAATTTTACATAAATAACATGTTTTGAATATTTTTTGTAATTTTTTAAATTTTTCTAAGAAGTTCACATATCAGTCACAATGTGACATCACTGAGTGGTGGCATTTTGGTCACAGATGTGACGTGACCACAGTGACTCACAGTGACGTCACAACGACGTCACCGTGACCATGCATGTTATGAGGGTCAGTTTTTACTGTTTATTATTTCTAGCTGTTAAAACGCAAAAAAAAATATTTAAATCTGCAAGGTCATTTTAAGCATTATTATACTTTAAGAAAAGGAATCGTCATCGACCAGTATATTTTGAACCAATTATATGATGTGCAGCAAAACAATTCTTGAATTATCACATCAGTACATATTAGGACACCGTGTGTATGCAGTTTTACTATTTTTTACATAGAATATCGCCATTAATGGTTTGCAATGAAATCCGTCTACAATAAAAAGTAATAGATGAATAGCTACCGAATTCTGTAGGTTTATGAAGCTATTATTTAAATTTATATTTAATAGAAAAATATTTAGCATGTATCGCTAATCGCTTTATGATGGTAATCAAGCATTAAGATTAATTTTTATTTATATATTTATTTTTAATTTTTTCGTTTTTTGGTTTTTCTCATTTCAAGGCTTACATTATATGGCGGATATATTAACGCCGTTTTTTGTCTCAGCTTTTTAGTGTTTTATCTTTTTTATTTAATTTTTTATTTTTGCTGATTTTGGCAAGGGAGATAACATTGCTAATGATTATGATACTTTGGCTTTTTTTTTTGGGGGGGGGGGGGTTGTAGGGGCAGCCTTCTTGCGTGTCAATCTCTTCACAACTTACTCTTTCCTTTTCGTTTCCTATATCATTAACAACTTTTGCTGTCAGTGATGATTTTCTTCCAGACTGTTTGCCTGTGTCGTTTTCATAATTTTTTTTTTACTATCTTAGTTGTAGTAGGTTCCACGATTACTGACTCTGACTCAAAAATCTCACTAGGAGGAGAATCGACGGATCGATCTGCAGTGTCTATCTCGTCGTCAGGAATCGGCATACATCTGGTCCAATGTTAGCGACTCTAATTGGCCAAATTATGGCAACTGCGCCATTTTTAAAATCAGATAATCTTTAAAGAAAGAAATCAAAAGCAAACAAATCCGCGCGAAAAATATGCGCAATAAACACATGAATTTACCTATGTATATGAAAAGATAAAAGTTTTAATGTAATCTCTAACGTTTAGTAGGAAAGAAAAAAATTAGATCAAAACAGCTAATTTGGGGATTTTTTAATTGTCTGAAAACAAAACGTGGAAGGCGGTTGCTTCTTCTAATCATAAATGACGTCATTCTGTTGAGTAGGATTTCAGCGGTGTGACGGTAATTAAATGATCGTTTAAGTGGTTTAGCACAAATTGCGAAGGTTTTTTAATAAATACTATTGATCGTTAAAGAAATAATAAAAACTGGAGACTTCTTACTTTACAGGAGACAGTGAAGAGACAAACTGATGAAACAAACAATATTCTTTATTTCGGTCGTTAGTAGCAGTAGAAGGTTATGAAAATACTTGCTTCTGGTCACCATTTTTAAAATAAAAGAACTGAAAGAACGGAATCTCTTAATTAGAATTCTTCCGTGGGATTCCTTTAGATGAGTGCAGCACATCGTTAAAAATTAAATCTTGAAAAAGAACATATCTACATAACAAAAATATGACCCATAGTACGGCAAACTTTTTCGGCCAAAAAGAGTGGCTCAGCATTCGAACGGCCGGCCAGTGGGCTGGCGCTCCGCTAAAACTACGTTAAAAGACTACATCTTTTTCAGACAACATCAAACCAAAATCTGAAATAAAAATTAACGAGTTTTAGTATTTAAATGATGAATACGGGTTTGACAAAGTAATTAGAAGGCAGACTTTAAATTGATTAGCTAAATTAACATTTACGAGAAATTAATGAGAATCGAATTACAAGCTACAGAATTAAAAATGTTTTCACTGATTGGAAAGCGAAACCAAACTATATTCTCCTGTCAGCGAACAGTATCAAAAGAGGGCGGAGCAACATTTCAATGACGTCATCATAAAGCAAGTTGACTTCCTCCATACGAGAGCTCCAAGAGATGTGCTCCTAAAATAGCGGAGTGCGCATGCGCAAGCTGCCGATCCGCTCCCAAAGCAGATATTAATATCGGCGGTGAAAAATGAACTTGCATTACGGAGAAAGGTAAAAACGTCAAAATCGCGGCGTAAAGATTGAGTTCAAATAGACATTGATGCAAAGAAATAGCTGAAAGGAAATAAAAATAAACCAAATTTAAATACTGTGTGAAGTATTCTCACAAGCGGTAGATGGCGTCTCTTTCTGTTATTAACAGCAGAATTGCAGCAGTCCATTTAAAGCGGCGGTCCAAATATGGCTATTTTCCCATACTATGCAAATTCCTGCAATTTATTATCACTCAAACAAAATGCCATACATTTTGAATTAATGGTGTAAGTGGATTAAAGATAGACCTGTGACAGAAGATAAATCCCATTATTGCATTTTTTGTCTCGTAAAAGAGATAATCTGATACGAATAAGAAAATTATATCTGAAAAGATGATTTCTTTTTCATACTTCTCTGAAAAAGGTTATCACTATGCTGTATTTTAATGATTTTTTTAGGCAACCTTTATATTTAAAAAGAAGTTTCGATTTCATTCCCCTCAAAGTCAGTTACTTTACGAAATATCAGATATAAATTATTTTTAATATTATTATAATTGGCTAATTCAATTAATCTCAAAATTAGAAACAGACGTAAAGAAAATAAAGTTATTTTGTTTTAACAAATTTTTATGAAAAATACAGATTTTCTTAATTTAAAATATTTTGACACTTGATTTAAATTAATTTTAATCTAATGCAACTTACGATACATACTTTTCTTTGCATACAATTAAGTTTTTAAAAAAAAAAATCTTATCGTTCCGTACTTAAAAAGTAGAAACGGAACCATTATAAGATCACTCCTGTGTCTATCTGTGTGTCACAGCCATTTTACTCGTAAATTATGGAATGTGGAAAGTTCAAATTGGGGGAAGTAATAAATACTATTGACCCACATATTTACAGATTATTAAACATCTATATATATAAAAGCCTGTCTTTGTGTGTATGTCCTTTATACAAATCTTCAATTTTTGACCGATTTGCACGAAACTTCATGTACATTCGCTTTAGAACGTGGAAAACATCACTGTCTACTTTTAAAAAAATATCAGACCACTATGTATCCCTTTTTTCTACCACTTCCATAATTTAACATTGTAGAAATATCTCTATTTAAATCTTTTTTAATTCAAACGTTTCTTTCCTGTTGCCACACCCTAAAAATGCTGCAATAATGTAAAAAAAAAAAATAAGGATAACGAGTGTATTTTGCTTCTATTTGCCAATAAAAATTCAGATTTTCTTGCTATATTTTTGCGTATTTGATATTGACGTCATTCTAAACAGAAAATTTACATTTTTTTTTATATAAAATAAAAACATTAACAATAAGAGCGAAAAAATAACATAGCACCTCAATTTGAATGCTTTTTCTTTTAATTAAAACATCTATTTTAATACAAAAAGTTAAATTTCATGAAAACAATTTAAGAAAAAGAAAAAAAAAAGGCTAGATATGACGCCACATTCTATCAAATCTTTTCAACGCGTAATCAAACTCATTGTAAATATATGGCTCCTATATTTTGCTTACTACTTCGATTGTATACTACAGCCATATCTTATAGCTATACGTTATCGCTAAATTAAGTGTTGTATTGGTTTAGATTCAGTGCTAACATTTTCTGTGATTTATAGCAAAAAGAGAGCGGTTTTTTACATTTTCAAAAAAATTCTTGACATATGTCTTGATTTAAAATTTATGGAAAATGATTAATTTCATCTAACCATTATAGATTTAATTTCAATAAAATTTCGAATTTTCCAAATAAAATTTTAGTAACTAATACCTCATTCGGATGTATTTTTTTTTATTTTCCCCCGTATTGTGGAAGATATTGTATACTTCTGTTACGCGCGTCAAAGAAAACATGTATTTTAATTTTAAAAGTTAAAAAAATTACCACAATGTGTCAAAATAACATACTTTTTCTGAATTTAAATTTCGCGAGTTCCAAAATTAAAACTAAAAATGTGAGTTTTTCTATAAACGTAAAGTTAAGGCTGTTCATAAAGTTAACGCTGTTCTCAAATTCAAAGGAGCTATTTTCTGACATATTTTTTAATTAATTTTTGTTTGGAAACGCAAGAAATTGACAGGAGTTCTTATTTAGAAACTATGTAATCGAAAGATAGATTCCAAATGTTGGTAAAGGTATAAGATCTGTCAGTTGGACTGAATTTCGGACGCAACAGTGCAATAAAGAATAAAAATCGGCCATCACGCAACCACAATTGCTCATAACTCGATAAGTAATTTATTTATGAAAAAAGGAAAAACTCATTTCAATTCCAAATCGCTTTAATACAAATTTTAAGCCTTTACATTTAATGAGTCAGAAGATGTGTCAGAAAGTTTCGCGTTGTTGAACAGGGAACTGGAGAAGCACCTTAAGCATTATTGCAGGTTAGTATTTTGTAATCAAGTTATATGCCAGATAGTCTCTTAAAACATAAGTCATCCTATATTGTTTTAAGCAAAGGTGCATGCCATAATAGGTGTCAGGCACACTCATTAAAATAAGAATACCCTAGCGCACAGCCTCATTACTGAAGATAAACCCGTCAATATACTTAGAAATAAATATAGTTCTGCATTTTTCATTCAGCTAATCAGACTAATCCTTCATAATTAGGTTCACATGATTATATAACTTTCCCCTATAATTGTATGAGTAAGCAACGGAAAACAATATGTTACGCACTAAAATCTTCCCTAAAAAACTAATAGTGCAAGTCGCATGGAAATCCGTTCTGAAGAATTCAAGTTACATGCACCCGGAACGAAATTCCTATTTGAATTTTATATACTTATCTGGTTATTTTGAGTAGTTTGATTTGATATCTGTTAAATTCATGTTTTATTTTATTTTACTAGGTTTCTCGGCCCCCTACGAGCTACGCTCGCCAACCCCTGTTCAGACACCGCAGTCTCTAAAAGCACGCTAATTTTATTGGCTTTAAAAAGATTTTGAAAGTTTTAATTCTAATTAAAAAACAGTGGCGATCTCCCTATAAATGTGTTATTTTTCTTCGATTTGAGAATTTTAAGGAAAAATCAACTGCTGTTAAAGGATACAATGGCTGTTTTCGTCTTTGATTAAATAAAATCATTTAAACATTTCAAAATAAGCTAATATAATAATCAAATCTGCATCAAAATGCAAATATATTTTACAAATGCCAATGCCTTATTTTGACGGAAACGACACAGAAGGTTAACGAATCTTAACTAAACCATTTAAGTAATTTCTTTATTTTCTGCTTCACAGATTTTTCTCTTTCCAATCACATTTTTTGTTGATGACACTTCATTTTCAGCTTGTAATCTTTTTTTTAAATTACTTTACTAAAAAATCACTCGAAAGCACTCTAAACGCGTTCAATAAAATTAATATTAATTTTATTAATATTAATCTTATTAATATAAATCTTATTAATATAAATCTTATTAATATAATCTTAAAATATCAAATTAATGTCTCGCGCAATTTTTAAATTTAAACTGTTTTGCAATATTACTTTTTGCCCATTTTACGTAATAAGTGTAATCTGACGTAGTTTCTCTTAAGACTTCTAACGCATGTTAATGAATTTATTATTTTACAATATCCTTATAAAATTCACGTGTAAATGTAGTTTTTATGAAGTAATTTTCAATAAGTTCCTGCTTTTCACACGTAATTATTTAATTCTAATTTGAAAGTTTTTTTTTTTCTGTTAATAATAGTCACGTGTAAATAACTTTTTAATTTGAAGCAACTATTATTATTTGCGGTTTTTATACAGTTTGCAACAGTTTAAATTAATACCATTTCCTAAAATAAGTAAAAAATATCTCTCGAAATGATGAAAATTTGAATATAAAACAGAAATAAAACCTCAAAAAATGAGTCAAATTAAAAAGTGAATGCAGTCTGCACAACGGGAAATTCTAACGCATAAAATGATCTAAACATGAATTAATTCCCATGTATACTTTTTGCTACTATAAAACTTTTTAATGGAACGATTTTGTCCAATTTTAGCATTAAATATCTCTTAAAATAACTATTCGATTTGAAAACTGTCTGCATCAGCGTGTTTATCAAACATTTCTCTATAATACCGCCGATTTTCATATTTTTGTATGCAGTGTTTTTCTTAATATTAACGTAGAAAGACCTCCGGTCACAAAAAATTCAAAACCGGCGGCGGCGGTGACAGCGTAAGTTACTTTTTTAAGAATAGAGAGATTTTTGGCATTTTAATTTCGTTTGCCAATTTAGTTATTGAATATTACGCAAAAGCAAACAAATTCTGAATTATTATAATGTTTTTGAACAATTGAGTTAATCTTTTGTATTTGGGTTGCAAGCATATTTAAAAAATATGCATTCTTAGAAATTAATTTAAAACCCATAAAAAATTCGTAAATTGCGATAAACATTATAAACAAATATTACTGAAAGTACTTTTGTCTCTGTACTGAAAGTAATTACGTCTTTGTGTTTCCCCAGTTTCAACTGTCCCGATAACACGCCAAGCCACGGATTCCGGTAAATGACATTGTTGTAACATTTTCAAGTTACATTTTCTCAAAACACAAGTTGAGCAATTGAATTTTATAACTGAGACAGTGAAACAGACGTTTCTGCAGAATCCCGATTTCTGCATTTATCGCCTTTTTCTAGTTTTTGACGCCCTAAACTTTAATTTGCTTGTGAAATTTTCTTTATTTATTTTCTACTACGCTTTAAATCATGGATGTTTCATTTCACTTTACTTATCGGTGTAAATATTTGCGTAAATTTGTAAAAACCATGTGATCACCTAATTTTTTAAAGAGCGTATTTTGATATGAATCGGTACGAAATTTATGTTAATTTCGTGTATTATTTAAATGATTTAATTGGCGTGATTTACATAGAAGAAAATTTTGTGATGACCACAACATACTAATTTTTAATATTATAATAATTGGCTATTTTAATTATGCATAAAATGAACTACATACTTTAGGAAAACAAAGTCATATTACTCTCTAAATTTTTAATGAAAAATACAGATTTTCTTAATTGAAAATGATTTGACGTGATTTAAATTAAGTTTAACCCTTATGTCAATAAGCACCAAATTTTGCCCTTTTCTCCAATGACCGGAGTACCCGGGTACCTGCTGAGATTTTAACATACGCGAGTAATAAAACATCCTACTTCATATAATGTAACAATCCCGTCTTTGGGGAGGTGGAATTTGACTCATTTTTAGGAATATTAATTACTTCAGGTGTGAATAATTCAAGCAAAGATCACATATTAGAAATGTGGAAAAAACTCATATCCGTTATATCGAGTAAGTATCGGTCTAAACCAAATCTGGAATATTCTTAGAATTATTCGGTCGAGAAAAACAAAACGCACGAGTGCAACGTCTTCAAAATGATAAAGATGCAGCAATCCGTGATTTATGGACTATGATAAATCACAACCTAGTGAAAAAATAGAAACAGGCGATAAACTTGACAAGCAGTTATTTCCTTGTTAAGGAAGAATAAGATTCACACAATATTTTCCGTCTGAAACAGAAAATGATTATCCTTTTAACTGACAACTATGCACTTGAAAATCAGTTACAGACTTTGAAATAAACAAAGGTGACAGAGATGTGAAAGACTTGGTCAAGGATTTTCATTCAAGGATTCTTGGCAAAACTTTTTTTTTTCTTTCTTTGGCCAATCATTTATTATAAAAGAAGATCACAATGGTTAGATCTTTGAAAAGAAACAAAAGTTATCTTCTCCAAGTTATTAGGAAATGTAAATCTCGCAGGTTTTATCCACAGAATTTGGATTTCATGAAGACGTAAGTATTTGTTTGTATTTTTAAAAAAGGAACAATGTTTTCATTCTAATGTCTAATACGTATCATTATAAAACCATCACAGGACCGAAAGAGAAACACTAAATTGATCAGTATTATAATGAAACGAAATATATGATTGATAAATAATTGGAGCGAAATACAACACATAGGCGTACAGCCACATAGCCCCTTGAATTATTTTTCAATATTGTGGATATAGCAGCACTTCCTAATTACATTATACAAATTACCAATAATGATATCGTTAGCTATAAAACAGATAATCGTCGCGTGTTTTTGCGGTAATTATTTAAGACCATGAGTATTCCAGTAACACAAGATCAATGCAGAATGGCTAAAACCAAATCGACCAATCGACTTTTTCGACGAAATCGAGAATTGCAAGTATGCTGAGAAATATTTGTGAAATCTTTGTCCGCCTTTAAAGCAGCCACACGTTCAGAACCAGCCCAAGGAGCTTAAAACGGGATAAAAAAAGGTAATAATAGTTGATGCCAGATGTGCTTTGTAGAGCCTCACAAACGGCACAGAAAATGCAATAAATCATGTAATAATGTGGAAATCCACTACGTTATGTACATTCGTAAACTCTTTCCTATGCTTCTCCACAAAATTTCACGTAAATGAAATATTTTTTACTTATAAAAAATATGTGTGTCTTATTATCAAATTAATTTCAAGTTTTATAGATCTAAATCTAAATAATCTATCAATTTCTGTATTTTTCCATAGGAAATCCACATGGGTACCCGGGTACGCTGGTCACTGATGAAAGGCATAAAAATCCCAAAATAGTAATAAGAAAAATTCCAAAATTTAAAGTGATTATACTAATGGACAGTGAATACTACAAACACCAAAACATACTCAGCAATAAAGTATGTTAATGTCTAACTCAATGTGAATTTTGACGAAAATTCGTGCATTAGTTCTTGAGTTATTTGGGACATCGTGAAAAATGCTGCATACCAGCGACACATGTTGGACGAATTAAACAAAATCTAATCATAAACAACTTATGTGAACACACTAAATCTGAAGTTTGATGAAAATACGCGCTCACGTTCTTCAGATAGAGCTGTTGCGAAAATCATGAAATATGCGGCATAGCAGCGCCACCTTTTGGGCGAATTCCCTTTAAAATTTTCTCAGACATTATCTCCTTACATTTTGCTCATTTTATATATAAACAAAATTTGCAAGAATTGCCAAATGGTCATTATAACTGTTAATACAAAAAAGTGTTAATCAAATCTCATAACTACAAAATCAGGAGAAATTCAGATAAATATCATGGTGTGTTACTTTCAACGGTTCATAAATTTCAATAATATTCTCATATTTCAATTAACTCAGAAATTTGTATTAAAATTATAATAAGGATATGCGTATTGTTATGAATAGTCGCTTATTAATATTTATGATCTTCGTTACTTAAACAAGTAGGAAATTATACGTCAGACATGGCAAATGAGGCGCGTTCGTACTATAAGTAGTTTTATAAATAATCAGATCTTGGTGAAATAGCTGTTGCACTCTTATGCAAAAATGCATAAATACAAAATTTATTACGATTATGTATACTAAATGCACTAATACGGAAATTTTATGACTTCATCTTAAATATGACTTAATCATCATGGCAACCTAAAATCCTTACCTATGATGCGATATCATTGAACCAAGTTCGTTTGATAGGATTTAACAGAATGAAGAAAATTTTTATTAATATCTTTGTAAGTTTTGATTTGATTTTCATAAAATTTGAAATGTCTCGACAAAATTCTACAACGATTTATGTTAAATTTCAGACCATTTAGTTGGGTAATTTATTATATACGGTTTGGGTTGGGTAAATTGTTATATACGGACAGACGTAAGACGGACCAGACAATGACTATTTATATAATTACGAACGCGCCTAATAAGTAAAGTCTCATTATTTTAGCGTAAAAAATTCTGAAAACAATGAAAAAATATGAAATGCTTTAAATATTTGTACATGTGCACGTATTTTAGAGAAGTAAAAGAAGAAAACATTTTTTTTTTTTCATTACTGGAAACCATATTTTTAACAATTTAAAATATAACTGAAAAGTTTTTAAGAGTTTAGTTTGTCTGTCTAGCGGCTGCAGCTTATACTACTACCTCTCGTCAATATACAGGGTGTATCTAAACTCTTGGGTAAAACTTTAAGGGGTGATAGTACACATAAAGACAAACAATATTAAATAGGTAACTAAGGGACCCAAACGTCTTCCGAAGGAGATAGGTGTTTAGGGTGTTTAGGTTAGGTTGATAAGTTTAGGGTCCAAAATTTCAAATGATTATAAAAAAAAGAAATATTGAGCTCAAAATTTAAGTTTAAGTCTAAGCTTTTGAAAGTATTTAATGAAATATATAAAATAGCGGTAAAAGTTGTTCGTTACTCCAAAGTCTAAAGCGCCCTCTATCGGATTTTTTATAACTTTATCATTAAAATTTATTTTCAAGAAAATACTGACATAAAGAATAGTTTTAGCGAAAACCGCAAAAGAATCGACCATTTTTTTCGACCATTTGAAATTTTGGGCCCTAAACATTAATGGCAGCTATCTCCTTAGGAAGACGTTTAGGACCTTTAGTTTTCTATTTAATATTGTTTGTCTTGAGGCCTACTATCAACCCATAAAGTTTTGCCCAAGAGTTTAGATACACCCTGTAAACCGATAACAATGTAATTAATATATGTTATTCAATACGCAAAGAATGAAAATACTTCCCGATAAATATTTGAATCTAATTTTGTAATAAGATAGTGCACAGGATCTATTTCATTTACTAATATTTTATTGAAAAATGTCTTATCTTATATCTAATTAAATGTTCTTTTGACAAAATACAGCTTTTTTTACGAAAGTCTTCCGGCCTTCATTTATTAAAAAATGCTTTTTACGTATTTTTATCCGAGAAGTAAAATTTCTTTATTTTGATATTGATTATAAAGATATTGTTTAAAAAAAATAATAAAAACAACTACGCAACAATGTTTTATGTAATGAATTCAAAAATCATTAAACTTGAATGCGAAGAATGTTAATAAGAAGAATATCACGGAATACAATGCATATTAGAGTATTATAATTCAAAAGCAAATCTCTCTTGAAGCTCATTATTTATTCCATCATAATATACCTCATAATATACCTTAAAAGGAATTCTAATTATTAAGTTACATGAAAAAAGACAGAAAAACATAATTATAAACAAAATAAAGAGACAGTTATACTTGAAAAAACCTTAAAAATGTAGCACATCTCCATTACACTCTGTTTATTCATGAACAAATTTTTTGATTTTTAGTATTGGGTTAGGATTTTTAGAAATGAAAATCCCGGTTTAAACTTTGAAAAAAATCGGTTTATATAAAAATAAAATATTTTACAGATATTCGCCATAAGAATAAATGCTTTAGGCATAAACTGTTATACAATAACGTAGCCAATGGGTAACACATATATTATGTATTTAACATTATTTAAGGTGACAATAACTACCAGAAGCTATCAGAATGTCGTCCCTAATTACATAATACATTTTTCGCACTCTCTGTGCCTATTAGCAATTTCTTTCCTTAGAATCGCAAACTCTTTCCAGATCATCATAAAAATTGTCGTAGACATAGGAGAAAACTTAAACTGACGAATTATTCTTTACGTCTTAATACTGTATCGAATTTTCCTTGTCCTTTTATTATTATTTTTTTTACTACACGTTCCTAAAATGATTTTAAAATAATATTTTAATAGCATAATCACACATTTATTTGAGATAATAAATAAATTGCATTGAAAGCACATAAAAAGAAAAATTTAAACATAAAAAAAAGATTATGGTAGTGTATCAGTCTTTAAACCGAACATACATTCAAATGTTGAATTTATTAGCTGTTGACTTCTACATAGAAACAACAATGAAAGCATAGAATATTTATTCAATTATCTAACACGATATCTCGACTAAATTTATTATCGACTTAGTTAAAGCAATACGATCATTACTTTGCATGACAGTAAGAATTCCTTAATTTTGTGTTCTTGCAATTTAAATTGCTTCTTAATCTGAAATTTAATTTTCTTTACTCTGTAAAGAAATTACTTCAAATACTCATGGATCAAAATTGGCTACTAAATTAATGTTCATAGTTAGAAGTTTTCATCATTTCTTTTATTGACGAATAATTATATATTAAGTGGGTAGAGTGGATGTATTTAAACATATTTATATGAATTAAATATTTCCAACTGAGCGAAAAAATGCCCAGGTCGGGAATCGAACCCAGATCCCTGGCTTACAAGGCCAATGCTTTTCCCTTTAAGCTAACTGGGCCGACAACCAGCCAGCATATTTCGCTCAGATAACCCCGCCTCAGATATTCGCTCAGTTCATATTTATATGTGTAACTCTTATTGTGGTTTATTTGAGCAGGTGGTTTGATGTAGGCAAATACTTCTCACTTATTTAAATATTTTGTAAATAGGAGACTTTTTAAGTGATATAGACATGTTTATTGCACAAAAGATCTAATTTATTTTTGACTACATTTTATACTGTTTTAATACACAGCATTCCCACAAAATATCTTTAAAACTTTAAATCTAAATAACTAAAGTAATGAACAAAACATCGCAGTTCTCTTTTCTTTATTTAAAAGAGTATCTCTAAAGTTTCTGTTTGCTTTGTTTTACAGGTACATTCAGGAAGTTGTGAAGAGGTGGCGTCACATTTCCACAAAATGTCTACTCCACAGGAGAAGGCGTAGTGTGTCTTATGGTTCATAGAAACAAGATCAGATACATAGATCCACCGACATATCAAGACTAAATATGGAAGGGAACTACGATCAAGACCAACAATCCATGAATGTCAGAGAAAGTTTATGGAAACTGGTACTGGAGTGCATCTAAAGGGATCTGCACGGTTTGGCACAAGTGAAGAGGATGTCGAATTTGTTCGGGAAGCTCTGGAGCGTAACCCTACGAAATCTGTTCGTACCGCAAAGACATTTTAAACACATTTTTAAACACATTTTTAATTGCTCTTTTTTTTTTCTTTTTAAATACAGAAAAATGTTCCGAATTTATCGCCTGCCTACTATACAGTGCCGCAGGCAGTGGAAACCCTTGTCGGATGTTCGTACAGAACTTATTGCACCCTTAATTTATGATTTGTGGTTATTTCCGAATAGTAATTTTCCGAAACTTTCTTAAATTTTTATGTCATTCCCCTACCCCCTTGACTAATATATCTACAAATAGGTTTAATAACGGAGTTTCGTTTGGATGTAGGTTTTTTAAGAACAGAGTGTGCCCCCTGGAGGCGGAAAGTGGAATTAACGTATTTTACGGAGCCTGCACAGAACGCCTGCTTTACGGTGAAGCATGCAGCAACGAGCCATGTCGGAGGTCTCTATTGATTATATTGGACTCTTAAATGAATGGTGGTTACCATTATTTCCGAATAAAATTTTCAGCAAATTATTTAAATTCTTATTTGTGTGCCCACCCCGTCGAGTAGCATAACTACGGATAGGTTGAAAATCGGAGTTTCGTTCGGATATAGGTTTGTTTACGTAAGAGTGTGCATCCTGGTGTTGGAAAAGGAAACTAAAAGATTTTGAAAAACGCGCGTAGCGCGTCTGATATACCTGGTTCCAGCGACGATGCCACGTGTCGGTTGTTCGTATAAAACATATTGCGTCCCTTGGCGGTGGAAAGTGGAACTAAAGTACTTCGCAGTATGTGCACGGTTAGGATAGTTAGGTTATAGTTAGTGTTAAGTTACACTTTGGTTAAGTTCAGGTTACATTTAGATTACATTTAGATTAGTTAGGTTACGGTTAAGTTGCATTTAAGTTGCAATTTGGTTACAGTTAGATTATATTTAAGTTGCACTTAGGTTACATTTAGATTACATTTAGATTAGTTAGGTTACTGTTAGGTTACACTTAAGTTGCGATTCGGTTACAGTTAGATTATACTTAAGTTCCGCTTAGGTTACAGTTAGGTTACGGTTAAGTTGTAGTTAGGTTACGGTTAGGTTACATTTATGTTATATTTAAGTTACGGTTAGGTTACGGTTAAGTTGTAGTTAGGTTACAGATAAGTTACGGTTATGTTACAATTAGTTTACGGTTAGGATTTTATCAACAGGGTGAACATTACGCATGTTTTGATTAAAAATATCAAAACATGCTATATACTTAATTTTATACAATAGCTCTGAAATTAAAATATTATATACTAAACTTTTAGCTAATGATCGAATATCGATTTCAGTGGCGTATAATTGGATTTAAGAGTGATATAATTAGTTTAAAAATCAAAATATTTCACTCAGGATTTCGATGTGAAAAAAAAAAAATAGTTACATGGCTTAATAGTGATTTTTACTGTTAAATATCAACATTTTAATACGAAAATCACGCAGTCGTTGGACACATATCCCGTTACAGACTTTTTGAGCCTTTCAACGCTAAATATAAGATTTTTTTTAAACCGATTTTTCACACAGTCAGCGGGCATGTACAGTCGCGAAAAAAAAAAAAAAAAAAGTAAACACCCCTTGCTAACTCTGCAAAAATTTATCGTAGAAGAAAGTTAGTGGTACCACACGAGGGGAAATAAAGTCCACTTTTAAATGATATGAATAAAATTTGCTTAGGGGGCCATATACATATTAAAACGAACCATAACTTTGCTTTTTTCAATAGCAGTACACAATTCTGACAGCATAAATGAATTCTACACCCTTCAATTAGCCTAAAAACGAATTTTTATCCAATTCGCACGATAAGTTTCCGAGAAATTAACTATTTTAAAACGAGTGTATTTTAGGAGATGTATCCAAATTGAAGTTCGGTACTGGATTGTTGACTGGGAGAACTCCCTTCTTGATCAAGGCATCTTAAGTGTCTGTTAGATCACAGGATAGCATAAGAAATTTTAAAATATCTAGTCACTTCTATCATAGACAGCCCCTTAAACCATCATTTTGCCGTTTTTTAAGCATAATTTGAAAACTACTTGGAAGAAAAATGTGAAATTTTGGAATTTCATAAAGCAGGACTTAATAAATCTAAATCCATCAGAAAAATTGTAGGTTGCAATTCATAATTTTTTCGAATATTAATTTCATAATTCATAATTCATATCATAAAATTATAAAAATTGCAAATTCAACGTATTTATGTTTGGGTATTTTAGTATTATTGGTACACAAAAAAATAGCACATTAGGAGTAGGGCTGGACGATATCAGAAATTTAATATCGCAATATATCAACGAGTTAATATCGATATTACTGATATATCGCGATAACTACTGTAGAGATCTGCATGGTCCAGACCGTGGCCCGAAGCCCGGCACTGCCAGTGGACCGGGCCTATTTTCGTTTATGTCACTTGGGCCGGGGCCGGGACATACTTTTCTCTGAAGGCTCGGGCCTGGTCTCCTTCCACTGTTTTTGGGCAGGGCCGGGCCCGGGCCATATCTATTTCTGAAAGCTCGGGACGGGCCGGGCCTAACTTTTTTTCTGTACAGAGCCGGGACTGGTTTCATTCCTAATCTTCACGGCCCGAAATTTCCATTTCTAGTTTTGACCCGGCCCGTATGAAAATCATCGTCTCAGCGTGGTCTGGTCCATTTAAAGGTCAGTAAAATTAGGCCTGGCCCAAAACTTTTTGCAAAAAATGTATACACTTTTAAATCGCCATTATTTTACACTTAAACATTAAAATTTATTCTTTTTAAAGAATAGTAGATTTCTTTGCTTGTTAAAATATAGCTGAATTAAAATATAGTAAAACGTGTGAAAAAGAATCTGCCTATGACGAAACCCTGTTTTAAACTGAAAAACGTGTTTATCCATGCAAAATTAATATACTAATACGTAAGAAAAGAATATATAAAACATTTACTCTTGCTAAGAAGGGAACTTGTCTATAGCTCATTTTTTTTCTATGCAATTCCGTCTTAGAAGATTTTACTGTATAGTATTTTTCAGATTTTTAACACTTCAATACATGGAATATGGATTAACAATATTAATGATAACTAACACATTTGCATACACGAAATATAGATTCATTAAAAAATAAATATCCACCCTGCGGTACTTCTCTAAAAATGAAGATTATAAACACGAAAAAAACCTTAAGATAAATATTTTTGGTCAGAACTTCTCGTATGAGACAAATTTTTTTTCGGGCAGGGCCGAGATTTTAACTTTTCTCCGGGCCGGGGCGGGCTCGTGCCGAACTTTTAATTTTTGTATCGGGTCTGGCTGGGCCAAATTTTTTTTATGAGTCGGGCTTGGCCCGAGCCTGGAAATGTCGGCCTGTGCTACCTTAAACTGTGTTACTCTAAACTACCTTAAACTGTGTAAGAATAGAAATATTGCTAATTTCGAAAACAAAAATGGTACAGTAGCAGCAATTTAAGTACCAACAGATGTAGAAAGCTACGAATCAATGTTTTATACCTATATATGTTCACACAGCATCATTAAAATATGTATACTTATCTATGCAAAATAGAAATATTTTAGGGGAAGAAACCAATGTTTGATATTTGTTTGCACTTATACCATTTGTTGCATTATATTTTTCTTTAAAAATAGTATGTTTTCTTCTCTTCCTACTTTATGGATTATTTATTAATAACATTTTAACTATTTAATAAGTTATCACCCAGTTATACTGCGTATAACTGAGAATATTGTAAAAAAAAATTAAAATAAAATATTCTTAAATTTAGGGAGTGACGATTTTAATATAATTAAAATAAGTAAAAGCAGGGGAAAAACTAAAATTAATTTAATGCCACATATCATGCTAATATGCTTGTAATTAAGTAGGTTTCAGGGGATTATAAATACAGCAGACATGTTGCTTTTCAATCTTTCTCTAAGGAATGAATGGATTCTTAATCGAAAACATTCATTGTATTCATATTTTCTTACATATTTACTACAAGAAAACAACATCGAAACCTTTTTTTTTTTTAATATAAATGTTCAAATCAAATTTTGGAATAGTTTTATACTAATTTAAATTTATTTTTTGATAAATATGCCTTTTAAGCTAAAATGCAAGACAGGATATGTTAAATTCATGAGAGAAAACTTCGCCCTAATGAAAATACAACAAACGACACTAAAGAAAGAATATCAATACACAATATGAATAAGCATTGTATTCAGTAGCAGAGTAGACATTAGAGTCTGGGAAGCTCTTTTTAAAAGCAACGAATCATCACAGTGAACGACTGCTTTGTCCTTGACTTTTCCCCCAACTTGACTAGAGAAAAAAAGTAAAGTTTACAAATAGCGGACTCTAATTGGTCGCTCGCAAGCGGATCATCCCAGTTGCTCGGCTAAGTACTCAATGATAACCAGCTATTCTGTATCAACTGGAACTCAGCAATAATCAGAGCTCGTTTGGTTATTCATGACATATCAATAGCTGTAGTTATATCAATGTGTGTGGATCAGTCATAACGGCGAGAGGGCGAGAGAAGAGAAGAACGATATGTGTTATTCAGTATTACGCAGACAGGCAGTTCACTGAGGGAAGATTGGACTAATTGGAATAGGTCTAGAGATAATCAACGTAAAGAAAGATAATCGAGGTAGATTTTCAGTTTTGGAGAGGATAGAGGGAGAAAGCATTGTAATGGAATATTGGGTTATGCTTTTCGGGGCTGTGGCGGTGTACGCAAAACATTATTTTATTTGGTTTTGAGATATTCTACGCTCTTTTTTCGAGGCTCATGTTCAAAATTCCAGTGAGCTCAAAACATTGTTATTTTTATTTTGATATATCAATGGAGTCAAGGTTTAGATATTGTTATTACAACATTTAAAAAATATCAATATTTGTCGATATATTGATAAATAATCCAGCCCTAATTAGGAGCATAATTTTAGGAGATATAAATAAAAATATGAAAATGTAATTAAAATTAGAAGCACTAAATTTTTAATGTTTATAATTCAAAAACGTATCATTCAAATGACTTGAAATTCGATGTCTACACCTAGTTTGAACCGAAGATTTCAAATATCTTGTTAAAATTGGATATTGCCAATGAAAAAAATTAAGTTTGGTTTCCTTTTTAATATGTAGATGGCCTCCAAAGCAAATTTTATATACATCATTTAAAAGTAGACTTTATTTCCAATCGTTCGGTACCAGTAACTTTTTTCTACAATAATTTTTTGAGGAATTAGTAGGGGGTGTTTGGGTGTTTACTTTTTTTTTCCACGACTGTACTTCACACAAAATCGAGTTATAGATAAAATCGTACGAATTTCAGGTTCATTTAAAATTATTATCACGGGCCCGGGCAACGTCGGGCGGGTCAGCTAGTAAATACTAAAATTGTACAAATGTTAATGGGAGACCTTTGATTATTTAGCTTCTTCTACACATTATTACTCAGTGTTGGAATAAGCTTAAATGTATCCATTTTAATTATATAGTTAGTTATGTTGTATTAAAATTTTTTCGTTTTATGACGCAAGTTTCAATTTTAACAATTAATTTTAGCCGTATGTCTCGGAGTAGCTAACATTCAGGAATTTGATATTATTAGACTCACTATAAATTTGCATAATGAATTTTCGTATTTATGCATACAATAATAACGCGGGTGCTAAGCATTTACAGATATTTTTTGGCCAAACTTAAATAACAAAAATAAAATAAATTAATTGTAATTTATTTTTCACGAAAACATCGTTTTATTTAAAAATTCATATTTAAACCAAAGATGCAATATAAGCCGTTTTATGTGAGATTTAAAAATTAATTTTCTCTGAATAATAGATATAGAAAAAGCAATTATTCTGAATTTAAAAATGTTAATTTACTTTAAGGCATAAATTTATTTATACTTAACTAAAGAATTTTAAATATAGTAAAAATAAATTTAAGTTCTATTTATATTCCCTTTGCCCTTGAAAAACAACCTCTCAAAACAAGAATTATTCTGATTAAAATTAAGTAATTTTTCAGTATGCCATTTTTTTAACAAGCTCTTATGTAATGAATTTGATTTATTCAATGTATCAAATAAAGAATCAAAATATCTCAGTATTACATTGTCTTGATCCGCAAAAAATAATAACAATAATAATAATATATGAAAATAAATAAAATTTTTGAAAGCTATCATTTTACCGAAAGACGAAATTAAGTAAAAAGAAATACAAAAACATTTTTTTTGGGGAGGGGGGGGGTGATTCACTTTAATTCAAACATTTTCTCGGGCAAATACTGATACTCATTGCTACTGATACTGATGCTTATTTTATCGAAGATTTTAAAGAATCATTTTAAGTCTACCCGAGGGCCACATAAAGCCTGGTGCCCTAGCCAGGGACTGTCTACTTAATGGCCACATGAAGATGTGTGCCACGAAATTCCAGGGTTAGTGAGTGGTGCCTACATTCTTCCCATTTGTTCGCAACAATCAATATCTTTCCTCTAATAGGGTTTGGTGTGAAAGGCTTCGGTAGGAAAACAGTTTCTTCCGCCGTCTTCCTTCTGGATATTTGGTTCACTAGGGGTCCTTGGAGCGAACCGGGTTGTGAACCCTTAACTATGCAGTAGGATCGTTTTAAAGCTGGGAGTTTTATTCTTGGACGAGGACGTTCAGACGTCAATTTTTTTAGGGTTCAAGCTGACGTGCATCTGACAACGCTCGGAGACCGCTGACTAGGCCCCTACCTACCGAGGTTAACCCAGCTGAACGGGTTTGCAGTTGCCTGGAAAGTGGGGCGATCCATTGTGGTACATACGCCAGATTGCCGCAGGCGGAAGACCACACCAGCAAGCACCAGGGCCGACTATTTTAAGCTTATTTGAAGATTCTAGGTTGTTTATTGCTCTTTGCAAAACTATGTTTATCGCCGCACACCACGAACTTTCCATGCCAGTTGGAAAAAAGCTGGATTATGTTTTATGCCTAAAAGGTGGTAAACTTCTTAGCTGTAGAAGGGGGCAATTTTGAGGGAAATTAAAAATTGAAATGGCCAAAAAGCTAAGATTTTCCACTGAAGGGATAATTTTGGGCCGAAATGCAAGGCAGACGAATCGCTGCAGAGGGAGACGGGGATAAACCTGGCATCAATTCCTTGATCGTCATCCAATCTGCAGTGCCTACTTCTCGGTTGTGTTTACTTTGTTTTGCCGATTACTTAACATTATATCCCGTTGATTGGCACTTGCACATTGCTACTCAAGTTGATCTCGTAATTTAGAACCTTGATCAGATGACGAGACCTTCACCTGGCAAGGCACCACCAGAGGTATCATTCACAGGTAACTTGGAGGACTTTGCACCCACGACGGATTTTACATGCACCAGGCGCCATTAGCGTACATGACGGAATTTTAGCCAGCAGTTAGTCTGGGTCCTGTGACCAACGGCTACGAGTATATTATTATACCAGCTTGGTCACCGCTGCCCGATCTAATTGAGATTGCTTGGAATTTTTGAAGCCTAATTGTTGATGCATACTTGTCAAACGAAAATGATAATTTTTAGTATGGGGGGGGGGGGGGTAGAGAAAACAAAGAGTGGGGCTCCGCAGATAGACAAATTGCACCATGTGTTAATTTTTGGGGGGCCGAATTCTTAGGCAAACTTAACGTTGCAATTGACATGAGACTACGCCTTTCTACCATACCCCACCGGGGACAAACTGGCTCCGTGGGCTGTCCCATTGGAGCGGGTCCGGTAGCTCGTGCGGACAAAGTCCTATTGCACCTAATAAAGAGGCGAACTGTCAAAAAAAAGAAAAAAAGGAGGGGGGGCCTGGGGGGAAGCTGGAAGAGAATGGTTTGTTAGACATGACATATTTATTAACACAATTACTACATTAAATAAACTGAACTGTTTTACTTATTAATCTTACTACTTAATAATCAACTTACTTAATCTTAATACTTAATAATCAATTAGAAATATTAATACTATATCGTCATTCTAACTACTCTTAACAACTTGACTTGGTGTTTATCCTGAGACTTAATATTTGACCTTGATACTTTTATTATGCGTTGGCTTTTTTGCTTTAAAAATTGCTAGTTGATTTTACCCATTCAGGAGAATTACGCTTAACTGTGATGTGCATCGGGGCACACCGAAAAAAAAAGACTCAAATGAGTAGCGCGTCTTGAATTTAAGTGGGATGGGGTCGCGATGCAGAGAAGCTGGAGAAAATAAATGCTAAAATCACAACTTTTAACTATTAACTCAAGACTTATAACTAAGCTATAACTTATCACCCTTTAAGCTGTTAATGTTCTCCCCATTATCTAGCCTAGTCCCTATTATAATTTAACTTAGTAACTATTATTTATTAACTGATATTAATTAAATTATACTTAGCCTCTTGTGATCTTCTGTCTTCTTCTTCTGCTCTTCAGGGCTGGTTGGCTTCTTGTATATATATATATGTAACTGTGAAAGACCGAAATTGAAGAATGTCGACATTCACCGGTGAATGTCAGCATATACCAAAAACGTCGGTGAAAGATCGAATATTTGATTATATTCTTGTACATTCGAACTATCACCGGTGAATGTCGACAATCACACATATGCACACATATGGTGCAGGTTGAAAAGAGAAGCGGTGCTTAACAGAGAGGCTACAGTCTGTCGCCAAATTCTTTGTTCTACTGCGGATCAGTCAGCTTTGTCAGTTGTATACTAGGTTTGATGGTGTGCGCAACGTTTTCTTATTTTGTTGTTGTTGTTGTTGTTGTTGTTGTTCAATATCCTAATTTATTTTGGATAAATACTGCAGTGAGTCGTGATCTTCTTGTTTCTTTTTATTAAATACATTAATTGAGAGAAAACGAGAAAACAATCGCTTTTATACTTTTTTTCAAGAACACTATTCTAAAATACTTTCTGAAGTGTTTTCTGCTAAAACTAAGTGCAGCGTGCATATTCACAATACATAAACGGTTTGGATTGGACACATGTCTTTCTCAGTTTATTTTTCTGGTATTAAATATTGAATATTCTGAAGTACTTATGATATGAAGCCGATCGCTATTCATGAACATTCAATTGTTATTTGACTCGTTCGGGGTGAAGCGTCCCATTAACCCTTTCAGGAACAAGTAATTGTGTTTCCGTAATGTTGATTTCACACCGGAATATACAAAAAAAAAATCAAATAAGGAAAAGCTATTTTACAACTTTTTTTCCATCAATGTTATAAAATAAATGTGTAATTGCATGTTTTTGTTGCAAATCTTGATTAAAATTAGGTGGGATATAATATATTCCACCGCCCTTCAAGCGGTTAAGAAAACACGTCTTTTCATTTAGTATTATTTTGCCTTAACCATTAGTTTTGTTATTATCTCCATGTAGTAATGATAATATTCTAATTCTAATAATATTATACAAGTGTAAAAAGGTATGGCTGAAGTCAACATTAAAACATATGATTAAATGCCTTTGACTTCATTATCCGTTAGATTCATTTTTTCCCTAATGTGCAAAATTTTCGCTTAAGTTTATAAAATTTACATATTTTATTTGTTTCTATGACATAAAATAAAACTTATAAAAATAAAACCTACTTTCAGTCAAATATTTCAGCTTACAGTTTGTACATATTTGTGCTGTGCTTTCAAAAAATATTTTGCGATTTCACTATTAATATTTCCAACATAGAGTAAGTATTTTTACAATATTGACGTTTTGTTAGAGATTATTACAACACATTCCTTGCACAGCAACCTTTATGCAGTATTCACGTTTCACTACAAATATTTCCAAAGTAAACCTAATATTTTATCAATATTGGTATTTTAGTTCAAATGTTAGCGATTAGTATTGAAAACTAAGAGCAATTGTATATTTAAAAAATACCTGATTTTTTTAATAATAATTTTCACTTTGTTTAATGGCAGACTTTCGTTGAATAAATGTAATAAAAATTGCCATTTAAAAAAAAGTGGTAGATATTTTGAATCCAGAATTTTCGCTAAATTGCCAACTCTGTTAGCGATGACTAAAAATATTGGCCAATATAACCAATATACATGAAACGTTTTTTTTTCGGGTAATTAAGTTTCTAGATTTTTATAATATTTATTAACAAATATTAATCTTTGCCTTATTTGTTATCAGAATTCTTATGGCAAAATTACTATTAGGAGGAAACAGGGGTTATTAAAAAAAAAAAAAAAAAAAAAAAAAAAAAAAAAAACATAATCACTCCATTAAATACGTAAAATTTATAAAACTTCAGTAAAATATTTCTATATTGTAAAAAGAAAAAAAAAAAAAAAAAAGGAGAGAATTGAATGGATAATGGATGCATTACTAGAATTAAGTTTCTATCATTATTACATGGAGATAATAACAAAACTACTTGTTAAGACAAAATAACCCTCAGTGGAAAGACATGATCATTTCAGTTCTCAGGACTCTTAAAATTGGAAAAAATGAAAAAAAAAATAGACCATTTTCAATATTTAATATCTTAAAATGTATTTGATTTTAAGACACAATTTTTATTGAGACGAAAGATGCAGAAATTCAGAATAACAGATTACGCGCGCGATTACAAAATAAATTTTATAACTAGAACGAAAATTTTGGTGCCTATACTTCAGATTACAATAGTTACCCTGAACCTAAATAAATATGTATTTAAAGCATTTTTATATTTTTAATCCAAAGTTATATTTAGCTAATGCAAAATTTAGAAAATTTCAACAGTATAATCACTTAAAAAATATTTTTTTTAACAGTAAAAAGGAAATTTTAGGTTCAGTTTATACAGACTAATTAAGAAATACATGTTTTGAAAATGTCATGAAAAAAAAAATCAGGATGTTTTGAGATATCGTGTGCTGTATGCCCAAAAACGTCATTTCGAGAAAAATGTCTTCAAAGTTTTGGAAACCCCGCTTCAGCTATTAAGCTGGTATAATTCTAAAAGCCATAACTTCTGTTCTAAAGGGAATTTCGAGGTAACAACTATATCAAAATGTTCAGAAAAGATACGAGTTTAACATATAAAAAAATTAAAGTTTCGAAAATTTTAAAGTTTTAAGAGTCCTGAGACACCTTAATAGGACGTTAAGCCACGAATGGATTAACCGTTTGAGTGCGGAACAAATCTTGTGGATATATGCCAAAAATGCGAATGTGTATGGGTTGTATAATAAAAAATTACTTGTAAGCTGACGATATATACAGAAATCGCACGCTTCGCTAGTGCAACCAACTTAAATGCACACCACACTGAGACAACAAATAGATGCACTGTCACCCTCTCCGCAATTTTAGTTTAAACTAAAATGAGCGCAATCGCGCTTCCCGCAATTGTGGCACATAACAAGAGTAGAGCTATCGCGCTTCCTGAAATTTTGGCAGATAACAAGAAGAGCGCTATCGCGCTGCTCCACACTCAACCGGTTAAATAATAATTCAAAGCTTGTGTGAGATAGCAATCGTCTGTAAATGTGTTTTCAAAATTTCATACAAGAAAAATATACGGAGATACCTGTGTCGAATCCGAACCGAGTAGGTATTGTGAATATGCGTGCAGCATACCTTTGGATTACAGACGATTAAAATGTTTTTATGATTTAAAGATTAATGATCGAGCCTGAAACACGGAGAAGTAAATGCAAATTTCCGACATATTCAACATTCACCATTATTGTATGGTGAATATCGCCTTTCACAGGTGTAAGTCAGAAATAAGGATATTTAAGAAATATTTCGGACATACACCATGCGACTATGTGAATGTTGACATTCACCGATGAAAGTCGACATTCTCCAGATTTCGGTCTTTCACAGTAATATATATATATTTTTTAATCTTACACGGGACGCCGGCTCACGCTTTACAGTGTAAGATTTTTCGAATCTAGTGGGTCAAAATTCAATTTATGAAAATTATCGATATTAAAGTAATAAAATTGATCTTACTAGAGATAAAATGGTTATGTATAATGAAAAAATACAGTGAAACCTCCCTGTGCGACCACTTCCCTGAACGACTATTTTTTCACGGAACGAAATTTATTCCGATACGCTCTATACTAATTTTATCTCCATTCAGAGACCATCCTTGTTTGACTCCCTCCATGAGCGACCCATCTCTTGGAAGAAAATGAAACAAATTCCGTTTTTTCCTGGTCACTTGAAGAAGGTTTTATTACAAATTAATTCCGGAAAGCGCATTATTCATCAGACTACTAAACTAAGTTTAGATTTTTTTAAAATTCTGGTAACTTTTATGTGTTTAAACCCCTTTGTGCCTGTTTGGCTAGTGAATTTAACTCTGATGACAAATTAATAATGACGGTCAATAAACTCCTCTGTCGTATTCTGTCAGGAAACACTTAAAGGAATAGATAAATTATTGAAATCGTCATTAATCCCGTCCAAAAAAAAAAAAAAAAAAAAAAATCTTTTATTTACTAAATTTCGAAAGGATTTGGAAATAAAAGTTGTAAAAGATAAAACTGCAAAATCAAAGCAAACGTCAATGTATTCATTTTTTAAAGTTTGCAGTGATTAACTTATGTAATTAACTTTTGTTTGGATACTTAAATTTTTGTATTTTTTCCTAATGTGAAAAATAAATTTTACTAACATTAATTGTTACATTTTTCCAACAATTAAAATCTAGATTTAAACATGACCTCCATTAAGAGACCACCTCTCAGAACGACCAATTTTTATTGGAACGGAACGTGGTCAGGTTTTAATGTATATCTTTACGCATTACGCTGCATAATTTACGTCATTGTTATTCCGTCATCATAATCATAATAAAAAGATGTTTTGTCATTTTCATACGTTGATATTTGCCTAGTATTATGGTATTCAGCGCGGATTTTTAGAAATGTAGTACGTATTTATTTTCAACAAGACGAGATTTCTTGCATTAAAAAATAGTAATTAATTAATTACATACTGCTGTAGTTACCAGTGTCATAAAGTAAATCACTATCATTTTCCGTTGTTTGCTATTCTTTTATTATTTGTATATTCGGTGACCGTATAAATGTTAAAACTTCAGGGTGCTTCAGCCGCTCTATAGTTTTATTGAGATGTTAATGTCAGGATTTGTAATGCTTAAAGGCAGATATATTGCTAGCGGCCACTACAGCATCCTTAAAATGTCTTCCTTTTTCTATTTCCTACATTAATATTATCTTGCCCTTGTGTTGGAGTTTTTAATAATAATTCTCTTTTAAGTCCAAATCTTTCAATTATATTTTTTTTCTTTCTGCGATAATTCATTTTTTCTTCAGGTTTTCGGAACTGCTATTTCTTTACATCAAATCTATAATCAATATGTAAGAGGCATTCCATAAATCTTAATTTTGCGTGTTGTGCCGCTAAGCCCCAATAAAACTTGTGAGTATTATTCGTATATTATCGAATAATTTTTAAGTTATTCACCACCTTGAAATTTCCTTTACAGACATTGCATTTTTAAGTTGCTTTATTTGAAGATAGATTGCTGCGCAATTGTGCTGTCTACCGCTGTGTCTTCAAATTTGTGTGCTATGCCATACATATGAATATTGAATTCTACTACAGTTAGTGCAAGAGCTGTAAAGATTTAATTTCTGACAATTTCAAATTCTCCTGTTATTGACTGATCAGTTTCGATGATGAACTTAAAATTTATGATCTAGAGTAAGCAGAAGATAACGATTGTGGATTTACCCATTATAAAATTTTCATTTTCTTCATTACAGCCTTTTTTTATATGGCGCGTATCCGGCTTTTTGAACGATTTTTTAAAATGTTGTTTCTGTTTAAGGGCTTTCAGATATATTTTTTATCGCATCCATAGCATCCTTTTTTTCTCAGATTGCCTCAGTTTTAAACACATGGCGCGTGGTTATTAATTTGTGTTCCGGGAATAACGAATGTACCTTTTTTCTTTTGATTTCTGCCCACTTAAATAAAAAAATTCTTTGGTTGTCCAACATTTTTCTTGTAGTAATTATCACTTCTGCTCTGTAAATATCTTTATTGTTAATATTCGGATCTGACCAACTCTTATTTTACTTCAAAAACCGTTCTTTAAGAGATGTCAGTTTCTTCATCTTTGATTATTGCCTATTATAAATGAACGGATCAACCGCTTAATATGGTCTAACATAACAGATGAGCAATGCTGAAGATTATATTTGTGTAATAAATAGTCTATCAGGATATTTTTAGAATTAACAGGGAACGATTCATGCCCAGTAACATAAATTTCATATAATACTCTTTACGAAATTTACACTTCCGTACCTGATAAAAAATTACTTATATTCAAGAGTTGCAAATAGTGGCAGCTGAAATTGATTTATTATATATCTATATGCATATATAATTACAAAAATATTATATTACAATGTAGCGGTGTGTAAAAAATTTTTGGCAGCTTTTTAAAATTTATCACATGATATTAAAATTTCAAATAATTTTTATCTTGAGTTAAAAAATTATTTTTTAAATATAACACGTCTAAATAAATATTGCAACTGTAAAATGCAAAGTATCTACATTGTATTAAAGATTCCATACTATCATTAAAAAATATTAACAAAATAAGTATTTTTTTAGCCAAAAAATATCTATGGCAATTACAACTACAGAATCGCCATTCTGAAAAGGTTAAAAGAAAATTTGGTTTTTGAGCCGATTTTTAATGGTGTTTTTGTGGAATTAGGCTGCTATCACTTTACATTTTTTCCCCTCCAATGTGTTAGATGTTATTTGAAATATCTAAAAGTGAAATTACTGCAAGTCGATTTTTGGACTTTTTTTCCCGCTAGGTTTGCAAAATCTTACCCTGTGCGCCCGTCCCTTCTGATAACGAGAGGTGTTTTGGGTACCTCATTAGATGCTGTTGGACGATGGTTCACCGGAATGGCTAGATTAATTTTATATCTTATAATGCATTACTTCAAAATTACAACACATAATAATAACCATGTTTAAACGTCCGTTACTGCTCGTAATTTATGTATATCCTTAAACATTATATAAAACTGAAATTTAACTCAATAGAAAAATATTTTTACATTTTATCACTACATTATTCATTATTATTTATATTGTCCAAAAAATGAATTATTTCTAACATGATTTTCACTTATTTTTAAATTGACGTTTTGCAACAGCATGATGAAGGTTACTTTTATACAATGTACAAATTAATGTAAAAACTGAACAACAAACAATGAGTTTAGAAGTGTCGTTATCCCATTGTTTCCAAAAATATTTATAACACACTGTAATCATACAAAAATAAATACAGTGTTCTTTATTTTTAAAGAGACTAAAGAGAAGCATTAAATAAAAATTTAAAATTTAAAGATTTGTTTAAAACATGCGCAAATAAATAAATACTTTATAAATGTAGTTTTACTATCTTTTCGACTAAAATATGTATTATAAACTAAAATTATGTTTAAATGCACTAGCTTTTATATGAGTAAGCAATATTTCTATGATATTATTATTAAAATAACAATCAAATTGAAAAGAACTCCTGTAGCACATTGTTTTGAAACAGTAGTAATATGTAATTCGTCGGTTTCTGTAAAAGAAATTTTGGAATACACTTTAAGAGAAGTTGTCATTTTTAATTTGTCACTTTTCATTTAAAAATTAACAAAACAGAAAGATTATATTCCAAATACGATATGAATGACTTTCCATCACTTTCGTTATAATGTAACGGAACTTCGATTTAAAAAAGTAACAGAATATATCTAACTAAACCACTTCGAAAACTCATAACACAATTAAAAAACAGATTTCAGCGAAGGTACCCTAATTCTTTTGTACATCTCTGTAAAAGATCTATAAAACCGAATAGTCACTATGTAGTATGACAAAATTTAGCCTCAGACGAAAATACATCTTCAGTAATTTACCATAAATAAATTTAAATAGTCATGAATTTACAGATTTTTATGCTCTTCTTATGTTAAAATAAAATTTAAAAAAAAAAAAAAAAAAAAAACTTTTAGAAAATAACATTCACAAACGGCAATATATCTTGTTTTTTGCGAAGCTCTGTATACGATTTTTCATGTTCTATAATTTGTTTTATTATACTGATTGTAGTTCAGCTTGAAAATTCAAAACTCCAATAATAAAAACTTCAAAGATATTCATTTTCATGCGCAATAATTCTTTTATCCATCCCTGTATATAATCTGTAGTATTTATTTACATCACGTACTATGAAAAAAATTAGTTAAATTTTAATGTTTATCCTACAATTAAAAACGCACTTCCAGCATTTATCATTTATAGACAGAACTGTAACTGAAACATTTTGTGAGACCTGTAAATGAAGGATAACTGCTATATATGTCATATTGCAGAATATGTATTCGGTAGCGCATCTCAATAGTATACAGAGTAATTCAAAAATCGACCTACAAATTCAGAGAGCTGATAGGAGGATTAAAAATAGCCATAGAACATGGGGTCGCAAACATCTTATTTAATTACAAATACAGGTTGTTTCAGCCTAACTGAACTCGGGTTCACGGTTATAATTTCGAGAAAAATAAATTCACTACAATGAAAATGGTAAGATATGTACCTTGTTTTGTGTGAAATGTGATAACATCGCGAAAAGTCTGGAAAATATGTTGCTCAAACAAAAAATCAATAATGCCGTATGAACTGAAAATCGCAGTCCAAAATGTGGTGGGGGAGGGTAAAATCTATACTGCTGGCGCGTATAATGTAAACGTCTACCACTTTTGTTTGGTGTTAGCACATTTACAACAAAGGCTAGAATTATTGAGAAGTATAACCTCCTCAGAGAGAAAAAAATAAACATCCAATTAAAAAGAACATATCCTAAATAAACAAACTGTAAACATCTATTTTTGTGTCTTCAGCTACTCTGTACTCTGTATCATAAATAAATGAGATCAAAGTACTATTAATTGAAGACTGTTATAAAGGACTCTTGCAATACTTGAATCAAGGAACTCTTGATAAAAAGCAGTCACTGTTTTTTATACTTATTTTCTCTTCCTCTTTTACGCACTCTTGTAATATGTAGCTGTCTAGCCCTTTAACCGTCTGGACCGGATTTTTCCGTTCCTTGAAATCATGTTAAAATGGCTGCAGACCAAAATATTTTAATCAGAATTTAATTTTTAACCTTATATAGAAAGTAGTGATATTAAAGATATTATAGCATCAAACTGAGATTTAAAAAATATATATCATGGGATTTACAAGCATTCTTATGAAATTACTGCAAAACCCTCGGACGGTGAAAGGGCTAGATAAGACGCAGCGTGAAGCGCTCCGTAAATTGTAAACTTTAACGTAATATATTTAATTTAAATATATATATGGATCCTCTTCGTTCATCAAAATATTCGCTCAAAATAAAAAAAAATATTTTATTTTAAAGCAAAGAAGCAAAAGCTTATCATCGTTTTATAATTAATAACAAATTGGAAATTGCTCGTCAAACTTGGCAAGTGAGATGCGTTCGTACTTTAACTAGTTTCATAATATTCTTTTGCACCACATATTGTACTAAATGTATATTTTAGTTCACTTCCTCAGTGTATATCAATTTCATTCCGTTCGAAAGGCTGTAACATCATTAAAATGCACTTGAAATATTTTTTTTCCTATTGGCCTTAATGTAACGGAAAATGTTTGACTGCCCCTGTAATTAAACTATACATCCGATTTTCAAGAAATTTGAAATGACACGACAAAATGTTGCAACACTTATATTTAAAATTTCAGACCAATTGGAAAGCTTTAACATCATTAAAATGCACTTGCAATATTTTTTTCCCGTTGGCCGTAATGTAACGAGAAAATTTGACTGTCCCTGCAATTAAACTATACACCCGATTTTCATGAAATTTGAAATGACTCGACAAAATTTGGCAACAAGTATGTACTTAAAATTTCAGACCATTCGGTTGGGTAGTTTTTGCTCTGTCATGTGCGGACAGACGGACAGACACACAGACCGACGGACTGAACGACTACTATAGGGGCTACGTATTTATATAGTTACGAAAGCATCTAAAAAAACCGTACTGGATAATTTTCTAGATGCTGCAGGAAGCACCAGCTGCGATAACAAACTGACATAAACAGGTAAGAGCTTTTACTTACCTATATATGGATGTGTAAATGATTTCATATAAATGAAAATAAGTACGGCCAGTGAAATTTTCATATATATTGTTACTTAAATATGAGAGACCGCGTAACTATTGTGCAACCGAGTGTTTTGGCATAATTTTCCATAAAATCCAACAAGAATCTCTGTTAAATGCTTTATTATAATAGACATCAGTTTTCTAAAGGTTATTATCCTCAATCTAAATTGAGGATGAAACATCCTGCATTTTTCATTTAATATATGGTTTGCAACCCCATGTTATATGTTAATTTTTCACCCTCTTGATGCTTACTATCACCTCTGTTAATTTGCCAGTCGAATTTTGGAACACCCTGTATATAAATTTAGTTATGTTTGAAATTACGTAACTTTTTAAAAATACGCAAGAAACACTTTTTTATTCATTGACTATTAAATAATGAAATTCTTTTGTGTACTTTGTTAAATAGTTTTAAATGTTTTGTACTTTTTATTCTACGAAAAAATTTTTTAGTACCCCTAATTAGAGCTTATTAGTTTCAGTGTGCTTAAAATATTTTAATAACATTAAATGTTTTCGGTAATATTTTAATAACATGCGGTTTAATAACATTTATGCGGTATATTTTAATAACATTAAAATATACCTCATTATATATTTTAATAACATTAAAATATACCACAAACGATCCTACAATGATCCCCAAAACATTTCTCCCTAGCCTACAATGTGGAGTTTTTCATTTGAATTTATAAGCGAACTATAAATGCTACAGTTTTAATAGCAAACATATCGTAGTAAATTTTAATAAAATATATCAATTACAATACACTCCTGGTTTATTTATAAGAGTTAATACACGGGATTTAACTGACAAACGAAAGGGGAAAAAACACGAAGTCATAAACACTTTTCAACCATTTTGGAAAGTGTTAAAAATTGATACAATTATTTCAAGTAGATTAAATAGAGATTTGATAACAATACTCCTTTTTCACTATCTTAAATATTTTTCTATATTTTTTTAAAAACATTTACTATATGCACGTTAAGAGGTAGTCCATAATCGATAAAGCATTCCTTAACAGACTTCAAATTATTCTAAAGTTTAAAAAAAAAGACAATTGCTACAGGAATTTATTGAGGAAATATAATTAATAAAGCGATACACGTTTGATTTGTCTGCATTATAAAAAAATAACAGGTCAGGCATATTATAAAAACATTAACAATAATATAAAATAATAATGATAATAGCGTCTGTGATATTTTCGTTGACAACAAAACGCAAATTGCAATTAAGTGTTATGAAATTCTCCTTTATTCTAGTTCATTTTTATCAGAAAACAATTTAAATATTTGATGAAATTGGATTAACCAAAAAACAAATTATTTTGAACATATTTGTGACTTAAAATCTTTTCCATTATAAAGAAAAAAATATATATGGATGAAACAAAAATCTACCGAAAACAATGACCGTTAATATTATCAATAAAGTATTGCATAAATTGGTTCCATTTGGTATAATTAATCATATCCCATGTCTCGCAAATCATTAAACATGGAAAAAAGCCGGTAATTAATTACACACCCGAACGCGCGCTTACAAAGTTTTGAAAAAGTAAAAGGTTTTCAAAGCAATATTTCTAAGCTTAAATTTAATGAATTCCTACGCTGTAACTTGGTAAGAGTGTCTAAATTTATGAAATGATAAAAGAGGAAATTATTTACATATTACTCGGAGAAACGCATGCTTAAAAGATTTAATTGTCAAAAAGCTTTAACAGTGGAAATAAAGGAACTTTTCTATGATTTGATAAATAGTTGTCGAAGTGGATGAATTGATAGAAAAAAATCCTTTGCATACTTTTTCAGAATATTTTGTAAATCTTTCATAAACAAAAAATTATGTATTTTGTATGAAATGATCTGGAGCATTAAGTTTGGTCAAGAAGTTACAGAATGTACACATTTCTTTTTATAACGAATTGGTACCTTTTCAGATTCTTAAGAAATTTGCATTTTTTATTTATTTGCATTTTTACGGCAGATTTATCATCTCCACTGATGATATCGAAATATATTTGCTTCTAAACATGCGACAACTCTTAAAATTGAATAAACCGTTATTCGAAATATTATTTTATGTTCAATATATTAAAATTTATTTGAAGAATCTTTAGACATACACGTGTGAATTGCCTTTGAATTGTATTAATCTATTTTGTTCACTATGTTGTTAAAATTTTCTTTTAGATTAAATCAAATTTTTGTGTTTACGTAACTGCAACCATAATATGGTGAAACGTTTTACTGTGATTTTGTGCTTCACATGCACCCCAAATAGTACATTATTAAACCATATATACAGAACAGCCCCGATTATACGCGTAATCAGGTGGCAAGGGCACCGCGGATAGCCCAAAAAAGACTGAAAATGGGTGCAAACACGAAAATGAAAAGAAAATTAAACAAGAACTATGTTCTATTGTACAAAAAACATAATAAAGCGTTTAAAATACACATATATGCAGAGCCCATCAGAAACCTTTGCTTTACGTCTAAATCACTAAAATGAAGAACAATAAACAAGAAGCAATGCCATACATACTGTACAAAAAGGTCCGAGTTACAGATCTGACCTTTTTTAAAAAATAAGTCAATTGTTTTTGTTTCTTGTTTTGTAAACACATTTTCTTTGTTCTAAATTGTAAACTATTGTTTTTCTTTTAGTCTGGTATAATTTTTATCTAGAAAATGAAGTTATTATTGATATGCCCTCCTGGAATTTATTATAATAGTTTTTTTTTTAATTGTTAAATATTTTAACTGCTGTGTTTAAGTTTAGTTAATAAAGGCAAGAAAATACATCAAGACTTTATATCTGATATTTTAAACATGGTAACCGAAGCTAGAAATATTCTTCTATTGCTTTCGAATACATGATTTTTTTCTTTTTATATTTATTAGTAGGGCTTATTGTATTTTCCTTGCTGTTGGCTTTAATTTAAAATAAATAAATAAAAATAAAATAAAATTTTCGCTTCGTGGATAATCGAGGCTTTACTGTATATATATTTATATTGAACAATAACTTGCGTAGATTGAGCCATTTAATGGTAAATAGTTGAACAGGGAATTTATAAAATGTAGGAGAACAAAAATTGTAACACTATGACCACCAAGTGGCTGTGAATATCGTTTGAAAAATAATGGCGATTCAGACTTCCACCTTACTTTAAAAAGGGCATGAAAATTGATTTTACCTGATACCTATTGGCTTGCAGTCTGCGTTTTAATCACTGCAAACGAATATGAAATTCACTAATTATTCATAGAAATATTTGTTCAATCATGTTGTAAAATAGGTCAATTTTTTGGTGAAAGCAGAAATATTTTAAAGGTTAAAAAACGAATAAAATGTTTTAAAAGTTAAAATGAACGGTATTGAGGTTTATCTAAGTACTGGCATGAAATTTCAGTAATAAATGGTTTATTTTGGATCTAAACCTTTTACCAGAATATAGTTATAACAGTACATTGAATTTTGATTTCAAAATATATTTTGGGGTAAACAAATCTAAAATTCAGTTTTCACTTGACATTTTTATAAAATAGTTGGAATTAAAAAATATATTATACAGAAAACATATTTTTCCCACATAATTTGCAAAACTAATGAATGTACTGAAATCTTCAATTAATTTTATATAGTATTTAATCCATATTATAAATCCAATATGTTAATGAGATTTGTAATTTAGTAATTAAATATTCGATATCATGTATATTGTAAATTTTTCTAATTATTATCAAAACAGTAACTTCTGACTTAATTTAGATATATATGTATTTTGAATTTCTTAATAAATTAATAATGCTGCCTTCATAAACGTTAATCGATTTAATTTACAAATAGTCCCAATTTAGAAAAACATGGGTGTATTTATATAAGCAATGTGATAAATAAATTCAAACAGTATGTAAATCTGAATTAAGTTTTCAAAATGAATCTTAGATATATACAGCGTGTTTCAAAATTTGACCGCCAAATTAAGAGTGGTGATAGAAGGCATTAAGACGATTAAAAAGTACCATAAAACATGGGATTGCAAACCACGTATTTAGTCACAATTACAGGATGATTAATCGTAACTGGACTTGCGTTGAAGGTAATAATTTTGAGAAAATTCAAAACATTACTATGAAAATGCAAATATAAGTACTTTATTTCCTTTCAAATGTTATAACATCATGATATGTTCTTAAAAAGCAGGGTGTTCAAGCAATAGATAATACCGCATGAACTCGCCATCGTAGTCCAAAATGTGGAGCGTCAAGTGCATACTGTTGGCGCGCATAATAGAAACTTCAACCCCTTTTTCTCGATGTTATGACAATTACAACAAAGGTAAGAATGTCTATTAAGAATTTTATTATAATATACTTCAGTTTTCTAAATGTTATTGCATCAACACAAATTGAATCAGGCAGAACACCCTGTATTTTTGATTACTTGGTTTGCGACACCATGTTCTATGGTCATTTTCCATCCTCTTGTTGCCTTTTATAACCACTCTTAGTTTGTCGGTAAAATTTTGAAACGCGCTTAATATTGTTGTTTCAAAGCTAGAAAAACATAAAAAATACAACTTATTATTATATCTTAAATGAATAATATACTTAAGATAAACAATGCGTTTACTATAAAGTCACCAAATGTAAATATACTAGAAAACAGGAATTCTGCTTTTTCAGAATTTAGTGTTGCCCCCGATGAATATATATATATATAGTACAAAACATATCTCAATTTTAAGACTTAAAGCACACACTTTTGTTTTATGTAAAATGACGTCATTCGCATCCGCTTAAGAATTCCACATTTACGATCCACACTTAAATATCTACAGTAAAGCATACATAAGATGTCACTAACGCCAAATAATGTACAAATGCAGCAAAAAATTGCCGTCATTAAAGAAACTCGACAAAAAAAGACTATCTAGTGATTTGTAGGCCTTCATTTGTTTGTAACATTAATATAGACAATTTCAGTCGTGACGTCAATCGTGACGGTTTGGTTGGAAACTGACCCCAAACAAACGGTTGCTGTGTTGTATTTTCTATTTTGTTTGTATGTTGCAGCTATATCTTATATCTATATCTCGCATCTAAGTGTTTTAATACTTGATATGCACTAGTAACATTTTCCACGATTTATATTTAAAAAGAAATGACGCATAGCAGTCGTTTGTTTGGAGTCAGATTCCAACCAAAACATCATGATTGACGTCACACTGAAAGCGTGTATAGATACTTCAAATTAAATATAGTTTATAATAGCTTCATGTTTTATAGAAATTATTCGTTTATATTTTTTCAAAATAGCACGTATTTTAATTACATTTTCCTTCAGTTGTTATGAGAAAAGTGCAACAAAATATATAATTGCTATTTTTGAACTATTTTCCCTTTACTTTCTACATAAATGGAGTACTTGAATTGCCAAAATTAAACAAATGGTGCTAAAAACTACAAAAAAATTAATATTTCAAAAATAAATGGAGATGCAGTTTTCAAACAAGTTGCATTTAAAAGACTTTTTTTTTTCAATACGACAGTATAAAAATTGAAAATGTGCGATGCTTAGAAATTAAAAAAATTGCTATAGAGCATTTAATCGTACGATAATATATCTGCTTTGTTTTACGGATGGCTTCTGTAAGGTAACGTTATTTTTTGGAGCAGACACAAAATAAGCTGGGAGAAAGAAATAGCATACCGTACCGGGGGTTGATAATAATAATTAAAAAAAGGCGAACAGTTTTAATAAGCACTTGATACAATCTTATGAATGTTTTTTTTTTTTTTTTTTTTTTTTTTTAAGTCTTATTAGTAGAGATCTAAATCTCCACTTCTGTCTTTTTTTTCTATACAGAACGGTAAACAAATTCAAGCACATTGTTAACACATATATTATTTTAATCTTGAACCCTAGTTATACATAATTGCTTCAAAACGAAACAAAAGACAATACAAAAGTGCATACGCTATTTTTATTTGCTTTTTATTTCTTACAAAAAATACATATTTAGAAAAGTACAACATGGCATTTATAAATTTATTGAGAAAAATAAGTGCATAGACGCTTTCGAACAATATTTTGACAAATTTTATTCAATTTCATTCATGCAGTTTTAATTTATCACTTTAGAAGAATAATTTTTTATACTTCTGCGTGTGACTCCGATAAGTTCAAATAATTGATGAGAGGTCTATAAATCCTGCCAAAGAACCCTAAGGATAAAATAAAGTTTGTAGAGGTTTTATCTCCATAAACTGTGTCAAACGTACAAGAAGTAATAATAGAGGAAGAAGAAAAAAATCGAATGAAAATGAGCAAATAACCTTGTATAGAGGAAGAAAAAGCTTGCAAACTTTTAAAAAACAAATTTTCGGAAATAAAAACTGAAAGTTATTTATTATAGTTTTTAAGAATTTAAAATGTATTTTTGAAAGACATTATATAATATTTGTGAGTAGTATTTTCAAGTTATAGAAATTTTTTTCGGTGTGTTCGTAATTAAATAAATACGTAGCACCAATAGCCGTCGCCTGGTCCGTACGTCTGTCTGTTTGCGCAAATCTACCGAAAGAACTGGTTTGAAATTTAATATATATAATCGATGAAGAATTTTGTCGAGTCGCTTCAAATGTTATGATAATCGAATCAAAACTTAAAAAGATATTAATAAAAAAAAAAAAAAAAAAAAAAAAAAAAAAAATCCGTCTATTAAATCCTATCATATTTAACAAATTCGATGATATCGCATGATAGATAATGGTTCTAGGTTGCCATCGTGATAACGTCCTACTTTTGATGGAGTCATGTTATTTCCGTATTACTGGATTTAATATATATAAACGTAATAAATGTTATATTGATACATTTTTGAAAAAGAGTGAAACATCTATTGCGCCAAAATTTAAATATTTATAAATCCAGTTATAGTATGAACGGGACGTCATTTCCCAGTTTTGATGTACAATTTTTACACTTGTTTAAACTTAAAAAATTTTGTTAGTCATAAATACGAATATTTGGATGAGTGACTGATTTAAAATGTTTCAAACGTACGAGAAGTATAATAGAGAAAGAAGAAAAAAAAAATAAAAAAAAAATAATAAAACTTAGTATAGAGGAGGAGGAAAAAGCACGCAAATCTCTAAAGACTAATTTTTTGGAGTACATAATGAAAGTTATAGTTTTTTTAGAATTCAAAATGTAATTACAAGGTAAAGCCAGGAGAGATCGCGTGGTAGGAGAGATCGCGCACAAAGAGGTTCAACGGGAAGGATAGAGTGCGCGCGCAACCACTCCAGGTAGTTATACAGCAGCATTAGTGCAGTGTCTACATGAATTTGCACATAGATTGTTCCAAGCGTCTTGGATTTGCTATTTCGTTTTATTTTTCGAAAGCAAGTGCTTCAATTTTCATAACGTTCGTCAGAATTTTTATAGAATGTCAGTAGTACACAATATTTTGAACTTAAATTATTTCTTATAAGATACTAACCTAGACTAAGCATGCGAACACCGAAAATTCATTTAAAAAGTGGCCATATTTAAATAAAAGGCCGCGCAATCTCTCCTATTAAAATAGGAGAGTTTGCGCATCTGCTACTTAGGAGAGATGGCGCATTTCCCCATAAGTTTCATTGCTATGAGAGATTACGCAGCTTATTGGTAAATTTGCATGAATTGTAAATTACTTGTAAAACATATGAATGAATCAATTTTGAAATAAATTTTGGAAAACACATAATTACTGAAACTAAATTGGGCAAAAAATTAATTTGAGAAAAAAAAAAAAAAACTTTTGGAGATAAAACTTTTGTTAATAAATTACTAATATAGCTGTTATTAAATACATTTTATGTAATTATTTTCGTTAATGCATTAATAATAGATTTGTTAATAAATTAATTAATTATATATATATATATATATATATTACGAAACAATTTAATGGGTTATGTCGAACAATCACGTCGTGCTTTTTACTACATATTACTGGATTCGTACCACCTTTTAACAGACGTTGGTGAGGTTGTATAGCAGGCGTACCACTTAGCGCAAGCATCGCTAGTGGAGGTGTCAACTCTGTGGAAATTTAGCAGCTGCGGAGCGATGATAAGATTGGTAGAGTCCAATCAAAACTCATTTATTCATGATGAATAATAGGCACATTAGGCAGCATGAGTGGTGAAAGAAGTAAAGGCTTATGAAGAAATCTGGGCTTTTCCAAATAAGACGTGGAAACGCAGTCATAGGAAATTGTTTATTCCATAAGAATATACCAACATTAAACAATTCCCGCAGGATGAGAAATCAGAGCCATCCCGCTTGAGCACGAACTAGTTATTCATGCGAAATAGATGTTAAATAACGAAATGAATATTCTACATGACTTAGGACACCAGGTAACAGATTATGTAAACAATCAAACAGCACAAAAAAATCTACTCCTGAGCTCATGCTCTAGTTATTTGTTAGAATGCGCGGAGGAAATCCGATTGAAATGAAAACTTCAGGCTAACCAAACAAAATCACGAACGAGACTCGACGTGAAACTGCGATCCGTCACTAAACCAATGGAGAGAGCGATCAAGAAACGTCACAGAATAGAATCCCGGCGCTGGTAATGGAAGGATTTCGATCTAAAAAGTTAACTCCCAGCTGGCGGGTAAATGAGATGAAATAGAATACAATTGTAAAAATGGTTTTTATAAACATTCGAAAATAAGTAACTGCGTTCAGAACTTTACAGTTTGGTAGACGATAAAAATTAATGAAGGGATTAAAAGTTTAGATTACGTTTTAGAATAAAACTATTAGTAAGGTACGCGTTTTAAATTTATAGGAATTTAACTAGAAATAAGTAATAGAGCGTATTAAAAAAGGGATGTAATGAATATGCCGGCAATTTAGAATAATTTAAATGAATAGTAAAAGTAAAAGTTTTTATATAACAATATCACCCCTCCCTAAAAACCGGTGAACCGGTGGCTCCGTGACCCACAAGATCATTGAGTAAAAGCATGAACTCGGATTACAATAGTGTTACCCGGTAGTCTGAAATTTTTCCAATAGTCTGTCAAAAACCAAATCAATAAGTTACTGCTTAAACGCGAAACCGTGAGAATTGTTTTTTAAAATTACAAAGATAATATAAATATCTCTCCAACATAGAGTAAATTATATTCTAAATAATCTCCTCTTCTTTTACTAACAACTTATTACTTACAATATTAACAGATATTGACAGTATTAGAATTGTCTAGGAGTTTTCTTAGGAATTTACATTCTTTCCACATCACGATTAAACATTAGTTTAATCTCTATAACTTAAACTTCATAGCGTAGAAATTTTCCGTACAATTCACAAGTTATATAAATAAAAGGTAAAACATGAATGTAATAATTTTAAAATTTATGTAAAAAAATTTCAACTGAGTATCAATCTCCTAGTTTTTTTTTTTTTTTTTTTTTTTTTTTTAACTGGGAGGATATATTGTCCTGATACTATGCTATAGTCCATTGAAATTCAATTATTGCTCATTTTTGACACAAGAAAAACTGTCAAAAAGCTAGTGCCATATGCACTCTATAGTATTGTATTGTTATGATAATAGCGGTACCATACTATTACCACTTTTCCATAGATTCTCTAGTAAGTATTTTACTTTCATTATGTTCAGATGTTATCACAATGTTTAATTTATGAGTATTCACAGATATCTCATATATTGACTTCATTAATTCATAACACTTATTTTTCATTATTACCTCTCTTTTATCTCAATATTCAATAATAAATTTATCTATACTTTCTATCATACAAGATCTAGCAACAGTAAATTTAATTCAATAGTAACAATAACTCAAATTTCTCATCAAGAATTTCAAAGTTATATTTTAATTCCTCATTTCAGTAAATAATAATAAGAGATTATTGCACTCAATGATATTGGCTGGGTAAAAAGTTACATAGCATAAAAAGTAATCTCCTATCAATACTAGATTCAATAAGAAATGAAATTATACCAAGTCAATATAAAAATAAAAATAAATAAATTCTTAAATTCTCCATCAATATCATTGAAACAAAATCTTAACAGGTGTTTTTCGATATGTGTCGAAATATTTCATTCATTTCCTACATGATTACGCAATCAGTAAAAAATAAATAAATAAGTAAGCAAGAGAAAAACAAGTTGGGTTTGAAATACAGGACACTTGCATAATCAACAAATATTCGCATAAGTTCTATAATGTTTTAGTATTAATAATTATAGTTCAATAATTGCATTCTTTTAAGTTATTTTAATCCATTTAACATTTATTCATAGTTTAAATATAAATTTAAAATTTATTTAATATTCTAATCTAATTCAATTCAATATAAGTAATTCTTAATTCAAATCAACCCATTTACGCCCGCGTAAACCACCAATTCAAGTAAGACTTCAGCAGTAATGTTCTCGTGGATCCTTCGATAACACACTGTTATATACAAAAGCATTGATTGATTAATTATAATTTATTTAGTTACTTTTTATTAATTATTGCTATTCTAAATTTAATATTAAGCTAGGGCTTTAACATTAGTTTGTTGTGAATTCTCATGGGATACTTTTAATTGATCTGGTGAAAAGTATGGACGCAATTTAAATACATGGACAACTTCCGTATTTCTATTTTGACTTTGCCTATCAATTCGAACATTTACAGGAGATAATTTGTTAAGAATTTGATAGGGACCAGTAAAAACTTGTGAGAGCTTTCTAGTATTGGGGTAATTGAACTCTTCATAAATTACAAGATCTCCTACCTCAATCTTTGACTCTACATAATTTCGGTGATAATATTTTTTACTTTTCAAATGAAATTCACTAGTACGCGCTTCAGCAATTTTAAGGGCTTCATTCACAGGAGGGTAGTAATCTTGTTTTGGGGGGAATCCATAAGGTATTGACCAAACGGTAAATAAGCAGGAGAGAATTTGCTTATGGATTGGGGCTTAATATTGTATTCACTAACTACTTCTGTCAAAAGTTTTGTCCAAGGGATTTTAGAGGTAGTAGAATTAACTTTACACTTTAATCTAGTAACTATTGACTGATTCACTCTTTCGCATTTCCCATTCGTTTGTGGGTAATGGGCTGATGTTAAACGTTGCTTAATATTGTGATTTCGAAGAAATTTTTTAAATCTAGATGAAGTGAAAGCAGCATTCCTATCATTTGTGGGGAACCTGTACATTGAAAATTTTGTTGAAGCAGAATAATTGTTTAGGACATTGAATGTTGAAAACTTGTTTTAAACAATTAGTATAGGTTTCAGTAGTAACACTTTTTGATGGAAAAGCCCAGACATATCTAGTCGCGTGGTCTATTATGATGTGTAGATATTTTTTGGTGGAATTATAGTAATTGAATCCTCCCACAGTATCAATAGAAAGACATTCAAAAGGTTGATCTGTGGTTGGCATAGCTTGTAGTAAGCCAAATTTTCTCTGTCTGGGTTTTTTATTTTTCTGGCAAATGTCACAATGTTTGACAAAATTAGTTATATCCTGAGTTATGTCAGGCCAATAATAATTAGGAGAAATGAAATTTAACATTGTTTGGACACCAGAATGACGAAATTTTTCATGAGCAACATTTAATATTTTTCACCTTAAAGACATGGGGACTACTATTTTTCGAAATCCTTTCTTTCTAACTATTATAATCCCATTTTCATTTTGATAGTTTTGTCACATACATTATCTTTCTCCTGCATCTCTATAAGTTCTTTTACGTCTACAAGAAAAGTTAATTGTTGAAAATAATGTAAAACAGGATTTCTTGACAACATGTCAGCTTCGACATTTGTGGATCCCTTTTCGTACACAATATTGTAATCAAACATGCTTAACTTCAAAGACCATCTAAATAATCTACCTCTCAAATGCTTAGTATTCTTTAACCAAACAAGAGATTCATGATTAGTGTGAATGGTGAATTTTACACCATGGAAGTAATGATAAAATTTATCTAAGGTGTCAATGACGGCAAGACATTCTAATTCAGTTATAAAGTAATTCTGTTCATAACTTCTCAATCCTCTAGAATAATAAGCAATTGGATGTAAAAACCCATTATTATCTGGTTGTTTAATAACTGCACCTAGTGTCACCTGTGAACCATCAACAAACATATGAAGTGGTAATGCAGGGTCATAAATTTTTAAGACAGGTTTAACAATTAAGGCATCCTTTAATTTCTGAAAAGAGTCTTGGCAATTTGAATTCCATTCCCACAAAGTATTTTTCCTAAGTAATCTATTGAGGGGGTGTCTGATTCTGGTATAATTATCTATAAATTTATGGTAAACATTAATTGATCCCAAAAATCTTTGGAGTTCTTTTACATTAGAAGGAGGTTTTAAATTTTTTATGACATCAATATTAGCATTAGCTGGAGTTACAGTACCATTTTTGATTTCATATCCTAAGAAATTAATTTTATTTTGAACAAAATTGCATTTAGATAATTTAAGTTTAATATTTTCAAGCCTACATAATTCAAATATTTGGTGTAGATGTTGCAGGTGTTCTTCTAAAGAGGAGGAAAAATCAATAATGTCATCAAAATAATAACAAGCAAAATTAATTCTATGTTTAGTGTGAATCCTTCTAAGAGTCCTATTGAAAATTGGGGGACCAACTTTGACACCGAATGGAAAAACATTCCATTCAAAAAGTCCAAAATTGGTTGCAAAAGCCAATTCTTCAGTATCTGCTGGGTGAATGGGGATGTGCCAGTAGGCAGAGGCTAAGTCCAAAGTGGAAAAATACTGAGCACGACTTAATTTATCAAGAATTCCATCTATACATGGTAAAGATTCAGCATCATTTTTCATTATTGCATTTAATTTACGATAATCTACACACATTCTAGTTTTCTTACCCTCATCGCGTTTCATAACTAAAGTAACAGGGGCAGAATAAGGATTATAACTCTCTTTAATTAAGCCAGCAGCTAATAAAGATTGAACTTGATCTGAAATTTCTTTTTCATCCACTGCAGAAGTGCGATAAGGCCTCATAGATATGGGTAGGTCAGAATTAAGCAAAACGCGCTGCGGCTCAATATTAATTTTTCCAACATCATATTTATTTTTGGAAAAATGTCTAAATAATCCCTTATATTATCCCCTAACGTTTCATTTTTTTATAGCATTTACCTCCTCAAGTAATTTAGAATCATTAGAATTAATTTGATCAAAGGAGTGAGGAATCATGACATTTCCATAATCGGGTTGCACTCTCTGGTACTTTTCATTGACATTAAAATGAAGTAACTTTAATTTATCAATGGATGCGCTTTGACATTGATTTAATACACGGTTTCCTTGTAATACTCCACATTTATTACAATCTATAACCAACTTAATCTTAGAACAGGCTGGCAATCCTAGTATGGCATAATTTAAATCAGTTTTACATAACAAAAATGTAATACATTTTTGCACATTACCTATTTTAAACAACAAATTACACGATTAGTTTATTTCAACAGTTCCTTTGGCTTGGCCAATAATAATAGGTGGAATATTTATAACCTTTAACATTTAACAACTTGACAAATTTTAAAGGTAAAATTGATATTGTAGAACCAGAGTCGATTACACAAGATAACTCCTTGTTATTTGCATATCCATTAACGATTAACTGTCATATATTATGACTAGGTTGTTGTTGTTGTTGACTAGGAGGAGGAACATAAGATTGCATAGGTTCAACAATAAATATACAAGTCCTCTCCCAGTGGAAAGCATCCTGTATACTCCTATTCATACACAATCGACATAGTCGACTGGGATACTTATCTTGAAAATGAGTAGTGGGTAATCTAGGGCTAACAAATCTAGAATTTTGAGCATTAAGAGGGTTTTGTGGACGAAAATTAGAATTTGTTCTTTGAAAATTCTTGTTTAGGCGAACCCAATGTCAAGGAGCCTGGTTATTAAACTGGAAAGATCCATGACTTTGAGAATTATTCCTAATATTATGGTTGTTTACATGAGAGGTGGGAATGACTACTAGTTGTTTAGCCATTCTGTACCAATCTATGGTGCTCTCTGGAGGGTTAATAATCATATAATTCTGATATTCTGGCTTCAAGCCATCCGTCAAACCTTGGACTATGATGGTTTCACATAAATGAAGTTGTCTACCAATCTCAATCTTTTTTCTGAAATAACTCTCTAATTCATTAAGATCATTTAGCTTCATAGAATCAAAATCAGAAAATCTAGGAACTTGTACTTTTATAAATTTTTCAGAAAGAATTCCAACTATCTTACTGAAAGTAGTACACTCTAGACACTCATTAATGAACACTTTTAAAGCTTCTACCTTCAAAAATTTAGCGATATTTTGCATTTTCCATTTTTCATCTTTTTTTATCAGAAATGCATGCTTGATCAAAATGTTTCACCCAGGATTGTATATTCATCTCTGACCTTGGGTCAAAATAGATGATATTTACTTCACTTTCACTCATTTTATCCCTAGAGTTTTTAACAAATCCCGATCGCATTAACATAAAAGAGGGACAATTCATTTATACATGGATTCATTGTATAATCATAATTAATAATATAAATAAACGTTAAATAAAACAACAATGTAAATATTTTCTTTTCTAATAAATAACAACAGTAATACAACAAATGTAAACAAGGAAATATGGTGAAATATAAAATAAACAAACAAATAAATAATAAATCTTTCAAAACTTACGACCTTGGGTTGTTTACAAACATCGTAGTTTTCTTTCTTTCCTATAACATTTTATTAAAAGAAAACAAAATGACTTTCATCTATATAGACGAACATTCAGGGTAAACGTAGAATATCAAATCGTGGTTACCAGGTGTCATCGAACAGGTTCCTATTGGTTTCACCATCCCAAGAACACTTTTAATTGAAGATCTCCTAATAAGGTTGTGTACAGTAGGTAAACATAATCCTTTGCCTGCTTCTTATTACGAAACAATTTAATGGGCTAAGACGAACAATCATGTCGTGCTTTTTACGACATATTACTGGATTCGTACCACCTATTAATCAGCCGTTTGTGAAGTTGTATAGCAGGCGTACCACTTAGCGCAAGCATCGCTAGTGGAGGTGTCAACTCTGTGGAAATTTAGCAGCTGTGGAGCGATGATATGATTGATAGAGTCCAATCAAAACTCATTTATTCATGAAGAATACAAGGCAGATTAGGCAGCATGAGTGGTGAAAGAAGTAAAGGCTTCTGAAGAAATCTGGGATTTTCCCAATAAGACGTAGAAACGCAGTCATAGGAAACTGTTTATTCCATCAGAATATACCAACATTAAACAATTCCCACAGGATGAGAAATCAGAGCCATCCCACTTGAGCATGAACTAGTTATTCATGCTAAATAGATGTTAAATAACGAAATGAATATTCTACATGACTTAGGACACCAGGTAACAGATTATGTAAACAATCAAACAGCACAAAAAAATCTACTCCTGAGCTCATGCTCTAGCTATTTATTAGAATGCGCGGAGGAAATCCAATTGAAATGAAAACTTCAGGCTAACCAAACAAAATTACGAACGAGGCTCGAAGTGAAACTGCGATCCGTCACTCAACCAATAGAGAGCGATCGAGAAACGTCACAGAAAAGAATCCCGGAGCTGGTAATGGAAGGTTTTCGATGTAAAAAGTTATCGCCCAGCTGGCGGGAAAATGAGATGAAATCGAATAAAAATGTAAAAATGGTTTTTATAAACATTCGAAAATAAGTAACTGCGATCAGAACTTTACAGTTTGGTAGACGATAACAATTAATGAAGGGATTAAAAGTTTACATTACGTTTGAGAATAAAACTATTATTAAGATACGCGTTTTAAATTTACAGGAATTGAACTAGAAATAAATAATAGAGTGTATTAAAAAAAAGGAAATAATGAATATGCCGGCAATTTAGAATAATTTAAATGAATAGTTAAAGTAAAATTTTTTATATAACATATATATATATATATATATGTGTGTGTGTGTGTGTGTGTGTATATATTATTTATGAACAGTTAATTTGCTAATAAATTAATTTTGTTAACTAAAATAAATTTTCTAATAACACCTACAATGTTTCGGAAAAGCTTTCAACCATTCCAAGTAATTTTATGCCACGAAATCAAAAAGGAAACAGCATGGAACTAATGTTATTGATCCACAAAATACACATGAAAAAAAGATTTAAGAAGGATGCAACTACAAAAAAAAAGAAAGAAAGAAAACAGTTGAAAAGAAGATGCTTCTAGAAAAAGTGGGATAAAATAAATGATGGAAACAAAACAAAGGTCAATGAGGATGAGTTCATTGAACATCTGGAGCTGTACCAGGAGACATTTTCGACCAGTGACTGAATTCAAAGTATTGCTTGTTGCAGGTGATTGCACGAAAGCTGTACGATTTACTACAACAAGTGCATAGATTGTGGACGACGAGAACTTCGGTTTGCAAACAAAATACATTAAAACTGTGGAAATAAAAATGAAGTAATTTTCAAGCGAAACATAAAACCAAGTAGATTAATGTTATTTTGTAATCTGAGTAGGGCTTGCTTTTTCTGATATTTTAATCTTCTTCTTAAATTAAAAATTTTTAACTCTTGTTAAAATTCTTTCTTTTTTTTATTATTTAAACATATGGTTTAAAATTGCACTCCTAATACATTAATATTTACTCACAAAAATTTTACAACATTGTTATTTATGTGTAATTGTTATTGTTAACAATTTAATTGTAATTATGTGAATAATAATCACTTCTATTCTTTTGCGCAATCTCTCCTACCCATGTTCGCAATACCTTATACCACGTAAGGAGAGATTGCGCAAAATACTTTTCTTCGTTTTATTACTGCTGTTCGATTAAATTACAACATAACAACAAAATAACAATGGAAATGCATAAAAAACAAATTAAGTCAAAATCATTCATGCCTAGTTTAGCAAAAAATCGATATTTAGATTTTTTATCATTATTCTTTCGAAATGTGCGTAGACTCTCCTAGCTTTACCCTATGTAAATCTAAAATCTAAAATGCTGTATGTAGTTTTAAAAGGGGTTGTATAATATTTGCGAATTCGAAATTATAGAAATTCTTTCTTAAAAGTAAAATGTTTTACTTGCCAGTAATACGTATATTTGGATTAGTGACTGATTTAATATGAAATAAAGGAAATTATTAACTATAACTATTAAGGACATTTGATAGAACACTTATTTTTAATGTTCTATAGCTAAAATAATAAATACATATGAGTTTGAATACTGACAATGTACAAATTAATTCAGTGGCATACATTCTAAATTAATACCAGATGTGTGACAATTATAAAAAAAAAACATATGTTTTTTTTTTTTTTTAGAATGAAATTTATATATCAAAATGTTAACAGGCCTTTAATTTTAAAGATGGATTTTGAAATGTCTAAGGTTTATTAAATATTAAATTGTGTATAAATTTTACTTTAAATGATTAAATAAACATTTATTATTGCCATTCTCTTGGAACATTTTTTTAATAAGTTTATTTTTTTTTTTTGTCATGTGAATTTTTTCAACTACTGAATATGACGAACAAGACAGAACATGACGAACATGAACAACATATATTTTACGGGTGAAACATATATATATATATATTGTTTTAAGGTATGTTATTAAGTTACTGTCCAAATGAAATACGATTGAAACCTATGAATAATATAGTGATTTCAATTAACGTTGTTTATTTTATTATGTAGGAATTTAAACAAAATAATTTTATGGGCTTACATTCACAGCAAATCTCATTTTCTTGACTTGTACTCGAACAATATTTCTACAAGATTAAATTAATGATATTTGAATTGTCGTCGCATTTTGAGTTTTGCTATGAAGAATTCCCAATTTCTACGAAATGTATGTTATTGCAGATAAAAAATGTTTTTAATCGTTCTAAAACATGCTACTGTAACAGGTAATAGTTAATTTTATAAACAAATAAATGGAACTATTCAACGCATTTTGTACACGGCTTAAAACAATTAGGGGAGCACATGGTTTTAACAAAATTACGCAAAATTGTTACACCGAAAAGTAACGTAAAGTTGTAAAATTCAATTGCTCAGCTTGTGTTTTGAGAAAAAATACCTTAAAAATGTCACAACAATGTGATTTAACGAAATCCATAGCTTGGTGTGTTATAGGGACAGTTGAATCTGGCGAAACACGACGAAGTGTAGCGGACGCTGTTGGGGTCGCAAAAAGTGTCAATGCAAGGCTGTGGAATCTATTCCAAGACACATGGAATGGAAGACATCAACAAGGGCAAGGTCGGACATGTGCTACCACCGAAATTGATGACCGATATATCCTGATAACAACTCGTCGAGACGGAACGGGCAATGCTACCCTGCTTCAAACACAGCTGTTGTTGGCCACAGGACGAATGGTGCCCAGCCAAACATTCCGAAATAGGCTTCATCAGGGTAGTCTTTATGCACGTAAGTCAATGGTCTGTATTCCGTTGATCTCAAGCAACTCTGCGGCCCAAAGACTGAACTGCAACTGAACATGGAGTTTGGAGGCGACGCTGTTGGAGTCAAATTCTGTTTAGAAACGAGTCCCGATTCAGTCTGAATGTGACATCTGATGGGTTTTGGCATGGAGAGAAAGAGGCACTCAAAATAATCCGACATTCGTTCGTGAAAGATCACATTACAGACGAGGTGGGCTGATGCAATGGGCTGGAATCAGCATAGGTGGACGTACGAGCCTGCATATAATTCGGAATGGCACATTGACGGGTCGAAGTTATACAGACGAGAAACTGAGACCTCAAGTCGTATTGTATGTAGCAGCAATTAATGATTTCTTTTTTTCCATGCATGATAATGCCAGACCTCATACAGTTCATCTTGTGGAAAACATGCTTGAAGCTAAAACAATACAGCGTATGGAAGACCAGCATACTCCCCCAAAGTCATATCGATAACCTCATCGCATCCATGGAAAACATGTGTGCAGCAGTCTTAGTTATTAGAGGAGACCACACGCATTATTAAAAATCTTCTAAACAATACCTTATTTTATTATTTACTGAAATCAAATTGTTGCCCTAAACCATTTTCCATGTTCTTTCCAACTTTTCAAAGAATAAAAGCTCCGTTACAATTTTTTTGCATCTTTCTTTTCTGTATTGCACATTGATACACGTGTACTATCCATTTTATGCCCATACATGGCTGTCTTTCACTGTTCTCTTCACTTTTTTGCATGCTCCCCTAATTTTTTTTAGCAGCGTAGTTATTCAGATACATATCAGTTTTTAATGCATACATCACATGGAGCTTATGTTTTCCCTAAATGACAAAAAATTGAACACATTCTTATTTCACCGCTTCTGCAAAACTATGGCCACTGATTCCCCAATAAAATATTTATGATGGAATTTTATAGTAACTAAATACATTAATTATAAGTTACGCATGTTTTAAAGACCATTGAAGAGTACGATTGTGATATTTTTGTTTGATTTATTTTTCTAACGAAACAAAAATAAAAAACACTATTGAAAACATGTTAGGATCTGCGATTCATTATTAATTTTCCATCCCTTTTAAATAAAAAAAATATATATGGTATTTTTCTGACATTTTATACACTTAAACGTAATCATGGATTTATTTTTCGTTTAAATGAATAATGTTCTGCGTTTTTGAGTTAAAGTAACGAGACCTGAATGATTTTCGACGTTGCGTACGACTTAAGGGAAAAATGTGATTTCTGAAAATAATCAAAATGTACTACTATAGTTTCTAATTAAAATTTTAAATATGTTGCAAAATACATATAAATTATGTTTTTAAAGTCCATAAAAATAACCTTAAATATTAAAGATACTTAAAATTTAATGAATGCGTATTATAAAACTTTTAATGAATTTTATTGTTACATAGTTATTAAAGAAAATTCCGCTTATCACTGACATATACGATAAAAAATCACACTGAAATTTATGTCATCGTTGAAAAGCAATGTGCAATCCTAAAGACCTTTTTTGTACTGTATTCAATAAAATCACAACAGTGACAGTGTAAGCAACAACACCATTATTTACTGACTCTTTTCGATTGAAATTCCTGAGAGTAAATAAAACCATTCGTCATCTTTCACTATTTTACTTTAGTACTTTAGTATAGGAAATGTACATCAGAGTAACGTATCAGACGAAAAGGAAAAAAAAAACTTTTTGAATCTTTAAGTTGAATATTTAAACTAAAAAAGATACTAAAAAAGATGAAAATTAACTATAAAAATACTGTTGAAAACATGTTAACAACTGCAGTCCATTAGTAATTAATTTTCAGCCCCAATTAAATAAAATATATATATTTTATTTTTCTAGAATTTCAGACATTTAAATATAATGATAAATTTATTTTTCGATTAATAATAAAAAAAAAAAAAGTAAAATTATCCGGTATTATTTACCTGGTCGGTTATACCCACACATGTTATCTTACAGGAAATGAAATAGTTTAGGCGTAAAAAGGAACAGATTAAAGTGTTTAGATTTAAAAAGGAGAGAATATATTTTATTTTACAGCTTTAACTAAGGGCTTAAACTAACAATATTTAGTCTAAAGCTTTGTATATAAAGACAAAAGTATAATAATATTCATTACGCTTTGAAAAAAGGCAGAAGAAGTCCGTCTCTTAATCAACATTAATAAAATCGTAGTTATTTTTCTCCATGTAGTATTGGCTGCCTTTTTTCAACTAAATGTCTCGTTAATTATTATTAGGTAGCTTTCTTTACAAAAAAGCTACCTATTGCAGCCGTTCGGAGGAAAGCGATTTCAAAAAATTTTGGTATATTTTCATCGATCATGACCCCCAGACCCCAAAACCACCCTCCGTTCAAAATTGATATATATATATATATATATCTATATATATATATATATATATATATATATATATCTGACCTATGTCACACTGTAACTCCCGTAATTATGAACCGATTTCGATGTAATTCGGTGTGTACATAGTACATACCAATGTCTCGACAGAGTTCGTTGGCCAGCTTCATCCGCCGTTTTGTTTCAAAATGGCGGCCATTTAAAATTTAAAAAAAAATTTAAAACTTGAAATGTGGTACCAAAAAATTAAAAATGGAAAAATATTTTTTTCTTATGTATTTGACCTTTATACAAAGATTGCGGAGCAGTTTTTGTTTCGTCTATATCTTAAAAGATGGCTGAGTTATAGCATTTTGAATTTCTAGCGTGGCTGACATTTTGAAACGTCCTGAATTTTGTCACGAGATAAAAGGCGTATTTATGAACCGATTTGGATGTAATTCGATGTGTACATAGTACATACCAATCTCTCGACCGAGTTCGTTGGCCAGCTTCATCCGCCATTTTGTTTCAAAATGGCGGCCATTTAAAAAAAATTTAAAAATTTTAAATTTGAAATGTGGTACCAAAAAATTGAAAATGGAAAAATATTTTTTTCTTATGTATTTGACCTTTATACAAAGATTTCGGAGCAGTTTTTGTTTCGTCTATATCTTAAAAAATGGCTGAGTTATAGCATTTTGAATTTCTAGCGTGGCTGACATTTTGAAACGTTCTAAATTTTGTCACGCGATAAAAGGCGTATTTATGAACCGATTTGGATGTAACTTCGTTTATACATAGTACATACCAATGTCTCGACCGGGTTCGTTGGCCAGCTTCACCCGCCATCTTGTTTAAAAATGGCGGCCATTTAAATTTTTAAGAAAAATTTAAATGTGAAATGTGGTACCAAAAATTGAAAATTGAAAAAATATTTTCTTCTTATGTGTTTCACCTTGATAAAAAGATTCGGGAGCAGTTTTTGTTTCGTCTATATCTTAAGAAATGGCTGAGTTATAGCATTTTGAATTTCTAGCGTGGCTGACATTTTGAAACGTCCTGATTTTTTTCACGTAATAACAGGCGTATTTATGAACCGACTTGGATGTACCTTGGTGTGTACATAGCACATACAAATATCTCGACCGAGTTCGTTGGCCAGCTCCATCCGCCATCTTGTTTCAAAATGGCGACCATTTAAAAAAAATAAATAAAAAAAAATTTAAATGAGATACCAAAAAATTGGAAAATGAAAAAGATTTTTTTTGTATGTGTTTGACCTTAATACAAAGATTCCGGAACAGTTTTTCTTTCGTCTATATCTAAAAAAAAAATGGCTGAGTAATAGCATTTTGAATTTCTCTTGTGGCTGACATTTTAAAACGACCTGATTTTTGTCACGCGATAACAGGCGTATTTATGAACATATTTGAATGTAACTTTGTCTGTACATAGTACATACCAATGTCTCGACCGAGTTCGTTGGCCAGCTTCATTCGCAATCTTGTTTCAAAAGGGTTGCCATTTAAAAAAATTAAATTTAAAATTCAAAATGAGGTATTAAAAAATTGGAAAATGAAAAAGATTTTTTTTATGTGTTTGGCCTTGATACAAAGATTCCGGAGCAGTTTTTGTTTCTGAAAATTTGTTCTTTTGTTGATATCTTAAAAAATGGTTGATTTATAGCACTTTGAATTTCTAGCATGGCTAACATTTTGAAACGATCTTGTATTTGTCACGCGATAACACACGTATTTGCCTATTTCGATGTAAGAAGGCATGTGGATAGTATACATCAACACCTCGACCAAGTTCGCTGGCCAGATTCATCAGCCATCTTGTTTCAAAATGGCGGCCATTAAATTAAAATATATATATATTTAAAGTGAGGTGCAAAAAAATTAGAAATTGAAAAAGGTTTCTTTCTTAAGTATTTGATCTTGATATAAGGATTCAGGAGCATTTTTTGTTTGTCTTTACCTTAAAAAATGGCTCAGATATAGCAGTTTCAATTTCTATTGTGGGTGACATTTTGAAAAATCTGATTTTTTTGTTTGCGACAACTCCTATATATTAACCGATTCCGATGTGAGTGAGCATGTGCACAGCAATTACTAAGGTCTCGACGAAGTTCACTGCTTAGCCTCATCCACCATGTTGTCTTAAAATGACAGGCAGTTTAAGAAATTGCCGAATTTGGCAGCCAAGTATAAGTTACTTTAAAGAAAAGCAGCTTGGATAAAGCTGACTAATTTCGCGAAATTCTCATTCATTATATTGATAAAAATTAGTATTGAATCTCCTATATTCGGTTTCCACTAAATTGAGCTTCGTGTGTTTGCATGATATAAGTTGGCTTTTTTTAAATAAGGATTATGAAAGCTACCTCTTCCTCCCGGCACTGGCCGGAAGGACTTTTTTAAATATACTTTTAACGAATAAGGATATACGTTTTTGATTTTTCAAAAGATAATAGCGATTTGAAAACAAGCCGTTACAAATCATTTTCCTTTTCCTTTTCTAGAGCTCATTTCCGATTTTCCTTTTCCTTCAGCTGCCATTTCCAATTCACTGTTAAATTAAATCTGCATTAAAAATGGTACACATAATAATGGAACAAAGTTGGAAATTGTACGTCAAAAGGGCCAAATGAGTTGCGTTCTACTAATAGCTGTTGCACTCTTATGCAAAAATGCATGGATACATAATTTATTACGATTATATATATGTTAAATTCAGTAATATGAAAATAATATGACCCTACTTAAATATCACGTAATCACCATGGGAACCTAGAATCATCACCTATCATGCGATATCATTGAATTAGTTAAATATGATAGGATTTAATAGAACTAAGAATACTTTTATTAATATCTTTTTAAGATTTGATTCGATTTTCCTAAAATTTGAAATGACATAATGATGCAAAGATTATATATATTAAATTTCAATCCATTCGGGTGGATATTTTTGCGTTGTTATATACGGACAGATGAACGGATTAGACGACGACTAGAGGTGCAACGGATTTATATAATTATGGATGCACTTAACAGTTTAATTAACTTCAAATATGCTTGTATTAAAAATTTTGAAAACGTTAAAAAATAAAACAAACAATAACAAACAAATCTTTTAAACAGAAAAACTACACAAATGACAGTATGAATATATAATAATGTTCGCTTCACCGTCTGAATTCGAGCAATGTTTTTCAACCACAACCCGCTCAAATGTTGTTAAAATTGAGATGCCCGATTAATCCCGACTGTACATTTTACCCTGCTTTTCCATAAGTTATACATTTAAAGGCTTCCATGCGCTAAATTAAACATATAAAAAAAACAGTTAAATCTTATTTTAAAATATGCATAAATAACAAAATAGATAAATAGATAAACAGAATAAAATAAAACATTAAAGTATATTTGTGATATTAGAGTATATATTTTACTACACAAAAGAGAATAATAAAACATAGCGTAATGTCATTCTCGAGCACGAATATAAATGCACGTGCTTTTTGTTTCATGAGTAACACTTAAAAAAAAAAAGAGAGAAAGTATATAAATCGTTTAACTCCTAAGTTTATAAATCCCAATAGTAACATTTAAGAAGTTACTAGAAAACAAAAAATGCGGAAAACTTTCTTTTGAAAAGTTTATATTCCCAGAGTGAAGAAAGTCTGTTTTTACGTAACAAGAATGAATTTACTAGAGTTCTTTAATGTTATATTAGAAAACATCCAAAATTATTTTTTATATAAAAAAACTAAAAAAAAAAAGTATGGCTTTTGTTTATTTACTGAAATTAAACAGAAAAAAATATCAAGGCTATATATGATACAATTGAAAAAAGACATTTATAGAAAAAAATAGATTATTGTTTTATTGTACATTTATTTACAAAACCTGATACGTTTTATTAAACTTAATTAATGAGAAAAAAAATTCTAATTCTAAAATATAAGAAAAATGAAAATGTTATCAAATTTTGTCAAGAAAACTAAACTAAACTGTGACATCTAGATGTAGGAAATGTAGATGCATTAATTTAAATAAACCTCTAGAATTTTTGATTAGTTATTGTTATATCGTTCGCATATTAAGTGAACTAAATCTATAGCCTAAACTATAGTTAGTTACACTACTAAAATAGAAAACCCCGAAAATCTGATTTATTTGTCAAAGTAAATTTACTTTACGATTTATATTTATACATTGAATCTTAGTGCGCTAATGTACCATACTTAGAGCTCTACATAAGACAATCGATTGAAAATATCAGTAAAATAAGGTTTGAGTCATAACATTATCAAATAGAAATAAAAGCGCTGATGACTGCAATGCGAAATATAAATATTGTAGACAAAGACAGTTTAAATATTAAATTATATTGCTTCCTATACATTATTCTCGTAGGGTGCCTCTGATTCAGCTTTAAATTATCTATTAAAACATTCGTAACTTTATTATTGGTTCGGTATATTAACAAAAATGAATTGAAATAAAACTATAGCAAAATTGGAATTTTACCTATGCTATTAAACTCTTTTATTAAAAATTAAAAAATTACCTAACAACGCAATCAGCTACATTTACATAATTGCTTGTGAAGAATGCATATAAAAAATTAATTTATTAGTGTATAACCATTTAAAGAGATTTGGTATTGTCATTTTTGTTTAGAATTTATAGAAGTTTTGGACTGTGCTAATACAGTTCATTGCAAACATTGCTGGTAATCCTTGTAAAAATCAAAACGCATTAACAGTATTTAAAAAACTATAAAATTTTCTTTTATTACACTAGTAATTAATTTTAATAATTTTAAATATGATACGGATGATTTTAGTTTATTTTTTTATGATTTCGACAAGATGATCCACAGTAATTATTCAGTTAATAAAGTACAATCCTTTTATTATATGAATAACTGCTCTTGGCTCTAAGCATATGGGCAATATTTTCGTAGCTAAGATATTCATTCGTTTTTATTAACACATTACGAATATATTTTTAAAACATACTACCCGAATTTAAAAGTCTGGAAAGAGTTGTTGCAGAAAGGAAAAAATTAAGACCGTACTTTTAATCGGGTAGGAAAGTTTGAAAACAATATATTATATTGGACTTATTGGTTATATCGACAATTATGTTGGGTAAATGGATAAATGGATAATCAGTCCGTGGAGTTAAGCTTTAGAGCTTTACAGCTTTAGTGTAAGCCCGGGAAGGTCCACATCTGATAGTTAATTACATTCAATTGTATACTGAGTTTTAGGTTTGGTTTGACATCGAAAACAACATGCATATTAGGGTGGTCCTTAAAAAATTAACTTTTAAATTTTCTATGGGGCACCCTCCTATTTTGTTCTATGTATAAAATAAAGACTTCCACAAAAATTTCAAAATTTTAAAACATTTTTTAAGGGTCGCTACCAAGGTTTGAATGTTTAAAAAAAATTAAAATTTGACATATTTTGTAATCTAATAATAAATTATGAATACAAATCAATAGTCATTGCCAAATTGAGTCATGCTATGATATTAGGCTGTAAAGACTGTCATTTGTTTTAAGTTTCAGCATATTTACACAGTCTATTGTTCAAACACAGACAAGAGTAATTCGGGTCTACATTCTATTGCACCCCAACATGACAGCATTGTGAAAGGTAGAGAATCTAACATTCCACCTTGAAAAATAGTACTCCTTTATTTTTTAATCTTAAATAGCTAAAATGTGTAAATAAAATGTGTGATAATCTTTATAAATTATAGAATTTGATTTTTTGATATTCGTAAAATGTTGTACTAAATGGGCAGATTCGTACAGAAGCTGAGCAAGCAGAGCCCATAACTTAAAAAAAAAGAGTTTTCGGCAATCGTTCTTTTGACTGTTCACTGGGATTGCAAAATTTTAGAAAACATTTCAGGATCTGAAACTGTAGACAGATTACCCATTATTGTTTCAGGTAAAGGTATTGACCAGTTACTTGTTGTTTCAAAACTTCAATTAGAAACAGGTGAGGCAATAGCTGCTGCTGTTAACGAAATATTTGAGTCATGGGAAGTACCGAGCAAGTAAAATGTATAAGTTTTGATTATAACCTTTGTTAATACCGGATTATCAAGAGAAGTTTGTGCTCTTCTGGAACAGAATATGAGCAAAGAAATGATTTGGATTGCCATCATCATATCCTTGAGATACTGTTTTGTTCTTTAACTTTCGTATGAAGTTTATCCTAATATCATAATTCCTCCATGAGTGCTATCCCACTTTCGGCTGCATCATTAAGAATTTTGACTGAAGCCGCTTGTGCCTTATATGTATTGTAGTATTAATTTTAATTCCAATTAGTCACATCTGTTTCAAAAAAGTCTGAAGGTAAATCCATAATTTAAAAACAACCTCAGAGTGCTGCTTGTTAGAAAATCTTGCAAGTCATTTTGGAGAATGACATCATAATCAGCACATGTACGTTTCAAAGGTTCATAATTTTTATTTTTCAAAGCATGCACCATTTTTCTTTTACTATAAAAAAGACATTATCATCGAAAAATGCAAAAGCAACAAGTTCTTCTGTGAAGTACAGAAATGTCCTAGGAACTTCTTCAAAGCACACAAACAAATGATTTCGTTTACATTTTCATCTTTTTTCAAGTTCTTCAGGAGCAATAAATCATTGGTCCTGATACCAGCTGTGAATGTAGATTTTCACCACAAACGAGCAAACTTGCCGAACTGTAGATTCCTCCTGCTTAGAGAGTTTAAACTGATCTCTAAATAGATAAATCTTGAGCGAGTATATGGCCTTCACCATCCATGGAAACCGATGCAATCCACCTGGGACACTAATGTAAACACTTCTTCCGGGTACTCCTCCCAAGAAAATGATGACAAGCTTTATCAGGTCCTTGTAATCTTCCCTTGGTTGAAAATCATTAAGATGATTTTCAGCAAATTCTGTAATTTCTGACGCATTATGAGTTATTTTTTTCATTGATTAAATTGTCAGTAATAGGAGTTTGAAATATGCCATAATCGATAGACATCCTGGAAATTTTAAATTGTTTGAATAACAGTATATCTGGTCCGCTTGAAACTCCGAGAGACTTAACAACAACTTCCTCAAGCATAATTTCAAGGATGTGATGATGGCAAGCCAAATCATTTCTTTGTTCATATTCTAATCCAGAAGAGCACAAGCTTCTCCTGATAATCGGGTATTTGCAAAGGTTATATCAACGGTCATATATTTTACTTGCTTGTAATCCCCACAACTCCAATGTTTCACTGATAGCAGAAGCTATTGCCTCACCTGTTCCTTATGGAAGTTTTGGAACAAGTAACTGGTCAATATCTTTACCTGAAACAATAATGGGTAATCTATCTACAGTTTCAGATCCTGAAATGTCTTCTAAAATTTTCCAATCCCAGTGGACAGTCAAAGGAACGCTTGGCGAAAACTCTTTTTTTAAGTTTTGTGCTCTGCTTTTGATACGAATATGGCCATTTGGTACGACATTTTATGAATAAAATAAAATAAAATTCTATACTTTATAAACACCATCTTATATATTCCTTCTCATTTTAGCTATTTAAGAATAAAAAATAACGGAGAACTATTTTTCAAGGCGGAATGTTAGATTAATCTACTTTTCACAATGCTGCCAAGTTGAGGCGAAATAGAGTGTAGACATGAAATACTCCTGTTTGTGTTTGGATAATAGACTGTGTAAATATGTTGAAACTTGAAACAAATGACAGTCTTTACAGCCTAATATCATAGCATGACTCAATTTGGCAATGACTATAGGCTTGTATTCATAATTTATTATTAGATTACAAACTATGTCAATTTTTAATATTTTTTAAACATTCAAACCTTTGTAGTGACCCTTAAAAAATGTTTCAAAATTTTCAAATTTTTGTGGAAATCTCTATTTTATACATAGAACAAAATAGGAGGGTGCCCCATAGAAAATTTAAAAGTTAATTTTTTAAGGACCACCCTAATGCATATACAAACATACATATGCACGCGTATATATATACACACATATATACACACAAAAAGTCAATTAAAAGAACACCGTACCATGGGAAAACAAAAAGAAAGAATAAAGAGTGAAAATCAATAAAAGTACTTTTTCAATAAAGAACAAAAATTCTTACTATCAACAAAATGTATTATCCGTATAACTCCGTATTCGGTATTATAACCAATGCCCGAAATTTTTATTAGATAAATATCACAAAAGTAAATTGAATGATGGGATTAAGAATAAAATTCCATTATTTTATTTAATGTGGAACATAAAAAATACACAGTGATGTGTGATGTCTGTTTTCTCAAAGTTAAGTTCATTTCACTGAGAAAAAATTTGTATTTAAGGCAGAAAATATCCAATTCTATCGATTTCACACGTTCTAACATGATCGTAATTATAAAATTGCTTTTACAAATAGATTGAAAAATTATAGCTTCATAGGGCTCCGATAAAGATGTTACACAATGTACAAAATGGAACGATCAAATTAATGATATAAAAAATAGCGATACTTCTTGAGAATTGGTTTTACTTTTTCCAAAAATAGGAAAAGTTATCCCAGCACAATACTTGTGACGCGTGTAACTATTGTTATACCATGTAAATTTTTCTTAAGGAATGAATTAAAAAATCAAGCCTTGCGTCAACTTATTCAGTCCTATTGTAGATCCCCTTTAAAACAATTTTTGTTTCGCATTTTTAATTACCAACTTCTTAGGAAGAACTTTGAACAACATTTGTAGAAAATAGATTTAGAGAAAATCCGAAACATTTACCACTTTCTGTAATTTCCTATCTGAGCAATGAATCGAACAGATTTTCCGTGAACTGGTTGCTGTACGAAATCCTTTGTACAATATCAATGGTGGTCAAATATATAGTTCAATATCAATTATGGTTTTTGGATTCCGAAAGAACTGGCGTGAAGCTATCATTTTACTGAACATGGACATGGTGTATGCTGAAAAAAAGGAAGTAATACCGATCGTTTAAATTTTAAAGAAGAATGACACCCTTCTTTCCGAATTTTATGATCGATAATCCCCGTACAGAAAAAATTTGAGCGTCACTTACAGGTATTGGCAGTTTTCTTAAAAGTAAATAAAAGAGGCTTGAAGACAGAATATTTGGTGAATAAACCAGAGAGGAACATAAGAAAGCAGAAATAGTTATTTAAAAATTAATCCAGAGAGAGATTCGTTTGTAACGATGTAGAACAAATTAATAGAATGCTCAGGCACTATAACAGATGAGAAATGTATATTCATAAAAATAAAAAATAAAAAATTGCTGTCTGAATTCACATCTTCCGTAATCGAGTTCTTGTCTAAATCGATTTTTTTGCGAAAATGATTTTGCGTAAAATTTATTTCATTGTTGCCACCATGGTTTTAACTCCCAAATATCTGATACTTCAACTTTATCACCATGACTCTTATTTGATACCGGTCTCAGTTATAAACCAGATAGCGAGAGATTAAAATTTACTTACGTGTTATCCTGCCCGGAAGATTGAACGCTAGAAACGATTACCTAAAAATGTATATGACACATTGAAGCACGCTATTTGTATACTCAGTTCATTTGATTAGCTCCTTAATTTTTTAAAATTTTTGTAGTTACATACTACATGTTTAAAATGCAGATTTTGCAAAAAAATACTCTGATCCATTTTAGGTGCGTTCGTAATTACATAAATACGTAGCACCTATAGTCTTCGTTCGGCCCGTCCTTCTGTCTGTCCGCCCGACCGTCTGTCCATCCGTCCGCATAGAACAGAGCAAAAACTACCCAACCGAATGGTCTGAAATTTTAAATATATAATTGTTGAAAAATTTGGTGGAGTCATATCAAATCATATCAGTCATCGAATGTATAGTTTAATTACAGGGACAGTCACAATTTTTCGTTACATTACGGCCGATGTGAAAAGTGCATTTTAATTATGTTACAGCCTTTTGAACAGAATGAAATTGATATGCACTTATGAAGTGCACTAAAATTTAATACATTCAATACAATATGCGGTGCAAATAATATGTATAAAATTAGTTATAGTACGAACGCACCTCATTTAACACGTTCGACGTGCAACTTATTATGTTATATTGTAGAATGATTGCTTGCATTTCAGTTGCTTTAGATTCACTTACTCGAAAAATTAAAAAAAAAAAGAAAATGAAAAAATTTCTGTACGAGGATAGGATACATTTCTAAATGGTATATTTTAGCAAATGAGATTCGTCAAAATGAAGCGTATTGTGACAGTTCTTTAATTGCATCCAATATCATTTTAAACCACAGTGTTTCTAACATTTTTCATATTTTAAGTCAAACTTGGTTGATGACTCGATTACGGAACTTAGCTAACATATATATGCTATCACCAAAACTTTCTAGTTAATCCTCTGTAATCCGTACTCACAACTATTGGCATATTTAATTAAAAATTGTTATGCAATGTAATTCAGCAGCCAATAAATTCTGCCCTGTCTTGTAAAATCCGTTGCTTCAAGCACATTTAATGCTGGGAGCCACATTGTCCCCAATGTCGTTTAAATAGGACGAAAGTCATTAGCGTACAATATTATTAAGATACAACTATTATCCTTCCGACTGTTTTCAAGTTGATGCCCCTTCGTTGTACAGTTCAAGAATTTTAAGAGCTTTTAATGTCCTCTTTCATTTCTAAAAGTATTCTATCTTTCCATTTTAAAATGATATTACAAGCGACAACAACTCCATAAAAAGCAACACAATAGCAGTCTCGAGTTCCCTTTTCTTTACATAAAGTTTTTGCCATTTTCCAAGGCACGTCGATTTTGGAGAAACATTTGGTACATTGGTGAAATACATATAGATTAGCAAAAATATTTAAAGTAATGGCCTATAACATTTTATATCAACTATCTGAAAATTATGAAGAAAAATATAAATTTGTATTCATGCAAGATTTTATTATTTAATTTTTTTAATCCCATTAAAAAATACACATTACTTAAATATTCCTGGAGATCCTTTTTTAAAATTAATGAACGAAATAATGTTGATAATTATAAAACTTGAATAAATATATATTTTATTTAAATTGTTCCAAATAAATAACGCGTATGTAAGATACCAAATATTTTTCATAAAAAAAATACATTGAATATTTTTAAAAATGTAAAATTTTACGTCTAATTCTTTCTGCACGAATAAATATTTATAAAGATAATTGTGTTTTAATAACAAAAGTCCTTTAAAATTGAAAAAAAGAATGCCGTTCTTTTGATTAAAATATTACAAGAAGGTTTATTTTTTCACTTCCCATCGTTTAAACGACATTAACCTATAAAATGATTAACAAAATATTTTTCATTAAATTATATGTATATATACTAGTATTTTTTTATGTTTGAAAGATAAATTAACTTTTGGAAACTAATATTTTTTTTATGCCCGTAATATAAAAATTTCCATAATGTTATGCCGTAGATTTATAGATATAAAGTTTAAAAAATTCTATAAATATTTAAAATATTTCTGACTTATCTATCTGTCAAACAATAGGACAAAACATATCTGTGTGTAATGCTGACGTCATTTTGCGAATGGCAACACTTTCCGATGAAATTTCGGTTTTGCAATTTCGCTAATGCAAATTTTTAAACTTCTAGCCATCGCACATTTTCAATCTTTACGCCATCGTATAGGGGTGGAAGTGTACTTTCAAATGCAATTCGTTTGAAACCAGTTTGAATTTCAGTTTATTTTTGAGATATTAATTTTTTGTAGTTTTTAATTCTATTTCTCTAATTGTGGCGACTTGGGTCTTGAGTAGTACATTTATGTGGGATGTAAAGGGGAAATTGCAGATTACTGTATATTTTTGTTGCCATTTTCTCATTGTAACTAAAAAAATTGTAATTAAAATACGTCCTACGTCAAGAATATCATCGGCCATAAAACCTGCTGAATTTTGGTTTTATATCGGTTTTATATGTCAATTAAATAATTTTTAGTTTATTGCAAACATACTTTACAAAAAATACATTTGCTTTTGTAGGGTTTGTGTATTATTCGCGACAGTGTCATCATATGCGTACTTTTCTATGGCTGTTGTTTAAGACTGGATCGTAAAAGTGGAATGTTTCAGCGCATGCAAATGACGTAATGTTATGTATAAAAAGGCGTGTAAATTCTTAAAACTGAAATATCTTTTGGAGAAATGCGTCATTTTCACTCCAGCGACTTTGAAATTCTTCCCGGGTGGAAATGCTTCACTTTTGTAAATAACGTAATTGAAATCACATGGTGATAAAACGCAATGTATTACAAAATGTAGCGCGTCTTTATAGAGGAGCAGTGACATACCGTGTGAATTCTTAGATCGGAAGTCTTTGTCCAAATGATAGCAATTCATATATTAGAACTTGACGATTCTTGGCCGGATGAATTCGCTTCGCCGAATTAAGCAAACAAAGATGATCTTGGTATTAATTCCATGTTTAAAATAATGTCAGGTTCCCCAAGTTATTGTCCAAATGTCTTTCAACTAATCGATTTTTATTGCTATTCTTTAAGGCATTCTACTATATATTTATCAAAATAACATAATTGCGGTCTCAGAGCCATTAAATATGGAAAAAATGAAGAATAAAAAGATAATTTTCAACATTTAATATCTTAAAATGTATATGATTAAAAAATAAAATTTTCATTGGGATTAAAAGATATAAGTATGTTCTTTCATTTCATGTATTTAAAAAATTGCAAGATGCAGAATTACACAAAAGAATTCGTAATGGTAACTGGGTATGATTGCAAATTGCTTAAAGGTGGTTTTTAAGTGAGTTATGCAATTTTACGCTGAACTGCATTTTGTTTACTAAGAAATGTTTGTAGAACACAGATAAAATTATATGTAGGGTGACGCAAAGAATTGGATACATGGCCGTCTATAAATGATAATTTCTGGAAATGTGATTCCAGTAGTTTTAAGAGTGTTTTACTTTGAATTAAGCTTTAGCTTAAAAGTGGCGTGTAATAAAGGTACTATGTTAGCTACAGGTTTGTACAAAGGTATACACGTATGTTTCCATCTATTGGTATCAATTGCTGAGAGAGAAATTTCAACCTGTTATTCGTTTTCTTGCTAAACTAAAATTCCCCATTATATAGCATATATATCAATCTACAGATCAAATACAGAGCTGTTCAAAAGAATTGGAATTCGTATTTACTATGGATGGTAACTGCTGAAATCAGATTTCCAAATGTTTTATGCGTTTTCTAAAATGTTTACTTAGTTCTCGTATATACCTTATTTCCCTAAATAACGAAGTTTTGATAAAGCATTCAGGAAGTGTTGGAAAGTGTTTCATAATCTATGCTTTACGCATGATTTTTCTTACTTGTTTTTTTTTTTGTTTGTGCTGACTACACTAGGTAAGTGAACAAGCTAAGTAAGTGAACAAACATGAAGTAATATTTAAAAGAAAACGATCATTTAGTTAGATAAAACTAAATATTTTACCACAAGTGCGTCTAAAAGCTATAAATTACGGCAATTTTTACATGTCAAGAATGCGATTGTTCAGATACAAAGTTGTACGAGTATCTAATAAAAAAGCATTCAAGTTTGAAGGTAAAATAATTTTAAAACAATCAAATTAAAGTATCAATTACTTTAAATGGTAAATACAAATATGAGAGATGCGTAGTTAAAATTTGAGAAGGTTAAAATGATCTAATGTTAGATTTACGTGGGAGAAAATACTATGATAGTGTCAAAGTGGAGTAAATTTTAGTGTTTTTTCATTTCGGAATACCAAGCATGAGAGTCTCAAATGAAAACTTTATCACAATAATCGATCTTATCTATTTTATTTAACTGTTATGTATATATTAAAGTTTAATTTTTTAATAATTTGGACAGATGAGTTTCATAGAAATATTATTTTATAAGTTTAGGTTTAAGTAATAGTTGTTTAAGAGTTAAATTTACCAATGTAGGATGCAATTTTTATTGTAAAGGATTTTGTAGGTTTATTAAGAAATTAATGAAACAGTTCCTTCTTAAGCATTTTCTTTCGTTGAAATTCAACGGATTTTATCTCGTATAAATAAAATCGTAAAGAAATGATTATATGAAATTGATTTATATAACGATTAGCATATAAGAGAAATTGTAAAAAGTCGCACTAAAGAAATTGATTATTCAATATCGATTACTCAATGATAAATTAAAAGTGCATTTTAGTGTCATTATGTTTTAAACTATACGGAATTTCTATATCTCACTAAGGTTTATTGGAAATGTTCTCCGTTCAATGTATGGGTGTTTATTTGTACGGGACAGTGCAAAAGAATTAAGACATTTTAGGGTCAATCCATTCCAAATCACCCAGGTGGTTGTGCTCGACATTTCTGATTTTCCTAATCTTTTAAACAAGTTTTCATTTTTCTACCTATCAAAATGAATCAAATTCGAAAATGTTCAGAATATTTGTGTCGACATTGTATTTAATTATAAAATTTTCATTACACTTAAGGATCTAGGCCAAAAACTTGCCTAAAACAGGAGAAATAAAAGGTCAAATACATCATTTCGCGGCCATTATTTTTTATGAAATAGATAAGACTCACCTGAAATGTGTTTTTCTTACACATATATATTATACTACTACTTATTTTTACAAATTTCAATACTAAAAACATTCTTCCTTTTTTGCACAGCTTTAAAAAACTGTGTTGTCTGTTTTTGGCAATTTTCACTAATTAATATCTCAAAAGGGACTGACTAAAAAGCCCTGAAAATGTAGGATATTAAAGATCTTTGTAATATAAAGTTAAATTGTAAATTTCATAATTGAGACTAAACATGTTTTTGAATAACAGTTGACTAAAAATGCAACCCTCCGCCTCTTTTTCCTTTTTGTTTAGTTGCAGATAAATAGCATTATAGGCACTTTTTTCTTAACGTGATTAACTTTTAGTTTAAATTGACGATATAAACAAAATTACGCATTATTGCTTAGCTAAATAGGGCACTGGTACTTTTTCAAAATTTTTTGAGGGGTGCGGGGGATTTTGATTTTACAGTGAACACCCGATACAGTTTTTTCTAACTATTTTTGAATTTAGCCTAAGTAGTCGCTAAGAGGTTACTTCACTTACCCGAAAGCGAGAACACCCGCTCGCTAATAAAATATCATAAAATATCCCGTTAAAGGCAAGAGGCAGTGACATATGCAAACGACATATTTTATGAAATTTCGTTAGCAAGAAGTGTTTTCGCTCGTGAAGCGAAGTAACCTCTTAACGAGTACTAAGGCTAATTTCAAAAGCATGTCAGAATAAAACTGTATCAGGTGTTCCTCAGCTGTGCACAATAAAATCAAAAGACCCCGCCCACTCCCTTAAAGATAGTTTTGAAGAGATGCCACTGGCCTATTTAACTAAGCAATAATGCGTAAAATTTGTTTATATCGTCATTTTGAACGTACCTAATCAAAAATACATGTAATGCTATGTATCTGGAACAAAAGGAAAAGAAAGTGGGGGAGGGACTTGGTGCATTTTCAGTGAACTGTTATTCAAAAACCAGGTAAGTCGCAATCATGATATTTACAGTTTAACTTTATATTACAAAGATGTTTATTATCCTACGTTTTTAGAAATTTTTTTTTGTCAGTCCCTTTTGAGGAATTAATTATTGAAAATTACCAACACAGACTTCACACAGTTTTTAATGTGCTGTGCAAAAAAAGGAAAATGTTTTTAGGATTGAAATTTGTAATAATAAGTATTCCTGTAAGAGATCTGTGTAATAAATAAATATTTAAGGTGAGGCTGATCTCATACATAAAAATAATGACTGCGAAATGTGGTGTTTGACCTCTTATTTCTCCGGTTTTTAAGCATGTTTTAAGCCGAGATCCTTAAGTATAATGAACATTTTGTAATTACATAAAATATCCAGCTCTTTTATTTTATTACATAAAATGTCCGACAATTTTATTTTGAACATTTGGGTATTTCATTCATCATGATATGTAGAAGAATAAAGCTGTTACAGCATTACCGTAGAAGACACCCAAAAATGGTTGTGTAACTCGTTAAAAACAACCACCCCCCAAAAAGCTATTAAGATTTTAAAAAAAAATTAACCATGTTTTTAAACACAAAATACTAGCATGAAAACTTAGTTAAAAGATAGGAAAAATAAAAAAGTCTATTTGGACCCCCCCCATCACCCTGGTCACCCATCCCCTGGGTGATTTGGAATGGATTGATCCTTTACACGTTGTCGTCAAATACTATAGGAAGAGCTATTTACTATGATCTCTGTTAAACTTCTACTTTATGTAACTCTTGTGTGTATGATTATCTTCGGAACTATTTTTTCGAACGCATTTTACACTCACTACCCAAGAACGAAACTTAAGAATTCACTTTCAGCATTGTCACATTGATGCACTGATAAAATATTTCTCGTGAGGTTTTTTTCTTACACTGGTAGCATTCTGGTGAGAAATTGTATAAATACAATTTTAAAACAGATTTTATTATGTTTTCATGCATAAAAATATAAAACCCGATAGATTAATTAACGCTTAATTTTCATTTACGCCGATAATGTCATAAAATTTCAAAATGTTTCAAGATTTTTTTTTTTTTTTTGCAACGAAAATTTTGGAAATTTAAATATTCCCGGGGTGGCTAAGTGTCACGATCCTTTAGCCAGGCTTTATATTTTGCATTCAGACATTACAAGAGAAGTGTTACACAAATTTTCATGGTGACTCAAATATCTACCCTAAAATGTTTAACAGTTATCATGCTAAAACCAGCGAATCTTAAACATATTTTGCACTTCTTACGAACGAAAAATTTAAGAAAAATCTTTTAACAACTTTCAAAATGATATTGAATATGCACAGAAACAAGAGAATATCCATTTTCTTTTGATAAAATTGAAACTGTGATACAAATAAGAGAGCTGTAGCTTTTTCTAATTCTAGTAGTTGTTTCTTCTTTCAGCTGGAGCTACACGAGGTCAATAAATTAGATCAAAATGCGCTACATATTATCCAAAACAGATTTTATTACTTTAGGAAAAGAGGAATGAACTCCGATCAGAAAATTGAAATTACATGCACTATACAGTTCTTGCATCTTTCTTTAGAAATAAAATGCTTCAAAGAATAGGTTTTGTTTAACACACTTGCCGGTTTCGCCAAACTCAGTTCGGGAAACGCAAATGTGTCAATTTTGGGATGCCCGCCCAAGATCGGGCAAGAGAAAAAATCTGTGTTTCTATTCCGTGTAGCCATAACTCAGTTCGTCCAAATTATAATATGTAATTTACCATTTTCCCAATAGATGGCAATAAGTCAGGCGAAAAGTTCGCCAGTTTCGCACCATTTGTCAGATTTTTGTAATTTTAGTAATTGTAATTGAAACTGTAATACAAATAAAACAGCTGTGGCTTTGAGTTCTAGTAGTTGTTTCTTCTTTCAGCTGTAGCTGCACGAGGTCAATAAATTAGATCAAAATACGCTACATATTACACAAAAATAAATTTTATTACTTTAAGAAAAAAGGAAATGAACTCCGATCAGGAAATCGAATTATATGCACAGTACTGTACTTGCATCTTTCTTTAGAAATAAAATTCTTCAAAGAATGGGGGTATTGAATATATAATAAATTTAACAAATAGTACCAGTTTTGTCTAACACACTTGCCTCTAACATCCGAACTCATTCGGGCAACGCAAATGTGTCAATTTTGGGAGGCCCGACATAAGTTCGGGCAAGTAAAAAAAATTATGTTTCAATTCCGTGAAGTCCGAACTCAGTTCGTCCAAATCATAATATCTAATTTATCATTTCCCCAATAGATGAGGATAAGTTCAGGCGAAAATTTCGGCGGTTTCGCGCTATTTGTCAGCTTTTCGTAATTTTGCAGCTCTTTCCAAATTTCATTCAAACCACATTACCATACTGTAAAGGATTTGTGAAATTCAAAGGAATCTGTGGGACATTGAATTAATGACAGTTGATATAAATAATAATATTGTTGTATTAGTTTATTATGTTTATCTTGAAAATTATATCAGTTGATATATTTTGCATTACTTTGAGCAAAAATTACTGTATTCTATTAACATTTCCCATTCTATGTGAAAATACTGAATGTATGAATGTAGCAGTTATTTCGTTTTTTTATCGTTTTTTTTTTTTTTTTTTTTTTTTTTTTTTTTTTTTTTTTTTTTTTTAATAATCTATTTCTAACATTTTGATGATAATAACGAACAATATTAAGGATATTGTTTTTTCATTTTCGGATCAAAATAAATTAATTTTTTTCTCAAATATATTCGACAGGCAAGAACTTAGAGATGGGATATGTAATTTATTTTAAGTTTTCATTTACAACTTCATGCGCTTCTGAAAGATAATGTTTCAAAATAATTAATTCCCAGCACAAACATTTTCCATACTTATAATTCCACAAACACATTATTCTAATGCATTTATGTCTTTTAATACGTCTCCGGTATGACATTATAGTAATATATAATCCAATACATAAATTTAAACCACCTAATACATCTTTTGCCACTGAGTTTAAAATAATGTAAAAAAACAAAAAATTCATTACAGTTTTTAGCAAAACAGATTGGTTTTCAATTATATTCTGTATCCTGTTATGTCCGGATTGATTCATTTAGTTTACTGTAGATATATATATCTACATATATATAATACAATAATATATATATATATAATAAAAATAAAGAAAAAATATTAAAAAAAATAGTATGATATACCTCTTCCAGTTTCCCCATTATTCTTTGAATCATACTTTACATATTGTACTTTATGAAATTGTACAGCTGTTTATAAATTCATTTAAAAAAGTATATAATCCAGTGACGATATCTATAACAATCCCATTATAAACATTTCCACGACTTATCTTTTACTGCACTGATATATCTTTCTTCATTAACTATTTTCTTTAATATTGATCTAAAGGAATAACATCTATTTTATAAAAAAAGGTTGTATTATTAAAGAAATGTATAACAAATGCTTTATATAACCTTTCCGTGTAATAATAAATTTATATGCAATCTTGGGATGACATCAGCAGATTTGATGTAACGAATATAGTTCGCTATTGCGGAAGAATATAAATAATATATAACGATTCTCCCATATTTTGCACCAGCATATTCATATCTTCAAGATACATTATGACAAGGGATTTTAAATATATTCCTATGAAATAAAAATCCATGCTTCGATCGAAACATAATAAATCAAAAGAAGTTTACGCTGAAAAAATAATTTTATGGATTATTTGTACATTATTTTGTTAATGATTGTAGTATATTTTTTATACTAATTATTCTGTAAAGGTTAGATTATCAATAATAAAACGTGTAAGTTATTCAAATAAAATTCTCGAATGTAAATTAAGGTAATGCAAAAGAGCACATAATTTTTATTTGAAACGTCAGAAGTGCGTCATCACGGGTAAATATTGCTAACAAAAACAGTGTTAAAATTAATTATAAAACTGAACTTTTGATATAAAATAGAAATTATTTGTACTTCACCATTATCCTGTAGAAAAATTTTCATAAAAAAATAGCCTTCATAAAAGATGCATGATCTTAACATTCACTTGATGTCAAATGCGTTACACCTGTTTGTTGTGACATTAACAGATGTTTAATTCTACATTTATCTGCATTTTTAACGGTGATTTACTGATTTGTTAGTTATTTTGTTAATTAAAATTACAATTACATCCTATTAAAAGAGAAAAAGGAGATATTATTGCGGCGAAGCATTACGGTTCATACAGCTGGGCGGTTCCAACTAATGTCACAAACATTCACAAGCCAGCAGGGGTAATTACGAAAAATAATCTAAAGAAACAAATGTTCAAGAATTTTTTATTATGTTTCCATTAGTATGTTATAAAATGTATTATTTAAAGTTGATATTCAAGATAATAATAAGATTTATGATAAGGTTAATTAATAGTTCATACTTTAGTGTGTGGAACTTTTCCTAATTCGTTTATATGTATATATTAACGAATATATACATATATATATATGTATATATTTGTAATATATATATATATATATATATATATATATTACAAAGGCAACATTACATTTGATTATTGGACATTATATAGTCTGATGAATAATTTGACAATACGCATGAAATTAATTATAGGTATAAACGTTTTGTATGGAAAGTGGTCAATGGTGTAATGCCATATTACGGAATTAGTTATATCGCAGACAGATAGGTTGAAAGAAATTTAAAAAGAAAATTTGTCTTTTATGTAGCTTTCGTTACAAAAAGTAAAACGCTTCCTATTATAGGCACCCGGAAGAAAGCAATTCCTAACCATATTGGTAGATTTTTACCGCTTATGGATTCCTGACCTCAAAACCAGCTTCCGTACAAATGTTGATTTATAGTATAAATAAATAATTAAGTAAATATATATATATATATATACATTATGCTCACTAAAGTCCCTTGCCACCGTCTTACTGGTGTATTAGAATTATAAAGTAGCCATTCCCAACTGAATAAATCAGCCTACGGCGATACGTGGTGGAAAAATGAAGAGGTTGCATCACTATCTTGAAAGTAAAGAGAGATAGGAGAAGAAGGTGATTTACAAAGTTGTAGCGCATCATGTATTTAGTACGAATTGGTTATAACAATATACTTTTATTTGAGATGTTCTAAGTTCTTACTTTCAGTAGCAATGAATTTTTGAATTCTTGTTTGACCGTTGCACACGTTGGAGCATAGAGGGTGAAACGTTGGCTCAAGCGTCAGTAATGCGTCGTTTAAGGTCCTGCAATGTTTGTGGAGAGGTCGCATGCATCTGGTGTTTCAAGTATCCCCATAGGGAAAAGTCCAGTGGAGTCAGATCAGACGAACGTGGAGGCCAATCTTCGAAACCGCAAAGTGGAATTATTTGGTTCCGGAATTCCTTGACGAGGTACTCCTTCACTGGAGATGTCTTGTGAGCAGGCGCGCCATCATGTTAAAGCCATAGATTCCGAAGATTAACCAACGGCATGTTCCCCACAAAATCGGGTATTATATTATGTAGCAGTTGTAAATATCGTTCGGCCGTTAATGTGCCATCGTAAAATAACGGGCCAACCAGCTTGTTATTGTAAATTGCTCTCGTAAGCACATCGACACAACCAGATGGAGTACCTCACCGAATTGAACCAGTTATCGACTTCATGATATATGCTCTATTTCTCACTTTCGGTATTGTGATACTTATTCCTACCCGACATAACGTTGCCCCAGTAATAAAAAAGAAAACGAAAGAGGCAGAAAATCTGCATCTGTCAACAAGGTGAAAAGTGCTAAGAAGATGTATATATCATAATAGAAAACCTTTTTTTTCTCTTTCTCAAGAAGTTTAAATTTTATTGTCTCACTATTTTGTTCACCAACTATTGGAAGCATTGTAAGGATTAGAGTGTATATTTTATCTCGTTTCATCAACAGTGTGCCCATAATACACTCTTTCCAGTGTTATACACATTGTGTATTATAGCGCTCCGTTTACAAGTGTAAAAGAGTAACATGAAACTTTTTAGTTACTCCAGTGTTTTTTAAATATTACTACACGGTGTTATTTTTTTTTCAAGTTCGACTATATATTAATTGTTTGTGCAAATATCTTTACTTCTCATGTTATTCGTTATTTACACTCATTATCACCCTCTTGACATACGACAGATCTTGGAAATCGTGAAATAGTTCGTATGATTCTCCAGACAGCCTTTCCAAGTCCAGACTTTACAAAAACGTTTATATTTTTTCTATCCTCAACCAAGAGTGATTATTTCTTGAGCAATATCAAGTGCGTAGTGGTGACGTGATCTCTAGTGCAACTATCTTTTTGTGTCTCACTTATTTGTTTGTTAATATTAATAAAAGTTATGGTGCTTTTTTTTATCTCTAAAAATTAGGAAGAAATTTCTTTCTTTTAACATGAACTGTAAAAAAGCAGACATTTTTCACAGACTGTCATTAAAACTTTTGATTTTAAGAAAGAAAGAAAGAAAAATGATTATTTTGTAGACTATACCAGTGATCAACATTTTTAAAGATGTTACAAGGTTCCTGCTCGTATGTTGTTTACTCATGTTATTACTATCTGTATTTATAAGTGTTTCCAGATTATCAATTATGTTCAAAGGTGTTTACCAGGGAAAAGACAGGGAAATTATATTATTTTTTACTTCCACTTTCTTTAGAAGTCATATGTTTTTATTTTAATTTAAAATTTTTCTTTTAAGGTGTAAAGAAATTTAGTTGGAGAAAACGTAAAAAAAAAAAAAAAAAAAAAAATTGAAGACGCCTATGAAAATTATTTTTTTTTCGTTCAGATAAGAATTATTTTTTTCCTTTTTTGTACCTCTTAAGTCGCAGTTTTCTGTTGAAATTGTTTTCAGTTTAACTTGATATATATAATAACATGTATAATAATCACTTATAAACAGATTACGTTAAATAATGCTATAAAAAGTGATAAAATATCTTTATTAAGATTGACGACCGTTTCATCGCACAAATGGTGACATTTACAAAATCATTCACGATAGAAAATATTTTCACATAATTTAAAAAAAATAACATAGTAAACAATGTCATGAGCCATGATGCATAATGAAAAAGTCCTTCCGGTCAGTGCCGGGAGGAAGAGGTAGCTTTCATATTCCTTATTTTTTAAAAGTTAGCTTATGTTATTCAAACACACGAAGCTCAATTTAGAGGAAACCGATTATAGAAGATTCAATACTAATTTTTAACAATAATAAATCATTATGAATGAGAATTTCGCGAAATTAGTCAGCTTTATTCAAGCTAATTTTATTTAAAGTAACTTATATTTAGTTGCCAAATTCGGCGATATCCTGAAGTGCCTGCCATTTTAAGACAACATGGTGGATGAGGCTAACCAGTGAACTTGATCGAGACCTTAGTAATTCCTGTGCACATGCTCACTCACATCAGAATCGGTTGATATATACGAGTGCTGTCGCAGGCAAAAAATCAGATTTTTCAAAATGTCACCCACATAAAGAAATTCAAATTGTTATATCTGAGCCATTTTTTAAGATAAAGACAAAATAAAAAATGATCAGGAATCCTTATATCAAGGTCAAATACTTAAGAAAGAAAACTTTTCAATGTCTAATTTCTTTGCAACTTACTTTAAATATAATTTTTTTAATTTAATGGCCGCCATTTTGAAACAAGATGGCGGATGAGGCTGGCCTGCGAACTTGGTCGATACATTGCTATATACTATCCACATGCCTTCTTACATCCAAATAGGTTAATAAATACGTGTGTTATAGCGTGACAAATATCAGATCGTTTCAAAATGTCAGCATGCTAGAAATTCAAAGTGCTATAACTCAACCATTTTTTAAGATATAGTCGAAACAAAAACTGCTACGGAATCTTTATATCAAGGCCAAACACATAAAAAAAAATCTTTTTCATTTTCCAATTTTTTGATACATCATTTTAAATTTTAAATAAAAAAAAATCAAATGTTCCCTTTTGAAACAAGATGGCGAATGAAGCTGACCAACGAACTCGGTCAAGGCATTGGTATGTACTATGTATACACACCAAGTTACATCCAAATCGGTTCATAAATACGCCTGTTATCGCCTGACAAAAATCTGGTCGTTTCAAAATGTCAGCCACAATAAAAATTCAAAATGCTATAACTCAGCCATTTTTTTAGATATGGACGAAACAAAAGCTGTTCCGGAATTTTTGTATTAAGGTCAAATACATAAGGAAAAAATCTTTTCATTTTCCAATTTTTTGGTACCACATTTCAAATTTTATTTAAAAAAAAAATTAAATAGCGGCCATTTTGAAGCAAGATGGCGGATGAAGCTGGTCAACGAACTCGGTCTAGACATTGGTATGTACTATGTACACACGAAGGTACATCCATATCGGCTCATAAATACGCCTGTTATCATCGTGGGAAATATCAGGATATTTCAAAAGGTCAGCTACGATAGAAATTCAAAGTGCTATAACTCAGCCATCTTTTAAGATATAGACAAAACAAAAACTGCTCCGGAATCTTTGTATCAAGGTCAAACACATAAGAAAAAATATTTTTCCATTTTCAATTTTTTGATGCCACATTTCAAATTTTTATTTTTTTTAAATGGTCGCCATTTTGAAACAAGATGGCGAATGAAGCTGCCCAACGAACTCGGTCAAGACATTGGTATGTACTATCTACACACGAAGGTACATCCATATCAGTTCATAAATACGCCTGTTACCGCGTGACAAAAATCAGAACGTTTCAAAATGTCAGCTACTCTAGAAATACAAAGTGGTATAACTCAGCCGTTTTTTAAGATATAGACGAAACAAAAACTGTTCCGGAATCTTTGTATCAAGTTCAAACACATAAGAAAAAATATTTTTCCATTTTCAATTTTTTGGTACCACATTTCAAATTTTAAATTAAAAAAAAATTTAAATGGCCGCCATTTTGAAACAAGATGGCGGATGAAGCTGGCCAACGAACTTGGTCGAGACATTGGTATGTACTATGTACATACGAAGGTACATCCATATCGGTTCATAAACACGCCTGTTATCGCGTGACAAATATCAGAACGTTTCAAAATGTCAGCTACGCTAGAAATTCAAAGTGCTAAAACTCAGCCATTTTTTAAGATATAGACGAAACAAAAACTGCTCCGAAATTTTTTTATCAAGGTCAAACACATAAGAAAAAAATATTTTTCCATTTTAAATTTTTTGGTACACATTTCAATATTAATACATGGAAATTATTCCAGAGGGAAACATTCGCCTTGCATACAATATTTCAAATGCAAATCAAATTTCAAAGTACAAAGTAATTGCTTAAAAGGCGCAAAGGCCAACATAGTGAAAAAGATTCCAAGCCGGGACTCGAACCTGGGGCATCAGTATAGCGCACTGACGTTCTACCGACTAAACCACTTGGAACGATACACAGCACGGAAAATTTCTCACTATTATATGTTGGCAAGGCTACAAACGCAGCACAAGATGGAATATTCAACGTGAGCCACCGAACTGGGGCAAACACCGAACATAATTAAATCCAGCATCGATAGAATTATCGATAGAATCATCGATAGAATCATCGATAGATAGAATTTATCGATGCTGGATTTACATATGAATTAAAAGATTATGCTTTTTAATGTAATACCACTAGAAACTGACTAATGTTTTACAGAATTTGTGTACTGTTGAAATTAAAACAGCTTTTTTTTTTTTCCCTTCGTAAGTCATTGCGCGCATGACATCTTGAGAACGTATATATGGATTCTTAAGAAATTTGATATATATAATAAGCACATATGTATTTTTTAAATGATCTATTTTTAAGTCAATGTTATTTCACTAAGTATGTAAAAAAATATTTTTGTAAAAAAATATCAAAAATTTACATTTTTAATGAATAAAAATCATCATAAATAAAAATATTATTACTGTAAATACTTGAAAGTAGATCATTTTAAACACACATATTCGCTTAATATCTATACCGAATTTCATAACAATCCATATATACGTTCTCGAGATATCATGCACCTAATGACTAACAAAGTAAAAAAAAAGACCCATTTAATTTCAACAATACAGAAATTTCGTGAAAGGCTAATCAGTTTCTGATGACAGCATATTACAAGCACAATCTGTTTAATCAATAATCAAAATTTCACTTTTATACAAAAAAAAAAAAAAGGTTCTGAAGATAAATTAATTCAAATTTTGAATTTTTTCGTTAATTTTCGTCACGTGTAAAAGGTACAAGACCCGTTAAATGTAAATATCGTCCCTAACTGACACAATTGAAAGTACTTGTCAAAAACGCTTCATGAAAAACTAAACATATTAATAAAAAGTATATATTTTTAAGATATTGAAATCATAACTATATGCACGGAAATTCATATAAAATATAATTATAAAATATAATTCATATAGGATATAGATAATATCGTCTATGAATTAAAGTATGCTAACATATTGCTCAGAAGGATTTTGAAAACGAATTGTATCTTAAAAATTGGTTGCATTGTAATGATAGGATTTTAAATTTATAAATCAGCTACGATAGGATGACATTAAATTGGTTCTAAAAGCAATTTTACTAAATCACGGAATGGTGTATGAGTTTAACCGTTTAAACGCCAATGTTCCAAAATTGGAACAGAAGTTTTAACTAAATGTTACAAATGTAAATAATTTTCGAATTACTACGGGCTGTTTGTATTATGATAAGAATGATTATGAAATATTTTTTTTTATTAAATATTAAAAATTAAATTTTATTTTTGTAATTTTTTATGATTTTTAGAAATTTCTTATTTTTGAGGTATTTTTCACTATTTCAAATAACATTCCCCAACACATATATTATGCAAAAAAATTAAAATTATATTTTATAGTCATAAGAAGAGAACTACTACTTGTAAAAAATTGCTAGTAAAAACTTTCTAAAATAAAATATAAATGTTTGACGCAGTTTGAAAAACTCATGTTCCGATTTTGGAACATTGGCGCTTTAGCGATACAGTTTTCAAAATGAGTAATCACATAAATAAGAAATTCAAATCTCATTATATAATCCGTTGACTGATTCAATGTTGGTATCGTCAAGGTCAAACAGCAGACCGTGTCAAAGCATTTACCCGGAAGAGTTTATTTTATTAGGTAAGTAAAGTGTAAATTGAAGGGAGGGGCGCAAATAGAAAGAGGGAAAAAAGCTTTTTTTTTTTCTTTATTTGAATGGAACGTTCGTGTTTTGTTGAGTCGCAGTTGGAATAATTTGTAGCATTATTAGAAGCTAAAGTAGAATAGATTTCTTTAGTAGAATACATATTATATTCAGCAGAATGTTTTTTTAGTAGAATATATGTTTTTTTTTCGATTTTGATTATAAAACATGTCGAAAAAATTTTTAACTGTAGAAGAAGCAGTAGCGTATTTAGAAACTCTTTCGGATTCAGATTTATCGGATGTTGATATATGTCAGTTACCTCCAGATGAACCAGGCGATATAACAGACGAAGAGGATATTGTGGAGAATGACTTTGAGCCCGTTATACCAGCTGACGTGACTGGAATGATAGACGTAATTTGCAAAAACGATAATACTAGTTGCCGAGAAAACGTGATACTCAATGCAGAAGCCGGTCCATCGAATATAAAAATTGAACTTCCGGGAAGGAAACGTAAGTTGGAATCTGCAGATATTGTCCCGACTTCTGAAAAAGCACAGAAAGTAAAGAAACCTCCTAAAAAGAAAATTGCATGGAAGAGAAAATGTGATTTAAAAAAACCTATTATATCAAACAGAATCGAAACAATTTTGCAGACGTTTCCTAACTTAGTAAATCTGTCGCCTGTCGACCTATTTTTTAAAATTTTGCCTCATGACTATATTGAACTCCTCGCTAAAATGACAAAATTGTACGCTTTACAAAAAGGAGAAGATATTGAAGTAGTATATGAAGATATTTTGCAGTTTTTTGGTCTACTTCTTCTAAGTGGATACCATTCTGTTCCTACTGAAGATATGTTTTGGAGCACAGCTGAAGATACGTCCGTTCCTATTGTTCCAACTGTTATGACCCGCAATCGCTTTAGAAAGATGAAGAAGTATTTTCACTTGATGGACAATAATCAATTGAAAGCAAACGATAAACTTGGTAAAATAGCACCGATATATAAAGAGTTATCCAAAAATCTGCAACAATTTGGAATCTGGCACGAGAAGTTGAGCATTGATGAATCAATGGTCCCGTACTATGGCCGGCATACATGCAAAATGTTTATCAGAGGAAAACCTATTAGGTTTGGATTTAAAATATGGATGATGTGTTCATCAAATGGATATCCATACGCTATGGAGATATATATTGGAAAAAAAGGATCCTCGTCCGTTGGACAGTTAGGCTCGAGAGTTGTGAACGAATTATTATCTAACTTGCAAGAAAATTCAAAGCATGAAATATATTTTGATAACTTTTTTACTTCCTACGATTTAATTTCGGATCTTGCAGCACGTGGAATACGAGCGACAGGCACAATTCGTGAAAATCGCACTGCCCTTTGTCCATTGAAATCTAAAAAAATCTCGCTAAAGAAGACAGGGGAAATTATGATTTTCGTTCCGATGGAGCGGTATATATCTGCAGTTACAACGATAATGCGGTGGTCTCAGTAGCATCGAACTGCTACACACATGAACCGTTGGAACAGTAAAGAGATATTCAAATGCAAACAAATGCAAAATTGATGTTACTCAACCTCATATTATCAAGAAATACAACGAAGGGATGGGAGGCGTTGATGTTTTAGATAAACTTTTAGGCAGTTATAGGCCAAAAATGAGGAGCAAGAAATGGTGGTGGAATCTGTTCATAAATGCTTTAAATATGGCAGTGGTTTCAAGTTGGATTATACACTCTGAGGTGAATGACATCAAAATATCGCACTTGGAATTTCGTAGACAAATTGCAACTTTTCTTCTACGGAGAAAAGAGCGTCTGGTCATTCATCATGGACCCCGTTGTCATGTGAAAAAGGAAGTAAGAATATCTGATGGACATTATATTGTACATACATCTCAAGGGCGTTGCGTAGTTTGTAAAAAAAAAAAAAACACAACAAAGAAATGTTTTCAGTGCGATAAACGCATTCATCAAAGTTGTTTCCTAGCATATCATGGGCACTAGAAATGAACATAATTCAAGAATTTTGTTTAGATTTTCCAAAATCAGGTATTTTATTATATTTTAATATTAATTAATTGTGTAATAATGTATATTAATTGTGTAATAATACATATATATACTCAGTAAATACCACAAAATATTATCTGTATTGAATATTTTCTTCTGTTGAAAATTTTGTATAAAAATGTAACCCACGAAACGCCAATGTTCCAATAATGGAACATAGCAAAAAAATAGGAAAACATTTTTTTTTCCAAAATTTTATTATTGTATTAGATAGAGGTGCTCTAAAGAAGCACAATTCCAAAATTTTATATTAATAGGAAGATCCGTTCATAGTAAGGCGTTTAAACGGTTAATGCATTTATTTATGTTTTCCACCTAAACAAACGATAAAATTATTTAATTTGGCAGAATATTGGCAGAAGACTATTTCAAATTTATATTAAAAAAAAATGTTGTAAAAATACGTGGAAGCTATTATATAACAATTTAAAATAATTTATTTTAAATTAGCTGACCTGCGTCGATTTTCGTGTTCTGTCGATTTTCCAGAACGGAAGAATAAAAAATGAATATCTAAAAATTTCGGAACGTATCACCGCTACCTCCGACAACGTAAAATGGTGGGATTCGCACACTCTGCAATATCCTCTTGTTCCACCTTCCACAGCAGGGGTCACAATATGTTCTATACGAATTTTCAACACGGGTTCCCGCCGTCTGCGGCAACGTATAGGAGGCGTGTTGGAAAATAACATAACCGTAATCTATAGATACTTAATTGTAATATAACAATAACTTAACAGTAACGTAACCATAATAGTCACCCTAATCTATGTATAACCTAACTATAACGAAACCTATCCGTAACCTGACTTTAATGTAATTGTAATGTAACCGTATCCTAGACGTAATCTAACTGTAACCTAACTGTAGCTCTGCTGCATACAATCTGTAAAATCAGATAGTTCCACCTTCTACCGCCAGGCGGCGCACTGTGATCTAAAAATCAACTTTCTGGACAAGACTTCGTCGCGTATCTCCACTATACCTCCGCCACCACAGCAAGCGTGCTGCGCAATCGCTGCAAAGTCCTTTAGTTTTACATTCCACCGCCAGCGGGCGCACTCTGTTCTGAACAAAATTTCGACCCGTAACTACACTTTCAATCCTTAAATACCATAATGTTAGTTTACAAACAAACTCAATTTATGTCGGCTAATTTTCCTTTAACTCAATCTAAGATACGTGTAAAATAATTAGTGTAATAAATATTAACATTTAAAATTTAACAAAAATGAATTCAAAAAACAAGTAATATAAAAATTTTGTTTTTAAAGTCAATTCCTACTTAGGCCATCAAAGAAAAATTTAATATAATCCCTTAAGCTAATATTAGTTTTTGTTGCATTAAAATATCTCAATTTGTTGATTTTCTATAAGCAAGTAGGTTTACAATGGAACTCTATGGGAATTTGGCGAAATATTAGAGATATCGCCATGTTGGCGTCTCTTTTGGGGACTCATTTTGGCCACCAAATTTGGCAATATATCGCCAAGTAGGCGACAAACTTGGCTGTATTTGGCGACAGAGCAGGGTCCCTCCTATGGTAACCCCTTAATGAAAATACTTTCATTGACCTTCAATAACCAATGGCCGCCATTTTGTTTCCCATGCAAAACTAAAATTAATTAATTAAAAATTAATTAATTAATTAATATGTGAAAAAACTGTATTAACATCAATTGTCATCCAGTACAAGTTAAAAAAAAATTATTTCAACTTGATAGGATGAATAATGAGTATCTATATTATAAAGGACAAACATATCTGTGCGTAACGCATACGTCATTTTGCGAATGGCAACACTTTGAAATTTGAAATAAAATTTTGGTTTTGCAATTTTCTCTACTGCAAATTTTAAAACTTCTAAACATCGTACATTCTAAATTTTTACACCGTCGTATAAGGAAAAAAATGCTCTTTTAAATGCAATTTGTTCGAAAGCTGTATCTCGATTTATTTTTGGAATATTAATTTTTTTGTAGTTTTTAATACCATTTTTCTTATCGTGGCAACAAAAGTACCTCATTTCTATTGAAAGTCATTGAAAGTAAACGGAAAATAGTCGAAAATAAGAGATACTGTATATTTTTGTTGCCATTTTATCATAAAACCTGAAAAGAAAGTTGAAATTAAAATATGGGCTATGTCAAGAATATTGTCTGTTATTTCGTGATAAGGACGTCATATGCGCACTTTTTTATAGACGAAGTTTAAGACTGTATTCACTTTTGAAAATAATGTAATCGAAATCACACACTGATAAAACGCAATGTTTTACAAAAATTTAGTGTCTTTATAAAAGACAGTTGACATGAAAATAATAGCGATTTACATTACAGAAATTGACGATTCTCGCCTGGATGAGTTTGCTTCGCCGAGGTAGACAAGCAAACAAATAATCCGTGGTTTAAAATAATATCGTGTCGAAAATTCTATCGAATAATAAAATTTTAATGCTATTCTTTAGGACATTCTACTATAATTTTATCAAAATAACATAATTTGCTTAATTTAATTTTTCCTAATTTTATATAATCAATCTATATTTTAAAGGACAAACATATCTGTCCATAACGCATACGTCATTTTGCGAACGGCAACACTTTGCAATTTGAAAGGAAAATTCGGTTTTGCAATTTTCGCTACTGCAATTTATTAAACTTCTAAATATCGCATATCTTCAGTTTTTACGGCGTCGTATGGGGAAAAAATGTACTTTTAAATGCAATTTGTTTGAAAGCTGTATCTCAATTTAATTTTGAGATATTCATTTTTTTTTTTTTTTGTAGTAAATACATTTTTTGTAATAATGGCAACTGAAGTACTCCATTTCTGTTGAACGTCATGGAGGGTTGAATGTAAAGGGTGTAAATAATCACAGAGGAAAGAAAATAATATATTACTGTACTTTTTTGTTGCCATTTTCTCATAAAAACTGAAAAAAAATTGAAATTAAAATGCGTGCTATGTCAGCGATTTTTTAAATTTCTAAATATCGCACATTTTCAATTTTTACACCGTCAAAAAGAGAAAAATATCTACTTTCAAATGCAATTTGTTTGAAAATTGTATCTTAACTGACTGAGTTATTATGGTTTTTTAAATAACTATAGCCACCTGTAGCGACCAGTTTGGTCTTCCTTAAATGTATGCTAGGCATTGCATCATGTTACTTTTATTCATAATTTCATTTAGTTGCTCAAATCTTTGCCAAATCGAAAGATTATGATAGAGAAATCAAGAACTAGATATTTTTTTGTTAGTCGGGCACAGGTGATAAATCGCCAAACATTGTATCCGTCGCATTTTTTCATATTTCATTAATTTAGATTAAAATATAATCCTTTCACTCATTTTATTTAAAATGGATAACTTTAATTTGAAACAGAATCATTTAAAATTCATGACTTTCACTTAAAAAAAAATCTTTAAAAAATGAAAAAGAATAAGTAATACCATAAACCATTTAATTTCAACATTGTTTCGACATTGACATTCAACATTGTTTTAATTTACCTCTCGAAAAATAAAAAATGTTGCTGGCGAGTTAAAAAAGGCTATTGGCGAGAATTGCGCCCAGCTGACATAAAAGTACGAACTCTTTGCAATCATGGCAACTTTTATGTAGTTTTATTCGATAAAAATATTTTGATTAAATAGGTTTCCATAAAATACGTTGCCATTTTTTTTCTCGCCACGGACCTTTTCTCTATTTCGCCAAGTACCTATACTGGAAAAGTACCTTTATTTATTTATTTATTGTATTTTAAATGAGATGAATAAAAGACGGCACAAATGCCATATACGCACCACGTTGGCGCGATTTCTTTCTGACGCCAATGTCATATACGCACCGGGGTACTTAACTGGCGCCAAAGCGTCGTTATTATGCTTGATATGCTAATTCGGATGCTGTTGTTTATTTATTAATATATTGTTTATTTACTTTTATTTTATTTTTTAAAATTATATAAATTGTTTTGTTCTATAGTTATTAATTAAACTTTTTTTTATTTATTGTTATTCCCTTTTTAAAAATATTACACAATAACCAATGAAATGCGTTTCATTTGGGCGTTGCCATTAAACAATTAACAAATATTCGCGCTTTATGTGTCACGTACGATAGCGTAATATATATATAGATTTTTAAGCATAAATTATTTTTTAATTAATCTCTATCACGTTTAGCTCCATTACGAAAGATTAATTCGCTTGCCCTTAAAACAATGTAAAAAGTTCAGCATTTGTTTCCGTCTAATGTTCTATAACAAAATTAAAACTTCCTCTATAGGAAAATAAATAAAATAATGTAAATAAGAAACAAATTTAACAGACATGTGATTGAACCACGCGCTTAAAGCACTGAAATGATCGGAAAGACTGCCGCAAGTTGCAAAATCTTGGGTTAATAACTCCTGGCATGCGGTGTCATGTGAATTTATCACTTTCAATAAATTTTAAAATATTTGATTGCATAATTGATATTTTTCATATAAAAATTCTTTTTTATGTTAGACGGCAATCTAAAATATATAATTACACGTAAAAAAATAATTAGAGTTTTCAAAAAAAAAAAAAAAAAAATGGTTCTCACCTATACTCTGTAACCCGAGGAGCTCGGGTTTGATCCCCTAGTTTTATTAACGATTGAAAATTTGAACAAGATAAATATATAAATATATAAATATATAAATAAATAAATATAGGGAGAGTATGAGCTAATAGTAGGAATTGAATAAATTTCCCGAACTCATGTTAAAACGTTCATTAGCATATAATATGCAATTTAAATTAAATATTAATGCCATTAAAAATAACATCTGAATAATTTTAATAAATCAAACAATGAATATTAAAATAAAAAATAATTGTTATGGATTATAATAAGTAGCTTCACTACATTCTTTTTAAGCAAATTTGTAAAATTATTAATCATTGATCCATTCATAATTTTACATTTTATTAACACGGATATAATCAAAAGAGATTTTATTTATTAAAGAGAAATTATAAATAATTCGTTAAGTAATGTATAAGATAATGAAATAAATCTGAAAATATATTTAAACATAAAAACAAACGAAACCTTATGAATTATTTAATTTCACGCCTGTTTTTTATTACAAAAAATAATGTTAAAATAATTATACTTAGCGTTATATAAAATAAATTACAGATATTTTAATGAATATTATTGTTACTAACTTTTGGTGAATAAAAAATGAGAAAATTAAAGTACTTATTTTTAGTTAGTACTCAAAAAGAAGATAAAAATTGATAATATGATGAAAATGCTAATATTTTATACATAAAATGATTCTGAGTATTTTTTTGTGTAATCGATAATATAAAGATACTGCTAATATTTTATATACGTGTAAAAAATGATTTCCGTGAATAATTGTGTGTACTAATAATAAAATTTATTTATTTTTAACAGCAAAATGAAACATGTCCTAAAATCATTTCAAAATGTTACGCATTTAAAATATATTTTCACATTTTAGCGAAGTGTATTAATAACCAATCAACAAAATTTTCTCAATTAAACAGAAAAAAGATTTCATATTTTTATTAAAAATAATTTGTAAGTATATATGAAGCATTATGTACGTTTTATATGTAAATATGTAAGATGTTACATATATTACTTTTAAATTATAAATAATATCTATAAATTACAATTATAATTATCACTATCTTATACTTCACTATCTTTGAAAGATAACATTTAAAAGTATTTAAAATGCTTAAAACATGCATAGATTTTTACATTAATAAATTTTTGAATTGTCGACGTGTCAAGTTTAAAAACAACAATATTAAAGTATACTTACTATAAATTATTAATTTGATTTTACTATGAAATGCTCATACTATTTTGTCTTGAATTAAGATCATTAAATTATATTTTTATCAATTTAGTACTGTATTTTATGTACAAAACACTTTTCCATGAAAATGATGCTTGCTATATAGTTTTTTTTTTTTATGTTATTTTTTTTTCTATATCAGTTTTCTTATTTTGTAAACAGATTATGGTACTTCGTATTTTAAATAACATATTTTATAATTGTTTAAAAGCGGAACATACACTTCACAATTAAATTACAATTGAAAATACAAATGAAAATTACAAATGAAAAATACATATACTGCTAAGTTATACAATTTAAATGGAAGCAGTTTAATAACTTTCATAAAAATAACGTAAGTATGTTACTCAATGCTTTTCATTTTACCATATTTTACACTCCAATTAACAACTGAAATTCTCAAGGGATGTGGATGTAAGCCAGAAAATTCCATTTTATTAACTAGTACCTAAATAAATTGCATGATACTCACTTTATACTTGTCGCGCCTAGACATAATTAACCACTTCCATTATTAAGAACATCGGTTGAATTCTTTGAAGCATATTACTGCAGAAATTTCGATTTTAGAGGCAGGTAATAATATATTTCCTACGATAAAGTCAATATGCATACGAACAGAGTAAATAGCTACAGGATACTTAATCTACTAAAAAACTACTTTTCAAAAGTAAAAAAAAAAAAAGCCAAGCAAAAAAGAAAAGAAATAAAAAAAAGGTGAAAATTGTGGCTAAAAAATAGTGGGATGTCAAATTTCCAAGCTTATATTATGGTACTTATTTAACATTTTCCATTAAAATTTTACCATATGTAAGTCGAGTACCTAAGTATGCATTGATAGAAAGTTTTTTCTCCTTTACTAAATACACCATAACTTGTTTCTGAAAATTAAAATTTTGCTTGGCGGCCATCTTTCTATATTTTACACACATTTCTAAGCACACAATTTCATTGTTAAGATTGGAAGTTCGAAATTGTTAATAAAGCAAACATTTTATTCTTTTAATTTATGGAAATGAGTGCCTACAAATTTGTGTCTTAAAACAAAGCTGAAGTAACTTCAGGTTTCATCTTATGATTCTCTTTTTTCGGAGGGGGGTTAATTAATTAGTTAAAGCAGTAAAAATCAATTTGTTTTTTTCAAAATAAAAAACTTTCTTAATTTATCTGTCTGTAGCTAAAACTAGAAGTTCGAAATTCTTAATAATGCAAATATATTACGAACTTGAGTGCTTAGAAATTTGTGTAAAATATGGAAAGATGGCCGCCAAGCCCATCATGCATAATTAAAAAAAAATTAATTTTCAGAAACACGTTATGATGCATTTAGTAAAGGAGAAAAGGCTTTCTATCAACACATACTTAGGTACTCGACTTACATATGGTAAATGTTTAATGGAAAATGTTAAATAAGTACCAAAATATAAGCTTGGACATTTGATATCACACTATTTTTTAGCCACAACTTTCACTTTTTTTCTGTTCTTTTTTTTTTTTTTTTTTTTTTTTTTACTTTTGAAAAGTTGTTTTTTAGTAGGTATCAGTTCTTTTTTTAAAACAAATTATATATAATTGAAATAATTCTACTAGCTCAAATTAAAATTAGTCCCTGTATAGCCTTTATAAGCAGGGAGCAAACACAATAGTATACATTTTGTTTACCTATCATTCATTTTTTAGAGTGATTAATAATTTAAAAGTAAGGAAAGTCAATTTCTTCTTTCAAAGTATCAGTCTTTCTCAATTTATATCTCCTTAAAATTTTCTACGAAAGATGAAAATTTAATAAAAAACAGAGTCGAAATAAAATATATATTCACAGTTAGTCTGTCAGTTAATTGTTTTTTCTAACTTTTTTTGCTGACGGTTTTGCAAAATAAATTTACCTTTACAAATACCGACGGTTAATCCGAGAATGAAACCCCGCAGGCATCTAAAGAATCGAAGATCTGTAAATCTAGCTATTCTAGACATAATGAAGGAACATTTTTGAAAAAAAAAAATCTAAAAATTTAAAGATATAAACTGTACATATAACTTCATCTTCATTTAGATCGTATTATAGAAATGAAAGAATAAATATGTAATTTTACTCAAGTCTGTTTATCCATACCTATTTGCATAAATGTGAGGATATTAATTTACTATAAAATGTCCCCTAAATTCATTATCTTTAATAGTCTATTATTAAAGCCGCATATACATTAGAATTAAATATTTTTCGGTTAAAAATTGCCTGAAATCTATAGTCTTACCGTTCGTCAAATTTGTTTTATGTTTTTTTTAATACCCAGCCTCTTTTTCTGAACTCTGACAAAAGATCACAGACATATTGAAGTTATCCAAATTTGTATATTTTTCTATCGTATTTCCTTTTTTCAGGGGGGGGGGGTGAGGAAGAGCCCTTAAGAACTTCGTTTTGTTCTCAGAATTCTGAATCATATATTCAAAAGTTCTACTTACATAAGTCTTGTTGCAGAATTTTCATTAGCTAAGAGTTGCATCAAGTTATACATCATATGAATCTATTAAATTACTTTTGTGAAATACTAGATGGGAGCCATTGATATTTCCAGACCATTTGCCTACATTGTAAACTTGAGTCATTTACTAATATTCATTAATTTTCTAAACGAATTAAAGAAGTCGTTGTTTCCATGCCAACTGTACCTTTCACTATCTCTTGCTTGTTTGTTTGTTTGTTTTATTGAACACATACATGAGATCACATGCGGATCACGGCGGGATTGGAATCTGCTTCCACCTACGCTCTCAAGCGATTAGCGGCATGGTGTCTTATCCACTCAGCCACGGTGGGCCACTATTGCTTTCTCTAATACCCAGATACTCAAATTTAACCAACTGCACTTAGAATCATGGTCAAAACAGAGAATTTATATGTTAGAGCAGTGTTGCCAGTGGGTTACTTTTTTTTAAAATTCAGATTTCTTGATTGCCACCACTTATTATAAACGGTAAAATTCCCTTTGTTTTCGCCTTAATTAATATGTCATTAAATAAGGCGCATTTTACAATTTCAAAAAAGTAGTGCCAATCAATTATCCGAATTAAAAAAAGTAGCCCATCTGGCAACACTGTGTTAGAGTGGTGACATATGCACAAGTCGTGTACTCGTGTACAAGTCGTGTACAAGTCGTATTCAATTTTTTGTCCAAAGTACGGTAACTCAGTTTTCAGTAATAGACGAGGAAGATTTCAATTAAACTAACTAGAAAAGTTAACAAACGTTGGCTTCCTGATTCGATTTTATTCAAAACTAGCAGGTTATGCCCGCTACGCATGGTTATGCCCGCTATTTTGCTATTAGGTAATTATAAAAATATTTCAATCAAAATAAAGAATATTTTATTAGTTAGTACATCAAGTTTTTAGTAAAATGTAGCAACTTACACAAATGAAATTAATTCGAAAAAAATAAAACATCAATATAACAAAAAGGTGTCAAAGAGAACTGTTACAAAATTATAGGACCGCCTGTGGAAAAGAACAGTTTTCTCTAATTTAATAAGATGTTGCTCCACCATTTCTCTGAATAACTTCAAACACACGATTTGGCATAGAGTTAATTAATTTTTTAAGGAAGGATTTGGGAATGTTGTCCCATTTCTCCATAATGGCCATTTCTAATTCCTATGTTGAATGATATTGTTTGTTATTTTAATACACTTGGCGGGACAAACAACCCCACAAGTTTTCTATGGGTTTTAGGTCAAGGCTTCGACTTTCCCAAGGTAAAACATCAATCTTTTCTCTTTTAAGCCATTCTTTTGTTGACTTCGATGAATGACTGGGAGCATTATCTTCTTGAAACTTCCATTTTGCATCTCCTAAAAGTGGTCCGAAGGGTATGAGACTTTGAAATAGCATTCGTTGATGACTTTCTAAGTTCATTTTCCCTTCAACTCTTTGGAGATCGCATTTTCCTGCATATGAAAATGCGCCCCACACCATAATGGAACCACCTCTCATCTGCCTACTGAAGAACTCGCGAGATCTTTGCCTTAAATCATGCCAGAAGTAATTATTGCCGTCTGGACCATCAAGATTGAATTTTTTCTCGTCTGAAAACAATATATTTCTCCATGCAGAGTTCCAGGACATGACATTTTTTGCCCGCTTAAGACGAGCTTCTTTGTGACATTTCAGTAGTAGTGATTTATTTTTTAATTTGCGACGACTAACACCAGCATTAGATTTCAAACTTCGCCACACAGTTGCATGTGATACCTTTTTAGTTATCTGTTGTGCTCTTTTACGAGTCGACTAGTATTTTTTCGTTGCCAGTTCGACAATCCGCCTATTATCACGATAATTTTTTTTCGACCAGATAGTTTATGCGTTCCATACAATTCTTTTTTACTTAAAACATTATGAATCACAGTTTTGGAACGATTAAGAATCTTACTTATTTCACGTTCAGAGTTTCCTTTTCCTTTGTAGAACCACACTCTTCTCACTTCTATTTCAGACAGCTCTCTCCGAAGAGGTATTTTACTAATAAATTCAAAGAATCAGATACAATTCAGAAATTCTCTATTTTATTCTTCTTTTTAAGTTTTACAGATTGTTTAGGTTACAGTTAAACTCCGAGTTCAAAATAAAATTTATTAATAATATAAGCTTTATTAATAATATAAGAGTGGTCTTATATTTATGAAACAGCGGGTTTGCGGAAAATCGTTTGGCATGAAACAAAAAAAATATTCAAACTTTTTTTTCCCTGAGCTAAATAAACATTATAGAGTTATTTCTTTTCATTCAACTACTTTTAAATTCAAACTAATATTTTCTTTGTTGAAAAAAGGTGAAATTCTAAGTGGTCTTATAATTTTGAAACAGACTGTATAAGTACGAATTGAAATTTATAGGTACTTTATACAAAAAACCTATGCATGCTCGGCCTACACGCAGAGATAGATTTCTAAGTTAAGTACTAAATTCACGATCAAAAACTAAATCAATATTAGAGCTAAACCCAGTTTAAATATTTTATCTGGTCGCTTTTGACGCGTTTTTCACTTTTTGTAAGAGCTGGTTTTATAAAAATCATGTTGTATTAAAAAAAATATTTCTCCACGCTCAACAACTACAAATTTTCCGACACATTTTTAAAGTAAAAACTTTAAACTTGTTGACGTGATTTTCGAAGAGAGTTATAGGTATGCGACCTCTGTATTTATTTTTCGTTCAATTAATTAGAATTTGATTTATAAACAATTATTTTTTCAGTACGGCCTTATTTTTTGTTTCCAGCAGTATCCATTCGGGAAATTCGACTCCAAATTCCCACTTTGACAGCATTTTTAGGAATACATTCTGCCTTTATCAAAAAATCGGCCTGTACGGCACCTTATATAGCTTCTGAATAAGGAAACGTGGCATTTAGATGCGTTTGAGTTATCAGTTTGAAGAGATTTGTGTTGAATTATGGAAGTTATCGTGTCCATAAAAAAGTGATATAGATAGTTTGATAGATAGAGAGATGTATAAAGTTTTTAACTGGGGGTGACTTTGGGTTCTATGCGTCATAATCGCTGTAGATCTGCAATTTTTTTTCAGAAATTCCAACATAGGGGAGAATGTAATAAGTAGTATTTCTTACGAAATCTACCTAAAATGATATTTGTGAATACTAAGCAATCATAACAAATCATAAACGTAACGCCGTAACATTTTGTATAAAAAATACCATGAGTGCCATGATTGAAAAAATGATAAAATTTTCATTATACATGAACAGAGTAGAAAACGTTATTTCCGTTTAAAGAATAACATTTGCGCCCGAATGCAATCTTGAGTATAACACACACGATTAATGAATTTGTAAAAGATTAAAAAGAAAAAAAAAACATACTTAACAAGGATTCACAATAAATCTGAAACATTTATACTCTAATTCTTTGCTCAAAAAGTATTTAATTTTCCTAGTTACTTACAATGAATACAATTTGTATACATTAAATACAGAAAATATAAAAATAACGGAGTATCTGATCTCAATAGTATGAGATGAAATTAGAAAAAGATAAATTAATTAAAACATTTATAGAAAAAAATAACAAAATCTTATGTATGAAACATAATATGCAGATTGCCACGGTAACGCCACCGATTCCCAGCTTATTCTCCATTCAGTGACGTAAGGCTCATCAGGCCAATTGTCATTAAAAGTAAATACGATACTTGAAATATACGTATACTTTAAATGTACGTATCCTTAAATATACGTTTAACAGATGCACTCTTTATACGTACCCGGATACGTTTAAACGTTTATTTTAAGCTGTTCGCATTTCATAGAAAAGTATTATACGCTTATACATATATCGTTTAAACGTATAACTGAAATACATATGTTATCGGGAGCACTAATTTAAATCTTCCCCCCGGGATTGTACTTACACTGTAAAGCGAAAGCTGGGTTCACGGGGCGGTCATCCCTGTCATCCCTCTCTACGTGATTAAAATGATGTCACATTCATTACCCTAGCCCATGGGCTGGCAATAATCTTGAGATGAGAAAATTTTCGAGAACTGTACACACCACAAACTAACAATTACAGTGCTTCGCTGATTTTTGAAACATAAAAGAGGTTCTTTTTAACACTTGAAACATTTCGAAATTAAAACTAAAAACAGAAAATATTAAAATTTTACTTTTGGTAAAACTTGTTATTACTTTACTTGGTTTCTCTAGAAACGCTTTGACGCTTGCTTGTGGCTGGTAAAACTTATTTTTTCCTTACTGTTTTATCTCTTGATCGAACAGATGAGGCAGTTTGAGGTCCGTTAGTGCGAACGAGCGTTCGCATTAGTTAGGAAAGATCAAACAGACGTAAAGACGTATCGAATTTGCGTAAACCTCCCCTCCGCGTCATCTCGTATGCAGTATGAACGATGGGATGAGACGTGCCGATGGTCACTATAAGCATTTATTTGCCTTATCCGAAGAAAAATCACAAATCGTTCAACTGACCATTCTTTCACAAGCGTTCTGTGGACATAAACAAAAGAAATGGGAGTCTCAATAAAAGAAAACTATGGAATATGGACATGTCAATGATTTTAATTGCGACCCCTGACTTCTAGACATCCCAAGAAAGTCATAAAAGATGAAAGGGAGTGACTAATAACATAAAAATGTCTTGTGTAATAAGTCAGAAAGTAAACAAAAGGAGCACGAGGTCGCGGCTAAAATCAGCTCGTCAAACTCGCTAAGCCTGTTTGAGTATTTATAATTTATTTAAATGAATGGTATTATTTGATGCTAGTCAGCTCTCAATGTAGGCAAATACATTTTTTTTTTTACCTTCAGGAATTTGAAAATATTCAGTAAGAACACATACTTTCTTGAGTTAAAAAAGTAGTCAAATATACCATTCGTTTAGAAAAGAAAGTCGCGAGTATAGAGTGCACCGCGTTATGTGAACATTAACAACAGAATAAGACTATTATACAATTGTACTCAAATAGTTTAGTTCAGATGTACAAAAGAAAAAACAGTACCCAATTACATTACTTCAATTAATGCTAACATATAGCGATAAAGTATTAAAAATAGCTGTGGGTCATCTCTTCTGCGATCATGGAAAAGCGGCACCAGTGATATTCTATCCAACTAGCTGGTTTAATAAGCTTATTTTGATAATATCAAAATGTTTACACGTTCCTTACACTTTTTTGAAGTCATTACAACTCACCTTTCTTCGTTTGTCTTTCTCGAAATTTTTGCAAATTGCATGAAACCCAAATTCGCTTGTTAAAAGTTTTACAAGCAATTCACTTTTGAAAGAGGAAAGACAAGCTTTGCTGGAAGGAGGTCTCGGTCATGTTACGTGCAGTTATTTGTCGAATCAGAGGGACAATATAATAGTCGAAGGACCATTATATCACTCACTTATTTTCGTTCATTTTCAATGTTTTGTGTTGTGCTTCTAGCGCCGTCGAAATATTAATAGGCCACCACTTGTATATGGACCATCACTTGTATACGTATAGTTGACATCATAGGTGATTTTATCCTAAATTTAGTAAATGTCTTTCATATAATATGTGTTAAATATAATTCCGTTTTATATTAATTCAAAGATTTACTCGAAGTTGCAAATGTTTGTAAATTAAGTTTAATATAAGCTCGCTTTCAAAATTAATCATTTTGAAAAAAATTACAATGTTCTGGAGAATTTTATTTTTAAACCAAATCCTTTAGTAAAATCAGAAACAAATGGGAATGAATACAGGTTACTTCTCCTCTGCCATCAACAAAACTGTTCAAGACAACTACCGGTTTTTTTCTCAGGTGGTTAAAATCGAATGATAGGGATTTTCAATTAAGAACGTTACATTATTTAAGTATATTTGTACAACTATTATTTAAATGGAATTTAAAATGTCCTTCAAAGAAAACGATTTTGTAATAAATATATTCCAACCACGATTGCATTATACAGGAGATAATAAAATTGGTTAAATACAGAGAAAACTACTACTTTTATTATGCTGCAGTTCTCCCACTACGAGAACAATCTACATTTTTTAAACGTTTAAAGTTATATAATACGTGAATTATCACATTGCTAACCAAGCGTTGAACGAACAATGTGAAAAATGTCCAAGTCGGGAATTGAACCCTGAACCCTTCGAATAGCGCTCCAAGTGCTCAATCATTTATGCTAACAAGGAGAGGGTCCGAGGTTGGTCTCGCCGAATGCGATGAACATTTGTGTATCGATAGAGTATATTTAGTATATACATATATATCAGCGCCATAAAGCGCAACCACCAGGGGGTCTTGAGAAAATAACTCGCAAAGTTTAAGCTACAGTTCATAATCGGATAAATTTCTTCGTTGGCAAGCGGCTCAGTAGCAAGATCGGTAGGACGCTGGATTTCTGTTTTTTCGGCACGAAATTAAATCCGGCTCAAACTTGTTTTTCGAACAAAAATTTTTATCAATCATTTTCGAACCGCAATTGAAAAGATATGTATATTAATTGAAATTTATGAAAAATATTAATTAAATGTATGTTTTGTAGCATATAAGTTCTATTTTTTTAGCTACGAAATTTTGCATGTAAAAAAAAAAAAAGCATATTTTTTATTTCTAGACCAGAATTTTTTTTGTTGTTATTTAAAATTACTTATAGTTATTTCAATGAATATCAACAAATTTTAACAGAGAAATAAATTAAAATAAGTGAACAAGTTATTATTTTTATTTGTAGCTCATGAAATTACGGTGTTAAACTTGGAAAAACCAAAAATAACGCTAAAAGGCGAACGCATTGTTATACAATGTAATTCTGATAAGGACTTTAAATCTACTCAGAAATGGCTAGACCAAAACAAAAAGAAATATACAACACTTGATCCTAAAGAACTTCGACCCAAAAAAATATGCATTAGGGGCCTCCCCTGTTACACCGATACTAAAATTATTGAAGATAGTCTCAGGGAGCATGGTTTCGCAGTCACCAGGGCTGCCATGCTTAAAAATCGTAAAACAGGCCAACCAATGCCAATATACATGGTAAATGTTATCCCTCGTAAGAACTTTGAAGAAATTTACCAAATTAACAATATACATTATATTTCTGTTAAGATTGAAGCTTTTACTAGCAAAAATCGTGTAAAACAATGTTACAAATGCCAGGGTTACGGTCACGCATCAGAAGTGTGTGGCTTCGATGCTAAATGTGTTAAATGCGGAGATAAACATTTAAGTACAGATTGTCACCACAAGGGGCGTATTAAACCCACTTGTGCCAATTGTGGACTGGGGCACCCAGCGAATTTTCGTGGTTGTCCAAAAAATCCTTATAGGCTCGAAAATAAACAGAACCGAAAAACAAGTAATAGCGTCAGCAATCTATCCCAAGAAACCCAAATCTTAGCGGATATATTTAAGAATTATAATTATACCAAGAATACTAAAGACTCTGAACCCTCTACAAGTAATGTAGAATTAAACTCTGATAACACTGATAGTACTACCGCAAACACCCATTCCTCCCCTACTATTGAAAATCCTAATGCTTCTACTAATTACACCAATGATATTAAAGACATTCTTAATACTTTCAACGAAGTCAAACAAATCTTTCAAATCACTAAATTCCTAAAATGTATAAAGAACATCTCAACTCAGACTAAGAACCTCGATAATCCGATGCAAAAATTGATGGTTATACTAACTGAATTTGATAAACTTGCTAGTCAAATCAATATTAACGAAGATTAAGCTCTTCATTTGCTAAACTTTTTTCCTTCTTTTTTTTTTTTGTCTGTGTTGTTTGTGTATAAAGTTATTAAAAAAAAAAAAAAAAAAAAAAAAAAAAACTTCTTTTCTTGTATTTTTATGCTCTTCTTATGATATTACTCTTACTTCTTTCATTCTCATGTTTTTTTTCTCCTCAATTACTTGACTGGGCGGACGCCGTCCTCTTGCTGTTGTTTGATCCCCTCGGCTTTTGCATTTAACTGTTTATTTGGTTTGAACTCTCCTCACTGTAGCTTTTTCTTACATTATTAATCTTTTTTACTTAAAGTAATTTAAATTCTATTGTAAATATGTAAATACTTAGTTTTGTTTCTTTATTCACTGTGTTAAACTTTTTTACATAACAAGCTATATTAAATGTATGGTCTCTGAATTGAGTCTTTTTTTTTTATGGGGCTTCCTTTGGTAGCTTTTTCGCCTGTCCTGGACATTTATGTGGATCATATGGAACTTTTTTTTTTTTTTTTTTTTTTTTTCCACTAGTTCTACTAACAATTTTTTCTTAAAAATTGTCTATCTCTTTAGCTTTTACTCTCCATTTTTTCGTGGCTACTAGCCGCGTTTAAACGCTCTTTTTTCCAAGGCTCCCATTGCATTGTAACACAATATATTTTTAGCCTGGATGTAAAGTTGCCATGCAACTAGGGAATCCACACACCTGCTTGATTGTTCCATTGTTCCATTTTATTTTTATTTTGTCTCCTTTTTCAAATACTTCAAATATTTCATGGTTTATTAAAAATATGCTTTTATATTGTTAAAGTCCGGGATTCTTTATTTTTAATTACGATTGTCTACGTAGTAATTTCTTTCGGAAATCAATTTTTTCTTGTTTAGTATTTTTATATAATGCAGTTTAATTATATAAATACAATTTTAAGTGCGAATCTTTGCATGTTTATATATTTAATGAAAAGTATGAAAAGTATAGATAAAATACATAAATAATAATAATCACAAACTAAAAAAAAGTCAGTTGGAATTTTTATAGACTATAAAATTAAGCTTACTTAAAAATTTATTTTCTATTATTTACATAAATAAGCTACTATTTTTTACAGTGAAATAAATGTATCGTTTTTTACCAACTCGCTTTTTAACTTTTGAATTTTTTAAATCTTGGATTCTTATGATTATAGTTAGAAGAACTGTCTTTGTGCTTAAAAATAAGTTCTAAAAAGATATTGAATTGATGAAAATAGTTATTACGTAGGTATAAAACCAAACATCCGAAATAAAAAAAAGTCATATTAAGAATTTAAAAAAGGGAATTAAAAATCATCAAATATTCTAAATACTTTCATATGCAAACAAAATTAAAATAATATAATTATTCACGCATTTATATCACGTGCTTTAATTTATTTCTCTGTGAAAAATAGTACTCATTGAAATAACTGTAAATAATTTTAAATAACAACAAAAAATGTCTGGTCTATACACATAAATATGCGGGTTATATATATATATATACATATATATATATATATATATATATATATATATATATATATATATATATATATATATATATATATATATATATATATATATATATATATATATATATATATACTTTTAATTATATATTTAAACATGCAAAATTTCGTATTTGAAAAAGAACTGATATGCTACAAAACATACATTTGATTCATTATTTCGTAAATTTCAATTATTATAAATACCTTTTCAATTGCGGTTCGAAAACGATTGATAAAAATTTTCGTTCCGAAAAACAAGTTCGAGTCGGATTTCATCCCGGGCCAGAAAAATTGAAATCCAGCGTCCTACCGACCGTGCTACTGAGCCGCTTGCCAAAGAAGGAAATTTATCCAATTATGAACTGTAGCTTAAACTTTACGAGTTATTTTCTCCAGACCTTCTGGGGGTTGCGCTTTTTGACGCTCATATATTTATATACTAACTATAATCTATCGATACTCAAATATTCATCGCATTCGGTGAGACAGACCTCGGACCCTCTCCTTGTAAGAGGACGATGCCCAGCTTAGCATTTACCACATATGTTGGGAAGGCTGCGACTGCAGCACAAGATAGAAAAGTCGGATTATTTCGAGCGTAATTTCACTGCTGAAAATTTATTGAAAAATTAATTAAAATTATATACGTTTAAAGTTATTTAAAAAATTAGCCAAGATCTCTGGTTTTCACTTCATTAGAATTTTTTGCTTGGTTATTCATTAAATCCGTTGTGTATAAACAAACCATTACTGCAGATGAGTTGAAGAAGTGTATCATTCAAGCAATTCGTCTAATAACTCCTGATATGTTACGAAACACTTGAAGAGAACTGGTTTTCTGTTTAGATTTGTCATTCTAGAAAAGGTACACACATCTAAATCTATTGATATTAAAACTTGGTGAGACGTTCTTTCTATTTAAATAATTCTTTTTAAAATTCTAATGGGTCGTTCCGTAAAAATAAGTCACAACTTTTGGATACTTTCAGTTCGGACATTTTGTTTTAATCTATTGGTATCAACCACGATTTTACACAATGATTAGTGGCAAAGATAGTAAAGAATGTTTATTTTTTCAGTACTATACAATACATGTGCATTAATGCAAAATTCAAATTATATTTTAGATATGTTAAAATTATTAATAATGAAAATAAAATAATATGCAGTATAGATAATTTTAATTATAATACAATTTTATCTCTAGAAAGTCAAACTATGATATTCTCATTAGTTATATTTAAACCGCTCTAGTATTAATCAAATGTAGAAGGAATTTGAAAATACATTTTTGAAAGTTAATTATAGGTACTTGAACGCCCTCATAAAATTTCACATAAATACGCTTGCGGCTCTTAAAGGTAAACAATTTCATTAAACAGATGGAAGTTTACAGTCATACGATTCGATGTAACCATTAACGGAATTCTAATATTGCCATCATCCTGACTTCTATGCATTAATAAGTTTCAAGCAACCCACTTAATATTCTTAATATAGGATTCATTTAATGGTACTTATATATCTTGTAGATTACGTTCTTACTTAACTACATTCATATTTATATGAGTATCATTCATTAAAATCTAATTTTAGGCATCATCTTAAGTACATGGATTATTTTGGAAGATTTCAAATAATTCAATTTCGACTAAAGCAGAAAGTTATTAACGTACGGATATATTAATTTACAAGTGACATTTTTGTAAAAGTAAATATAATAGAAAAAAAAATTGGAGTTTTTTTAACGTCTATAACATATATTTTCTTATAAAGGTCATTTCATAAAGTACTGCTTTTACTTTAAAATTCAATAATTCCTTAAATATATCACATCTTAAGCTGAAATAAGTAGATCTTAAATTTTACTAACATAATTAAAAAAAATAATTTTAATTATCTTCAGTAGATGTCACGGCACTGTTTTAAATTTTCAAAATTCCTAAACCATCGTGGAAAACTTCATAAAAGCTTTTTTAGAATTTATTTATTTTTTATATTTAGTATTTAAACACCGGAAAAATGTTTGTATAAACTATAAATTTTAATTTATTTGTAAAACTAGATTAAAAAATAAATAAATTGATAAAAATACATTTAAAGAAAGTCTTGTTTCGGAAATTTGACTTGCTGTGAGGTACAGACAACACATCTTTTGCTGATTTTAAATGCCCATAATGTAATATGTGAAAAAAATAAACGTAAAATGCTTGCCTTTTATAATTTCTCAATATTTTATAGTCTTGCGGGAAAGAATGCCGTAGTAGGATTTTTCAGTTGAAATTTTTACCTTTTTCTCTGATTTTCTACATTCAACAAAACTTTAATTCTATTAGAGTAATAACATACAAATGTCAAATCCCAATGTACAAATTTAGGTATTTCAGAAAATAGTTATTTCAGAATATTTTGATTAATTAATAAAACATGCTATATTAGAAAACGTGAAAATACTTTATTACAAATTTTCAGCTCTAAAATGTAATTGTTTTACATAATGTTACCTGTTCAGTATCAAGGTTACTATGTCTAATGTTTGTACCATTTCATCCCGTAGCCAATAGGGAGCGACTCGCTGCTTGACGTCACTAGGCGTGCAAGAATCCGTTTTCAAATTGACTTTGCATTAGAAACGCGTTATTTTTTATTGAAAAATATCAGTCGAAATTTTTGTGTGAAAACGCGATTTAAATATATTCTTCATACACAGGGCAAACATCACATCAAGAATTTAAACTATTATCACTTTTTAACTCTTCGAAATTTAATGGTTACATTTGGGGCATTTTTCATTAAGCTTCGTTTACGACTCAATATGAAAAAGTTCATTTGCATTAAAAGAATATAAAATAGTAATTTTTATAAATAAAAAGACATACACAAACAGCAAATTTGATTTTTGTATGACTACGAGTTAATGTATTGTTATTTATTTATAATATATTATGTTTATAATTGAAATATATTTCACCAATATTGATTTTTAAGCATAAATAGAAATTACAGATGAGCCCACAGCTCGACTAAAAAGGTGCTAAATTTTGTGATTTATTTATGTTTTTCTTTTATTTATTTATTGATGGAGTTTTAACTTCGTTAACGAATATTAGTAGAAAACAAATACTGAACTATGTTTTGTTTTAAGACTGCATAAAAATTTAATTTTTCGATGCTTAAAAATTAATAAGTTTGCAATTAACCGAAATTTATTTTACAAATTGCATCGTTAATATGACGTTAGCATTACACACGAACATGTTTTTGCAGAAAAATATATGCAGTGATCTTTCACTTATACGTGATATCTGTTATACGCGCATATACATTTATGCGCGTTTTTCCCGCGGGCCCAACTAGCGAAATAGGAAAACAATGCTAACACTTATTCATTTATACGCGAAACCTAAAATACACCTTTCACTTATGCGCGAATTTTTTTTTTCAAGTTTTAGTAAAATCGGCGCCAAGCTTTGCTTATCACAAGAATATATCCTTCCTCTTCTGTCTCTTGGAATGCATTCACACTCCCTTAATCCATTGTTCGGATTCTTCTAAGAACGCATTCTTTTTCGCTTGTGATTGACATCGAGAGGGGAAAACGGGATACATACGAAAATGTTGACAGCCAATGGGTCGCAGCCAATGGGTGTGGACGGTAAACACTGCTCGCGAAACAAGCATTTGGTTCGCATTGCCACGCCATTCGCTTACGTACTGTATAGTGTATAAAAAATGGCAAAACGTACGAACTTGTCGCTTTCTTTGAAAATGGATATCATTTTTTTTTTTTTTTTTTTTTTTTTTTTTAATGAAAAATGCTTTAATTCAAAAACAGCGTTAGTTGATCATTTACGTATTTTAGTTTCCGAAAACAAAAACAAAACTTTATTGATGACTTCTTTGTAAAGAAAATGTACTTTAATAAAAGTTTGGTACGTATAACAACTTTGAATTTTTACATTCTTATTAAATTGCAATATATAAACGGAAATTATGTGCGTATTTATTTATTAGTGTATTAGTAGTGTATTATTAGTATTAGTTATGTTAACTTTTTGCGTTTAAGCTTATTTTATGTTTTTTCACTTATGTGCGAATCTCACTTGGGCGCGAAAATTTCGGTGTCCCCTTTCGTCGCGCATAAGTGAGAGATCACTGGGTCTATGTCATTTAGCAGACAACCAAATAGCCGACAAGACATTTAGCAGACAACAATTAGACGACAGGACGTTTAGCCGACAAGTACATTTAGTCGACACGTACATTTAGTCGACAGGACAATTAGCCGACAGCGACAGTTAGCCGACAAGACAGATAGCCGACAGAGACAATTAGCCGACAGGACAATTAGCCGATAGGACAGTTAGTCGACGTGGACAATTAGCCGACAGGACATTTAGCCGACAAGACATTTAGCCGACAGGACATTTAGCCGACAGGACAATTAGCCGACAAGACAATTAGCCGACAGGACAATTAGCCGACAAGACATTTAGCCGACAGGACGATTAGCCGACAGGTCAATTAGCCGACAGGACAATTAGCCGACAGGACATTTAGCCGACAGGATATTTAGCCGAGAGGACGATTGGCCCAGTTAGGTTTTGGTTTGAATACTGTTAGGTTTCGGATAAGTTACAGTTAGAATACAGTTAGGTTATAATTAGTTTACGGTTACGTTAAACTTAGGTTACAGTTAAGTCACAGATTAAATTTAGATAACAATTAGGTTACGTTTAAGTTACAAATAGGTTAAGGTTTGGTTACGGATAGGTTACAGTTAGATTACGTTTATGCTACGATTAGGTTACAGATAGGATACAGTTACGTTACAGTTTGGTTACAATTAATATTACGGATAGGTTACAGTTAGATTACGGTTAGGTTACGGATAGGTTACAGTACGTTACGGATAGTTACAATTAGATTACGGTTAGGTTACCGCCAGGCTACAGTTAGGTTACATTTAAGTTACAGTTAGGTTACATTTGAGTTACAGTTAGGTTATAGTTACATCACAGTTAGGATACGGTTAGGTTATTACTAGTTTACGGTTAGCGTACCGTCATGATGCGTTTATTTTACAGATAGATTACGGTTATGTTACAGTTATGTTACAGTTAGGCTAGGGTTAGGTTATAAGTAGGTTACGGTTACGTTACGGTTAGGTTACGGTTATGTTCCATTTCCGTTACAGATAGATTACGGTTAGGTTACGATTATATTCCATTTCCGTTACAGATAGCTCATTGTTAAGTTACGGTTATGTTCCATTTCCGTTACAGATAGTTTACGGTTGGATTATGGATAGGTTACAGGTAGGTTACAGTCACGTTACATTTAGCTTATAATTAGTTTACGTTACGGTTAAGTTACCGATAGTTTATAGTTTCGTTACAGTTAGGTTACGGTTATGTTTAATTAGATTAAGGTTAGGTTGTAATTAGGTTACAGTTAGGTTACGGTTAGGTGATAATTTGTTTATAGTTAGGTTGAAGGTATGTTACTGTTAGGTTACCGTTAGGTTACGGTTAGGTAACATGTTACAGCTAGGATACAGTTAGGTAATGTTTATGGTAGAGTTAGATTAAGGTTACGTTACAATTAGATTACTGCGCCCAGGGCTTAAATTCTAACAAAAAAAGTTCCGGAGCCCTAATATTCTGCGCTACCGGTACAACAACTGTACCGTTCCACCCCCTCCCCCCCCTGTCCCTGTAATCTGCATATTTTCGTACATTAATTGCAAAATTTAAAGCATTTTTTTTTTCTTTAGCAAAATAAAAATTTTAAATATATCTATCAGCATATACTTAGCTGTCAACTATTCCACTTTTTAGTTATCACTTCTTCTTAATAGTAAAAATCCGTGCCTATTTTTTATGCTAATTAATTGCAGAATTCTGCGATTAATTAGGGTAGCGATTATGATTAGGAAATGGTGTTAACACAAAAAAGGGACAGTTCACAGCTATGCATTTATAAGAAAAAATGAATAAAATTTACAGAAATGAATATTTATATGCAACAATGGAACAATGTTTTACAATTTCCTCTAAAAGGTGCATATCTTAAACTATAATCATTTCCTTCCGCATAACAATCTTTTGCGGTAAGTCCCTGAAAATCAGATAAATTAAAAATTTGATAACGTTATCGGAAAGAATCTATGCTTTTATAGAAAAAGGGGAAACACTGCTCGATTGCTTTCTATCAGAATAACAATACATGGTAATTATATCTACTTACAAAGGAAAGTGACTTCGTATAGGTGCAGAGAGCCTTAGCATGGGTACCGTTCATGATACAAAATAAATAGAAAAATCACTGACGTGATTTTTATACTCGTACGCAATAGAAGACAAAAAACCTCGAACAAACAAAACGTCAAGTTGATGCTTGTTGGATAAAACAGAAAATATTCTTTTCAGGTTAGATACCGAAATAATAAAAAGAAAACCCAGCCAATAAAAAATTATCCTGCTGTCACAAAAGAAAATCGAACTGAAAGCAAATTTATTGTTCAGTCTCTTGAGAGGCGCCGTATCAACACGTCGCCGATATAAATTTGAAATAGAAAAACACGATTTCTGTTTCCCCTTCATTCTGATCAAAATAGCATTAAAATGATTTGAAGTGGAATATAATACGTAATTTTTAAAGAGGATTTTTTTTTCAATATATGAATAAATGAAATTTTAAATGTAATACAGATTGAGCTCTAGTCAGTCTAAGCCTAAAAACTGATATAAAAATTGAGTCCGTTTTATCTCCATCTCCTACGTATGTAACACATTACGTCACATATAAGTGTTTTTGTAAAAAGAATGCAAAAGCTTGGAGATGAGAAGGAAAGGAAAAGGTAATTTAAGCTTCGGTTTTCGGGAGCGCTATTGCACTGGGCTCCGGAGCCCTGTATTTATGAGCTCCGTGAATTCCGGACAATATTTAAATATTTACTAAAAACAGAGAAGAACCGGAGCCGGACTCTGGTGGGCTCCGGCGCAAATTAAGCCCTGGTTACAACCGAATTTTATAGAGTGTAATTTTATATCACACTAGCTGACCCACCCGGCGTTGTCCAGGACCATCATAATAACCTTAAATAAAACTCAAATTTGTATGATTTTATATCCTTTGAAAATCTTTTAAATGAACCTAGTTTCGGTAGTCCCATTACCTTCCACAGCCTCTCGTGTATTCCCAACAAATCTCTTACCAAACGAACCTGTGATCTGGGTCCCCGCTACCTAAAGCAGTATGTACCGGAAGTGCTCCGCACGTGCCGCAAATAATCGAAAAGCAAGCCGAGTGAGCCAAACTTCGTTGTAATCAAGCCCATAGAACCCGAAAAATGAATGCATCATTAATGTTCGAAAATGTTGGTAACTGAAGTCTAAGATAAACTTTCACAATACAGAAAGTAGCTGAATTGTAATCTAACTTAAATGAACCAATTCCAGTTGAAATCGGGCCCCTAGAACCCGAGGAAAGAATACACACCTAAGCGGTGGAAGGTTTCCCCCCCCCCCCTCAGTAAATTTCACGGACTACTTTTATAATTAACGCAATATTATTTAATAAACGGATGAAATCCCGGGCGGCAAACTACGTAGCTACGCTACTGCACCTAACGAAAATTTTCATATGAATTCGACATTCGTTTTATTCGATGTTAGCATAAATTAGAGGCCCCGATGTAATTATGAGCGCGCTAGAGGGCGAAGCCAGCTAGTTTAATAAAATGCTATTATTATTACGCTTATATGTTAAAGCCTCGACAACTCGACATCCTCATAAATAAGTATATTTAGTTAATATTTTTATTTATACATTTGCTCTAAAAACTGGATAACTTGAAGATTCATTAATCTGTTTTATTATATATCGAATACAAGTTATACGGTTAAACCTTGATGAATCCTCAAGCTTAAAAATCTATGTTTTTATTTAAACAATTATCATTGGTCATTGTGGTTAAAACCTTGATAACTCTATATCCTCATAAAGCAGTGCTTCTATGCAATAGAATATAATTAATTTTCTTTACATCCGCAATAAAATCAAAATAACAAGTTATCCCCAAACTATCTCTTCTAAACGCAAAAATCTAGTTACTTCGCCATCTCTTTAAATTTGTATTTCAATCAGTTTGATATAAATTCTGTATGATTTCCAAAAAACCTCGAAAAGTCGTCACCCTTAATCATCTGTGATTTTATTAAGTCGAATGTCATTAATGAATTATATATATCCAATCTTGATAACTTGACATTCTCACAAATTCGTCTTTTTGTGCATCGAATTTATTTAATTTATATATTAAAGGATCAGTGATTCGCCAGCCATATAAACCTTTGTTTTTGTTAAAAGAGGTAATATTTATTTGTTACTGATATGGGGGGCACTATAATATCGATAGCTCATCAATTTCATAAATCAGTGCTTTTACTCAATCATCATTAATATTTTATACATATGCATTAAAACGTCAATAACTCGTCAGCTACTAAAAGTGTGTTTGTATTTAACTGTATGTTTTCAGCGAGATCGGATTTAACGACAACCCAGATTTTAGCGAGGAAAATTGAATAAAACGTATACCAATAAAAGAAAGTTTCGCTCTGTCTGTGTGTATGTGAGTGTGTGAGTGTCTGTGTGTCTGCGTTTGATGACTAGCAAAATCTATCGCACGTAGAAGCCTGAAAATTTAGGTGAGAACAGTCCAAGACATGTCCTGATGCACCTGACAATCAGATTTTTCTTTTTTTAAGGGTCGGACCCCCTGTGCCTCTTTAAGTTTTTATGCTCTAAATTGTTAATAACTTACCCCCTTTATATCCGATCTTCTTCGTCCTTGGGGCCAATTCTCCATTTAGTTATTCCCTCATTTCTACATTCCAGTTAAGACCCTGGCAGCCTGGGACCCGGTACAGCACCCCTTGAAGTTTTTGCGTCCTAAATTGTTAATAAATTGCTTTCTTTTAATCCGAACTTCATTTTTGGTATCCTTTTTTCATTTAGTTATTCTCCCATTTTTACATCCCAGTTAAGACCCTTGCTCCACTCTCCCCCCTCCGTAGGTCCCTTGAATTTTTTGTGCGCTATGCATTTTTCACCCTCTAATTTCCTCACCTTCTCCGTGCATAATTTTAAAACTGAGTATTGAACTCTTCTCCCAGGACCAACACCCTCATATTTTATTTGGGCCCTAGGACAATCATTTAAGCATTTACCCAATTTTTGGCGCATTTCTTTAAATTATTATTCTAAGGAATAATTCATAACTCTATGGTTAATTTTAAATAATTGAAGATATAAGACCTTTTAACATACTTTCATGTTAGGGCCCTGCTCTTAACTATCAGTTGGCCTCTTTTGGGCCCTTTATTGTAGCAAGTGATGGGCGATTCTGGAAAATTTGAGAATAGATTAAAATCGACATCGTATAAAACAGAATCGATCACAATAAGAATAGATTTCCAAATTGTAGAATCGATACTTGAATCGATATTTCGATGTTCACAGATAAGCTCACAAATAGCAATTAAAAAACATAGCGAATCAGCAGGGCCGTAACGACTACCTCTCACCCCTCAACCCCATTTATGGGGGTCCTAGACAATGTCAGGCGCCCAAAAGTAAGCTACCTTTGAGTCGAATAATAAAGCTTTTTTACTTTTAAATTTATTATATTTAAGATGTATTTTAATAATAATTTATATTAGTAGTAGGGGGCTCTGCCCCCTGCAAGGTATGCTCGCCAACCCCCGTTCAGACACCGCAGAATCTAAAAACACGCTAATCTGATGAGTTTTAAAAATATTAGAGAAGATTGAATTATACTGAAAAAAGCTGTGCAGATCTCCCTGTAAACGGGTTTCCATTCAATTCTCTTTCATTGCAAAAATTTAAGGGCGATTCAGTTGCTGTTAAGACATCCAACGGTTGTTTTTGTTTTTGATTAAAGAGGATCAGTTAAACATTTAAAAAGAAGCTAAAATAAATTAAAATATGTATACAGAGTCCTTTGTCTCCCGGTATTTTAAAACAATCTCTATAACAATAGCCAAAGTCATATGACTATCATCAACAGTTCAGGGCGGACCATTTAGCTTTTTATACTCTATGTGCCATTTTGGTACTTTAATGTTAGCCAAGCACTGGTGATAAGTCGCCAAATATTATTCTATCGCCATCATTTCATCTATATTATAATAGTTCAAGTCATCAACTGCCATAAACAAATACAGTCTGATCCCTTTGCCGTTCATATGAAAGTTTGGCAAAGTTGTCCTAAACGTCCCATATTGGCACGATTTTTTAACGACGCCAATTTGGGGAACGCATCAACATCATAAACAGCAACATCCGGCTTACCATATCAAGCAAAATAACGATACTTTGGCGCCAGTTATGTGCCCGTTCCGTATATGACATTGGCGTCAGAAAAAAATCGCGCCAATATGGGACCGTAAGTTTTCAATTTTTATTACAAAATCAACATTTTTTTTCGAATAAAACTACATAAAAGCTGCCATTGTCGCAAAGAATTCTTGGTACTGTTACGCTAACCGGATGCAAATCTCGCCAATAGCTTTTTTTCAACTCGCCAGTTAGCTTTTTTTTTTTCGAGTGGTAATATTTGGCCAGATACGCACCGCAGGTTTGGCGTGATTTTTATATTTTTACTAAAATTTGGCGAAAACCTCGTTTTTAAATACCTGTTACATATGCATTTTTGGTATTCCTTAGATATCCCGTCGACCAAAAATCTATCGCCAAACTATAAGATTAATTGCCTATAATGGTTGATCGTAAATGTCACATTCACTTGACTTTAAGCAAGTTACACGAGTTTACGTCATCAAGTGATTTTTATTTCGACGTTTCATTTGTATATTTATTAAAGTTATACTAATTTTTTTTTGTTCTTTCGTTATTTAAAATAAAAATTATGTCAATTTGTATAATTTGGCGAGTGGTTTGGCGATTTATATAATTTGGCGAAATTGGTCGACGGAATTACTAAGTAATACCGTATTTTTTAATTATTATCTATTATTTTCTAAAGGAAATATCAAAAAATAATTAATAATCATAGAGCAAAATAATTTATATAACTAGGGGGTTCCCCCTACGAGCTACGCTCGCCAACCCCCGTTCAGGCACTAAAATCCAAAAAGCACGCTAATTTGATCGGCTTTAAAAATATTGAATTAAAAAAAAAAAAAAAAAAAAAAAAACAGTAGCGATCTCTCCGTAAACGGGTTTCCTTTCGTTTTCCTTGGATTGGGGATTTTTAAGACCAAATCTGTTGCTGTTAAGATATACAATGGCTGTTTTCGTATTTAATTTAAAAAATTAGTTAAACATTTGAAAATAAGCTAATGTAAAATGAATTAAGTAAACAGTGTCATTGTCTCCCGGTATTTTTTAACAGCGCTATGAGATAGTTCTTTTAAATAATTCATTTTAAATGTATCGTTTCAAATCTGACGTAATTTACACCAAAGTTTTATTTCTCTTATTAATATTCACGTGAAAATACTTTTGTTGTTAGACGGAAATATTATTTGCGCTGTCTTCGAATTCACGATAATAGTTGAAAAGATTATTTCAAAATATCTCGCGCAAATATATTTTTCAATTTAAATTGTTTTGCCATATTTTTTGGCCATTTTAAATATGACGTAATTTCCTCCATTTACAAGTTTTAACGCATAAGAATGATTTTTTTTTATTTTAAGATTTTGTTTCTCTTTTAAAACTCAAGTGTAAATATGGTTCTTATGACGTAATTTTCCTGCTTTTAACATGTAATCATTTAATTATAATTTTAAAGTTTTTTTTCTGTTTGTAATAGTCACGTGTAAATACATTTTTAATTTGGAGTAAACATTATTGTTTGCGCTGTTTATACAATTGGCAACAGTTTAAATTAATAACATTTTCTAAAATATGTAAAAAATATCTATCGAAATGCTGAAAATTTCAATTTAAAATAGAAATAAAACCTCAAAAAATGAGTCAAATAAGAAAAATAAATGCAATCTGCACACCGGAAACTTATAATGTATAAAATGGTCTAAAAATGATTAAATTCTCATGTATAGTTTTTGCTCCCATAAAACTTTTTTAATGGAACGATTTTGTCCAACTGTATCATTAAATATCTCTTAAAATAATTCTTCGATTTGAAAACTGTCTGCATCAGCGTGTTTATCAAACATTTCTCTATAATACCACTGATTTTCATATTTTTGTATGCAACAGTTTTTTTTTTAAATATTAACGATGAAAGGCCATGCTTAAGCATTCAAATAGGATGCCGATCTACCCGGAATATCAACGCAGATTTTCATTGGTCCATTTCCAAATCAAAACTTTTTTTATATATATAGAAGGATTTAAAAAAAAAGAAATAAAAGTAAATAAACATTTATTATCAAATAAACAACAATAACCGTGTTACCATATCAATCACAATAATGCTATTTTGGCGTCAGTTAGGTACCCCGGTGCGTAGATAACATCTGTGCCTAATTTTTTTCGTTTCGTTTTGTTTTTTAAAAAAAGAAAGAAGTGAAAGCCACCAATTTTAAATGAAAGTTGTATATTCTAAATAAAATGAATGAAAGGATTATATTTTAAATGAAATGAATAAAATATGAAGAATTGCGACGGGAAAATGTTTGGCAAATTATCACCTGCGTCTCGCTAACATAAAAATATACCGCCAGAATTGATTTCTCTATCAGAATCTTTCGATTTGGCGAAAGATTGTTCAAGTAAAATGAATTATGAATAAAAGTAGCATGATACATTTCTTAGCATACATTTAAGGTAACCTTTTCTGAAATATGAAAAAAAAAATATCTGTTTGATTAAATTTTGAGTTGCATTAAATGAAAAATGTATATAAAATTAGAAAAAAATTAATATTTCGAAATCTAATTCGAATTTAAAAATTCTAATACCAGTTTTGAAATCTGCGGATCAATATTGATTTTTGGTGTTAATTTCATCGCAAAGTATTCCATATTTTAGGAGAAATCGCCGTGAAACATAATCAGTTGTTTAATCAGTCGATTCATACTTCCGTTTCATACTTCCGTTTCATAATTTCGTTTCATTAGGATTTTATATGTATAGGGTAGATATTTAAATTTATTTTTTAAGAAAGATCTCGGTCAGAATAAAAAAAAAAAGGAAGAAATATTTTTTTTTTTTTTCATCCGGAAAAGATTTACTTTCTACTCTTATTTCCTTCAACCAAACAGATGGGGAGTTACTTCCTATAAACGTTATTCTTCTTTAAAATGTGCAGATGAGCGAAATTTTGAAGGCTCTAAATTTATTTAAAAAGTTACATGGTTTTTTCAGTCTTTTTACACTGCAAAAAATAAATTGTTGATTTTACAGTATAATACTGGCAGCTGGGGCGCCAGTATTATACCGTAAAATTAACAGTAATAAACAGTAAAATTAGTAATTAATGTACCATTAAGCAGTAATATACGGTTTAATGGATTTATACGATGATATATTACTGCTTATTTTACGGTATTAAACTGGCACCCCAGCTGCCAGTATTATACTGTAAAATCAACATTTTTTTTTTTTTTTTGCAGTGTAGGGCCTCCTCCTATAAGAGTGGGGGAAGTGCAATTATTGGAAATCTTCTTTTAAAATAGCTGTGATGATGTAATTAACCAATCATCACATACCACATACTAATTATCCCCCCAATGAATAAGCAAAATTATCTTTTTAATAATATATTTAACTAAAATTTCTTTCCCTTTTTAATATATATATCTCCTTATTTCAATTTACAGTTTATAAATATCTTTCTTTTTAATGTTTACCAAATTTTCAGCTGTTAACAACAACAAAAAAGTTCTCATCCTAGAATCATTAACGGTGAAATAACTTTTCTCTGGTTAACAGATAAATAAAAATATATCCTTTGATTATATGGGGGTTTTTTCCAGCAGTAATCTTAAAAACTCTAAACAGTTATTGACTCATCAGTGTCGTCATGACAGTGTCGGACGTGGGACACCATTTGCAAATATCACGATTTTCTTTCTTTCTTTTCTTTTCTTCTTCTTTTTTTTTAATAACTTTCTTGTTCTTATACTAGAACAGAGAAAAAGGACTTCTGTGATCATTTTGTTTATGAAAAAACAAAGAAAAAGAAATAGGATAGAGTGATAACAGGCAGATGCCTCAGTTATTTATTGAAACCACGAGAATCTGAAAGATTAATGATAATGAAAGTAGTAATTAAATTGCTTTTACTTAAATAAAAGGCTTTTTAGCAGAGAGAAAAAGATAAATACTAAATTTATTTCAGAAATATAAACAGATTTTAGATAATAACGCAGCTTAAAAAGTATTAACAACACAATGTATTTAGATAAATTTTATTTGATATAAATTTGATAAATTTACTACTAATAAGTATCTGATCACTTCCTACAGTTAAAGAAATATTCTTTTACTTTTTTCATACGAGACACGAGAGCAATTAAAATTTTACAGTTTAAAAAAGAATAAGCCCGAGCCTGAAGGGTGATGTAAAATCGACCTAAAACAAGACTTCGGTCATCTGAATCTTAAGTTTACAATGGTTACTCATGTTTTTTTATTGCGTTGGTTTTTAGATGCCACGAATTTACTAAAATCTAATTTATAATCATATAACGCAATGATTTTTTTTCTAAGTTTATGAGTAGTTACGATTCCAAATCCTTTCCAGGTAAAGGTGATGGTGAAGATCCTGGTTGCGCCACTCTAGAGAGAAAAAAATAAAAGTAAAAGTGCCCAGTTAAACTGATGGCATTGTGCTCACAGGCTGTTCACACTAATAGTATATTATACTCTTATTTCAAAGAATAATCCCTCTCAAATAATAAATGAAGAGGGATTAGCCCCCGTTTCCCCCCATTATACTTAACCAATGAACTTCCAAATGTAATCAGGGAAACTCCTTAACACAATAAACTGGTATACCAAATTTGAAGCAAATCAGGTAATTCAGCATGAAAAAACCATTTCGCTAAATTAAAGGGGATATTAGCTCCCCCATTTCCCCCTTTATGCCTAACCAATGAAACTTCAAATGTAACCAGGAAAGCTCCTTATCAGAATGAACATAGAAAAAAAATTAAGGTAAATTAGATAATTCTGCATGAAAACCTATTTATCTAAGTTAAGAGGAGGGGACTTTCCGCCCTTTCCCCCTTTTATACTTAACTAATGAACCTCCAAATCTAATGAAGGAAGCGCCATATCGGAATAAATCGGTATACCAAATTTGAAGAAAATCGAATATTTCTGCATGAAAAACCCATTTATCTAAAAAGGAGGGACAATCCTCCGTCCCCCTCTCCCATTTATACTTAACTAATAAACCTCCAAATCTAATCAGGTCAGCTTCTTAACATAATATACCGGTATGCCAAATTTGGAGCAAATCGAATAACTCTGCATGAAAAACCCATTTATCTAAATTAAGGGTGGGGGATCTAGCTCCCCTTCATACTAAACTAATGAACCTCCAAATCTAATCACGTCAGCTCCTTAACATAATAAACCGGTATACCAAATTTGGAGCAAATTGAATAATTCTGCATGAAAAACCCATTTATCTAAATTAAGGGCGAAGATCTACCCCCCCCCTTTTCCACCCTTTATACTTAACTAAGGAATTTCCAAATCTAATCAAGGCAGCTCTTTAGCATAATAAACCGGTATACCAAATTTGGAGCAAATCAAATAATTCTGCATGAAAAACCCATTTATCTAAATTAAGGGGTCGGGGACTAGCTCCTCTATCCCCCTTTATTCTTAACTAATGAACCACCAAACCTAATCAATGAAGCTCCTTAACATGATAAACCGATATAGCAAATTTGGAGCAAATCAAATAACTCTGCATGAAAAACCCATTTATCTAAATTAAGGGGTGGGGGGAACTAGCTCCCCTATCCCCCTTTATTCTTAACTAATGAACCTCCAAATCTAATCAGGGAAGCTCCTTAACATAATATACCGGTACACGGAATTTGGAGCAAATCGAATAATTCTGAATGATAAAAACATTTATCTAAATTAAGGGGGGGGTAGCCCTCTTTCCCCCCTTTATACTTAACTAATGAACTTCCAAATCTAATCAGGGAAACTCCTTAACATAATAAACCGGTATATCAGATTTAGAGCAAATCGAACAATTCTGCATGAAAAACCCATTTATCTAAATTAAGGGAAGGGACTAGCCCCCTTTTCCCCCTTTATCTTTAACCAATGAACCCCCAAAACTAATCAGGGAAGCACCTTTCCAGAATGAACCTAGAAAAAAAAATTGAAGCAAATCGGATGTTTCTATCAAGAGTTACCTCGCTAGTGAATACGTACGTACATACTTACATACATACAGAACGGCGGGCACATCAGCTCTCTGACTTTGATAGCCTGTGAGCTAAAAAGTTGAATTATGATGGTGACGAGTTATTGAGGTTGACATTGTTGGTGTATCACCAACCTATATCAATGTGTCTTCTAAATTCTTTCGGAAAAATGTATGTTTCGGATAAATATCATGTAGGCTATTTGACCTGTCTGCTAGTTGTCCTGTCGGCTAATTGTCATGTCTGCTAATTGTCCTGTCGGCTATTTGACCTGTCGGCTAAATGTCCTGTTGGTGTGACCTGTGATCTGTCAGCTAATTGTAATGTCGGCTATTTGACCTGTCGGCTAATTGTAATGTCGACTAAATGTCTTGACGGCTAAATATCATGTCGGCTAATTGTCATGTCGGCTAATTGTTCATGTCGACTAATTGTCCGTTCGGCTAATTGTCCTGTCGGCTAAATGTCTCTGTCGGCTATCTGTCTTGTCGGTTAACTGTCGCTGTCGGCTAATTGTCCTGTCGGGTAAATGTACGTGTCGGCTAAATGTACTTGTCGGCTAAACGTCCTGTCGGCTATTTGGTTTTCGGCTAAATGACATAGACCCCCGTAACCTAACTGTAACTTATCCATAATCTAACCGTAACCTATCTGTAACGGAAATGGAACATAACCGTAACCTAACCATAACCTAATTGTAACCTAACCGTAACCTAACCGTAACCTACTTATAACCTAACCATAACCTAACTGTAACATAACTGTAACGTAACAGTAATCTATCTGTAAAATAAACGTAACATGACGGTACGCTAAACATAACCTAAATGTAACCTAACCGTAACCTAATTGGAATCTATCCGTAACCTACTGTAACCTAAATGTAACCTAACCGTAACCTAATTGGAATCTATCCGTAACCTACTGTAACCTATCTGGAACCTAACCGTAATCTAACTGTAACCTATCCGTAATCCTATTTGTAACCAAACTGTTACGTAACTGTATCCTATCCGTAACCTAATCGTAGCAGAAACGTAATCTAACTGTAACCTATCCGTAACATAACCTTAACCTATCTGTAACTTAAACTTAACCTAATTGTTACCTAAAAGTAACATAACTGTGACGTAACCGTAATCTAACTGTAACCTAACCGTAACGTAACTGTAACCAAAGTTTAATGTAACCATAAACTAATTATAATCTATGCGTAACCTAAAAGTATCCTAACCATAACCTAACTAGGCTAATCGTCCTCTCGACTAAATATCCTGTCGTCTAATTTTTCTTGTCGGCCAATCGTCCTGTCGGCTAAATGTCCTGTCGGCTAATTGTCCTGTCGGCTAAATGTCTTGTCGGCTAAATGTCCTGTCGGCTAATTGTCTTGTCGGCTAAATGTCCTGTCGGCTAATTGTCTTGTCGGCTAAATGTCTTGTCGGCTAAATGTCTTGTCGGCTAATTGTCTTGTCGACTAATTGTCATGTCGGCTAAATGTCCTGTCGGCTAATTGTCATGTTCGGCCAATTGCCTGTCGTCCAATTGTCTGTCTGCTAAATGTCCGTTTCGGCTAATTGTCCTGTATGCTATACGTACGTTTCGGCTACTTGTCCTGTCGGCTAAATGTACTTGTTGGCTACATGTCCTGTCTGCTAAATGTACGTGTCGACTAAATGTACTTGTCGGCTAAACGTCCTGTCGTCAAAGTGCTGTCTGCTAAATGTCTTGTCGGCTATTTGGTTTTCGGCTAATCGTCTGCGACCGATCACAACCTATGATGCGAAACCTTGTAAATCAAACATTGATGATTGTACTTTCTGTTAATTTTGAAATAAGTTCGTCTAAATGCAGTAGTTATAAAAAAAATTGACATAGTAAACAAACACCTCATTTGCAGAACAAATAATAATAATAATATAATATTTCCTACGTTGTTTAAGCCCGAGAAGGGAAAGATATTAAAATATTTCATTCAATTAGCTCTACATTTAATGTTAAATTTTTAGTAAAAATATTTTAAACTAATTGAACATTAAAAAATAAATATAGAACTAAAAAAATATTATCCTTATATAGCCTAAAAACTCAGATTCCGTTCAAACGAAATCGAAATATATCTTAGACTTGTGTAACAATTTGTATTTTAGATGTACAGTCGTGGGAAAAAAAAAAGTAAGCACCCCTACTAACTCCTCAACAAATTATCGTAGACGAAAGTTACCGGTATCGAACGATTAGAAATAAAGTCTACTTTTAAATGATGTATATAAAATTTTCTTAGGGGGCAATCTACATATTAAAACGAATCCAAACATCATTTTTTTCAATGGAAATACCAAATTTTAACGCAATATTTCAAATCTTCGATTCAAACTATGCCTAGACACCGAATTTCAGGTCACTTGAATGATAAGTTTTTGAATTATAAACATTCAAAATTTAGTGCTTGTAATGTTAAATTGCATTTTCATATTTTTATTTATACCTCCTGGAATTATGGTCCTAATGTGCTAATTTTTTTTGTAGCAATAATACTAATATACCCAAACATAAATACGCCGAATTTGCAATTTTTATAATTTTATGATATGAATTATGAATTATGAAATTAATATTCGAAAAAATTATGAATTGCAACCTACAATTTGTTTGATAGATGGATTTATTAAGACCTACTTTATGGAAATGCAAAATTTCACATTTTTCTTCCAAGTAGTTTTCAAGTTATGCCTATAAAACGGCAAAATGATGGTTTAAGAGGACGTCTATGATAGAAGTGAGTAGATATTTTGAAATTTATTCCGCTATACTGTAATCTAACAGGCTTCATTGATTCCTTGAGTGGCGCTTCAGGTGCTTTGATCAAGAAGGGGGCTCTCTCGGTTAACAATCAAGTACGGAACTTCAATTTGGATACAGCCCTTAAATACGCTCGTTTTAAAATAAATAATTTCTCGGAAACATACGGTACGAATTGCATAAAAATTTGTTTTTGGGCTAATTGAAGGTTGTAGAGTTCATTTATGCTGTCAGAATTGTGTACTTCTATTGAAAAAAACTAAGTTATGGTTCGTTTTAATATGTAGATGGCCCCCAAAGCAAATTTTATATGCATCATTTAAAAGTAGACTTTATTTCCAGTCGTTCGGTACCAGTAAATTTCTTCTACGATAATTTGTTGAGGAGTTAGTAGGGGGTGTTTCCTTTTTTTTTTCTACGACTGTATCTTATCATTTTGTTTACACTCATCGTAAATATAATACAAAATCTGCAGTACATATATCTGCAACTTAAATTTGGAAAAAGTCTAAGATTTATTTCGTTATTTCGTAAATGTTTCCGTGAAAGAGAGTTTAACACTTGAACAATATTTTCACATCCAAATAAAGTGCCATATTTAAAATTATATATCATTTCAGTTTTTTAAAATTTATTGTTGTATCCTCCAGGTTCCATTCAAGTATTTGATGTGACTGAGTATCTGAATTTCTTTTTTTTTCTTTCATAGAAGAAAAATAAGACAATCAGTATTTATATAACAAATTTAAAATGCAAATATAAATAAAAACTTTAATTATTAAATTGTTCAACTCTTAAAATTAAAAAATTTATAGGAAGTAGAAAAATTGAATTTAAAATTCAAAGTTATATAAATATCCCCCGAAAGGGATATTTAAAATTAATCATATTGAAATGATGCTTTATAATAAAATTACACAAAAATATTTAATCATTAATGTATTTCAGGTTTTTACCCTCAGAATATGCTTTCATTTCAAGCATATGATATCGTCACAGGATGCGTTTTGTAGAAGTATTTCAGGCGTGTGTTCCATAATTCGACATTTTGTCATGCAATCGCAGTTGATTTATTTCACATTTTTTATATTTTTTTTTGGCTTCGTATCTCTTTTTTAGTTGTGATGAATCGATTTTGTTAAGAGGCTACTTCAGTCATACGAAAAATCCGCTCGATAATGTTAATCCTATTGGCGAATTTGTTTTAAATATCTCTTTTGAATTCCAATTTTTTAATTTTTTTTCATCGGATACTTGATGTTGATCTCTACAAAGGACGTTTTCAGGGTTCCGTACTTAAAAAGTAAAAACGGAACCATTATAAGATCACTCTTGTGTCTGTCTGTCTGTCACAGCCACTTCACTCGTAAACTACGGAACGTGGAAAGTTCAAATTCGGGGAAGTAATAAAGACTGTTGACCCACATATTTTCATATTATTAAACATTTATAAATATATTTTGTAAAAATGTATAGCGGCAAATTCAGTTGCTTGAAGAAAAAAAAAACATTTTCTTTTTATATCGTGTGAGGTATCGTGTGAAAGCTCTTGTAACGCTGAATTCAAAAATGAATTTCTTTTAATTTTAGGTGTTACATTTTCAAAGATATAGTCGAAAATGTAGCTCAAAAATACATCCCCCTCCCATCTAATTCCGAATCTACTGAAACTAAAATTATGAAAAAATTAGAGGGAGTAGACATTAATGTAAATCTTGTAGGAAAATTATAGCGATTACCCTAGGTCACATAGTTTTTGAGAAAAGCGCATTTTTCCGTTACACACAAATTTCGATTTACGGGCATTCAGCAAAACTTTTGAGCAGCGCTGGAGATACCTATCGTAGCAGAAGTATAAAATCATTGTTGATCATGATTTTCGAAAAAAAATCGTCAGTAATTAGCCGAGATATGAACCCTTAAAGATATGGACGGTTTGGACATACATAATGACAGGGACATACATAATGACAGTACACTATGTACCATCGGCTTTTAAATCCTAGAATACAACTTTTAATGATATATGAGTGTAATGAAATGGCCAGTAACAGTATAAAAGCAATAAACGTAAAATTGTTATAAACAGTCTAATTCAAAGGGTCTCGGGACTCTTAAAGCTTCAAAAAAATTTTTAATTTTAATTTTTTTAGATGTTAATCTTCCTTTTTTTCCTGAACATTTTAATATAATTGTTTCCTTCAAATTCTCATTAGAACAGAAGTTATGGCTTTTAGAATTATACTGGCTGAATAGCTTAAGCGGCATTTTCGAAACGTTTAAGTCATTTTTCTCCAATTGACATTTTTGGGCATAACGCGCACGATATCTCAAAAACATTTTAATATTTTTTCAGGAAATTTTCAAAACATACGTTTCTCGTTAATCTGTATAAACTTAACCTAAAATTTCCTTTTTGTTGTTCAAAAAAATATTTTTTTATGGGATTATGTAGTTAAAATTTTCAAAATTTTCTATTAGCTGAATACAACTTTGTATTAAAAATATAAAAATGCTTTAAATACAAATTTATTTAGGTTCAGGGTAATTGTTATAATCTGAAGTATAAGTAGGCACCAAATTTTTTATTCTAGTTACAATATTTATTTTCTAATCGTGCGCGTAAGTTGTTATACCAATATTCTGCTTGTCAAATGTCTGACTATTTGGAGCACCCTGTAAATGCTAATTCTTCATTTTGCAATTTTTTTTATACATAAAATGAAAGAACATAAATCTCGACAAAAATTGTCTTTTAAAATCATATACATTTTAAGATATTAAATGTTGAACATGGTCTGTTTTTTTTTTTTTTTTTCATTTTTTCCAATTTTTGAGATCCCTGAGACCCCTTAACTAGAATGGATTACATAAATACTAGGGGATTCGCGACAATTTGCATTGAATCACTCTTTCAATACGCCTCGAGTGGTTTTAAAAGTTAATTAAAAACCTATCTGGAAAACGCGGTAAGGACCAAGGCGGCGTTGCAAATTACTGACCCCTTTTCGAAGCGCGCTTAGCTCAATGCCAAATGTAAACTTTGAGCGAATGTTTTGTTTTAGCTGCACTGTAGAAAAAAAGGTTATTACTATGCCGAATTTAGTTTCATGAAATGCCAAATGAAGTTTAAATATCCATTTCTTTTATTGTCAGTACGGAATTAAGTTCATTATAAAGAGATTAAGATAATATTAAACTAGTCAGATGTGTCATTCCCAAAACTTTCTTCTATCTCATACATGCCAAAACTTCCTGATAAATGCAGCACAGCAGCGCCACGTGTTATGCGATTTATACCAAAATCTTATCAGGGACAACTTTCGTGAACTTCTAATTGAATTTGAAGTTTGGTGAAAATTCGTGCATTAGTTTTTGAGATAGAGCTATTACGGAAATCGTGAAAAGTTCTGCGTTGCAGTGGAACCTCTTGGGCAATTTACATAAAAAACTTATCAGGATCAGTTTATATCACGGATTAACTGATTCTAAAGTTTGATGAAAATTCATACATTAGTTCTTGAGGTACAGCTATTGCGGAAATCGGGAAAATTGCAGCATAGTAGTGCCACTTGCTGGGTTTACACCAAACAGTAATGAGCACCAATCTATATCAGGGACTAACTGAATCTAAAGTTTTATTAAATTCCGTTCAATAGTTCTTAAGATAGAGCTCCCACAAAATTTGTGTCACGCACAGATAGACAGACTCACAGACAGACATTTTGTAAAAACATGTTTTTCATTACTTCTGTACCCTAAAACGTATAAATCCGTCGAAAACCGGAATTCCAAAAATTTCACGAATCCAATAATTTCTTCTTGTAAAGATAGAAGAAAGTAAAAATGAGTTATACAGAATGTCTGTATTTGATATATATTAGGTTCCATATCTTTTTAAACTTTCATGGTATATCCATTTACATTTTTCTAGTATATACTGTTATACCCAACACTACTTTTCATAGTTTTTTGCAAAGTGTTAGTATTCTTTTAGCATCGTTTTTTTTTAAATAATACAATTAGTAATTCATATATTTATTGTACGGAATCCTCTGTGCGTGAGTAATACTCGCACTTGACCGTTTATTTACTTTTTCTATTCTCTTTGCAGTTTTTTATGAGGATACTTCGCTTTCAAAACCTGTTTCGAAAGAGAAAATGTACTAATAAAAAAAACAGCCTTTGTAGAGATCTGCCTAAGCTATTCAATACAAATATATATATATATATATTGAAATGCAAACGAGATATAAAAATTGCCCCATATGATTAGCATTAGAGAGCGGGTCTTTTCGCGTAAGTGGTAGCCTCTTAATATGTCTCAATGGAATGAAAGTTCTGATTTTCACAAATGTTTGTATTATATATTTCTGTGCCTGTTTGGAACACCAATTTGATGTTTTTGCACCCATTTCCAATAACATTAAATTCCTTCGAAAGTGAGCTGTCATGAATTTCATGAATTTCATGATTTTTTAACTGTTTTACATACTCGAGCCACTTATCAGTCCGATGAGTGAAAGTATATCGATTCATCCGAAGGAATTAGTTGTAACATGTTTAATTGATTCATCTGATGAATTGTCAAACTGTCATGTAATTTATAAAAAAAAAAATCACCATAACCAGCAATTTATCTAAGTTCTTGACAAGAGCAATTTAAGGAAGGTATGTTGAATAAAAATTCTTAACCTTCAATGATATTTTCATACTGCTTGAAATTTCTCGAGTTTTTACATGCATATGAATTATTACTTTCACTAGTGTTATACACATGATTACAATTTATATTTACATTATCAACATCACTACTATTTTCAATGACTTTATGTACAATATTCATTCGATTGAAAGTAATTGGAAGAAATTTGGAAAGTTTCAGCACTGTGTGCGATTACATTCAATGATCCATTTTTTTTAATAGAAATAATTCTTTAGCAATGTATGAAGCGAAACATTTTTCGTTTTATCCGAAATAATAGTACATGTTGCAATAGCATAAGTACCGGGCGCTTTTAAGCAAAGCACTACAAATAATATGCTATTTTAAAACTTTTCTAGCTTATGTTTCACTATCAAAATATGAGAAATATCTGCCCCGTATTTAGGAAAAGTTATTGAGCTTAAGCCAAACGTATCTAATTTGTATCCTGTCTTGGAGACGTTTCAGTTGGAAAATGGCTACTCATTGTAAAATATGTTTACCAAACCATGAACGTTCCAATAAATGGTTCCAAAGTCCTTTTTCGCGAAAAACAAACAAACAAAAAAGTAATAAAATTGCAGGTAGTTCTTCAAGTCTTAAATTTCTATTTCTTGTTTTCTAATTGTGTAATAGGGATGAAGAAAAAAAATTATAAAATCTGAGTGATATACCAAAAACACCAGGTATATATACAGAGAATATATACTGAATACTAATCTTTATCAAGTTGACTGATAAAATTATAAGAAAACAAATTCTACTGGAATATAACAAATGGTTATATATTTAACCCTCCGACTGTCTTGGAAAAGGGCAAAATTGTAATGTGGTTTTTTCGGCATTTTCTTTTAAATGATAAAAAAAAAAAAAAAAAAAAAAAAATGATTCTTTGAACATTTTATAAAAAAAAAACTTAATAACGAATATGATTGCAATCCTGGGAAGTATTAATCATTGTTCAATGTATTAAAAATACATTAAATCAATAGAATTATATTACTTTAAATATTGCTTGTATTGCAGTGAAACCTGGAGCTTAGTGAACGTATTAACACGGGCTTGTCAGTGGGATGGGGGGGGGGGGGTATTTAATAATATATAACATATTATATATAACATAGTTATATATTTAAATTTACCTGACTAAAAATGAGGGTTACTTATTTATTTCTTGTAGTATTTCTCAAATGTTAATTTTTCTACTGGTAATTCACGCTATCAACTGCACTATGAAAACTACCAAACATTCCATTCGTTGTAATATTTATTGGGTATAAGATACCGCAGTTCAGCTTCTGAAACGAATTCCCAGACCGTGATTATATTGCTTACTTTATCAGATACTGGCTATAAATGTCACTTTCATGTCTTTACTTACTTCCTAAATAACTACATTAAGGTAATTCCTAAAAACAATGCTATAATAGAACACATATTAATTGAAGCCAGAATAGAAGAGAATATTTCGTTTAAAGGGCATTAACCCTCTAATTTACACTGCAAGAAATTGCGAAGGAAAAAATTATTTTTAATACATATTGAAGTTGTTGTGTGTCAAATAAAGTAAAATTATGAAAAAAAAAATGCCATTTTGTTATATTTTATAGAATTTCTGTATGGTATCATTTATGCTACAATATGAATTTTAGGATGAAATACGAAGGATTTTACCATATTTCAAAAGTATTTTATTTTGTGAAAATAATTACATTTTTACATGTATGATCTAAAGCAATTTATGTCTTTGTTTATATATATACATATATATATCTATATACATACAGTAAACTTCCGACAATCCGTCACTCACAGGACCGACAGTGTGGCGGATAATCGAAAGACAGTACAAGACCGTTACTAAGGCTAATGTCAGACGGACGTCTTTTTGCACACTTTTTTACTTACGTATTATCTCTACACAATGCTAGCGGGATTGTGTAGGGATAATACGTAAGTAAAAAAGCGTGCAAAAAGAAGTTCGTCTGACATTAGCCTAAAATTACATTTCAATAAGTTAATTTATAAAAAAGGACAATTAAAGTTATTTTTGCATTGTGTACTGTTGTTTATAAAAAGCATAACTGATAGTAAGAAATTTTATGTAATACCTCTTTTCATCCAAAGCATTACGTTATCCATTTTTGCTTGCGTTTTTTTTTTCTTTCTTTTTTTTCATGTGTGTGTGGGAGGGATTTTGTTGCAGCAAGATTACGAATTCTACGTAATATAAAAGTATTTGTGTTACATCTGCTTCCTTTTGCATCGCAAACCAATTAATGCATTTAGAGAGCATAGCTTACATGACTAACTCTTGGTTGATAATTTATTGATGTATCACATTCACCAGCTTCAGGTTTCACTGGATTAAAAACATTTTCAATAAATTTATCATTTGTTAATTCTGCATAACCGTTATTATTCTAATTACAATTAACCCTCTGACAGTCATGGAAAAGGGCATAATTGTAATGTTGTTTTCTCGGCATTTTGTAAAATGCTAAAAAAAGATGATTCTTTCAACATTTAATTAAAAAAACTTAATAACGAATATGAATGCAACCCTTGGAAGTATTAATCATTGTTCAATGTATTGAAAATATACTAAATCAATAGAGTTATATTAATTTAAAAGCTGCTTGTATTGCAGTAAAACCTGGAGCTAAGTGAACGTATTAACACGGACTTTTCAGTGAGGGGCGAGTCTGTAATTTCATTCGCAGAAATAGTTTCTAGCTATTGTTTCTGACGTGAGTCAAGCATTTTACTCAAAACAGCGCTTTCTAACTCGGGTTTTTCTGCATTTGAATTTTCATTGTTCTTTTCTGATTAAAGAAAAAAAAATATTATGAACGAAGAAGAGAGAAGAAGATGAAAGATTTGGTGGATAATCGGAAGTTTACTGTATATCCAGTTTTTTCATATAATTTTATTTTTTCCATCATTTATTCAATTTTACATAATAATAATAAACTTTATTTTACTTATTGGTTTTGTGTATAATTATATATATATATATATATATATATATATATAGAGAGAGAGAGAGAAAGAGAACTCTAATGTAGTATTTAGTGGCAAGAGATAACTGTTATTACTTTGCCGATGGTAACGAGTGTTTTGTTTATGTAAAACATATAAAAATAAAATTTTGTAAATCTGTCTATCTTCCTAAAAAGATAGACAATTACGAAGTTAGAACCATGGGATTTTACATACAGGCGTATTGAAATATTGCAGAGACAAATAAAGCAATCCTGATTCTAAATAAACTAGGGAAGCCCGGGGCTAGTTGGCTACAGGGGTAATTAGGCGCAGTCCTCATAAATCGCCTGTTTGTGGATAGATTGAGCAACCAGTCACAGAGTACATTTCTTCTTGCTTTTTACAATCCCCATTGTAGTTTTTCAGCGTTACCTACGTGCAGTGGACATTTATTACGATTTTTCTGTTTTTTGCACTCATAAGTAATTTTTTGTTGCTTCATTCTTTTTGTAATTTCGAATTCTTATCTTGATAATTGCGATTTAACTTGTGCAGTTTTTCTTAGAGTATGATTCACTGTACCTACCCCATATGTGATTTACTTAAATTATTTATGTTTAGAAGGTTACGCCTCCCTTTTTTTTAAGAAATTTATTATGGGGCTAGTAGGCGCATTGAACACGGGGTAAGTTGGCTCGGCGTCTGTTGTGTGCTGGTAGATTGAATTACAACAAACACAGTGAAAAGTGGTTGTAATGCAAGATTTTGGGCACATGGTGCTTGTCCAAATGGAGCCACTCGATTTTTTATTTGTGACAACCTTAACTCTTACGATGATATCGAGTAAGATAGAAGTAACTCAGTGTCAAAGTTTTATCCTTTATTTTTATATCTGTATAATTTAGAATTTACATTGTACGGCGATAACGCCTTTATTTAAACTTACTGGTAATAATGAAATTGATTTCTCTTAAGGGGTCTCAGGACTCTTAAAGCTTTAAAATTTTCGAAATTTTAATTTTTTTAGGTATTAAACTACTATCTTTTCTGAACATTTTGTTATAAATGTTTCCTTGAAATTCCTATTAGAACAGAAGTTATGGGTTTTAGAATTATACACGCTCAATAGCTGAAGCGGCGTTTCAGAAACTTTGAAGTCAATTTTCTCCAAATGACGTTTTCGGGCATAACGCGCACGGTATCTCAAAAACTTCTGAATTTTTTTTCATGAAATTTTCAAAACATATGTTTCATGTTAGTCTGTATAAACTGAACCTAAAATTTCCTTCTTATTGTTCAGAAATATATTCTTTATTGATGATTATACTGTTAAAAATTTCTAAATTTTGCATTAACTAAATACAACTTTGTATTAAAAATAGAAAAAGGCTTTAGATACAAATTTATTTAGGTTCAGAGTAATTATTACAATGTGAAGCATAAGTAGGACCCAAAATTTTCTTTCTGCTTTCAAAATTTATTTTGTAATCGTGCGCATAATCTGTTATGCCGATTTTCCGCTCGTCAAATGTCTGACATTTTGGAGCCCACTGTAAATTCTAATTCTGCATCTTGTAATTTTTCAAATACATGAAATGAAAGAACATACTTATATATTTCATCCCAATATAAAATTTTGTCTTAAAATCAATTACATTTTCAGATATTATATGTTGAAAATGGTCTTTTTTTTCGATTTTTCCAATTTTAAGAGTCCTGAGACCCCTTAACTGCAGGCCTTATTTGAGTTTCATTTAAATTTTTATTACACGTGCGCCAACTTACCTCATAGGTATAAGCAACTTGCCCCGTGACGGGGTAGGTTGGCCCACGATTTTCCTTTTACTTTAGGCTTCCGCTAAACAAAAACCACAACAGCTACAAACTCAAAACTCCGCGTATTTATAACCAAATGTCTGTTCTTTAAAAGTGTAGTTAAAGTTTGTTAAAAAACTTAAACAAAAAATTTTATAAAAATCAATAACTACAAACTGCGCCTACTAGCCCCGGTCTCCCCTATAGTTAATTTTTAATTAATAAAAAAAAAGATAACAGCAGTTTCCATAAGATTTACTATTTATTGTTGCCAAAAATTCAAAACACATAATAAAATTTAACGCACAATAAACACAGCAGTTAATGCAAAATGTAGTAATATATATAAATAAATCTCAGTTGATCAGCTCGGAATCAGCTAGTGCAATATATACCACGTAGCACAAACATACTACATATAATATACTTGAAGGATATTGCGCAATAAAAAACGTTTACTTATATTTATACGCGGGGATATAAAGTTATTAATTTTGGATTTATTTCATAATTTTCTCTATTTATATATTAAAAAGAAATTTTACTATTTTGTTCAAAAATGTAAAAAAAAAAAAAAAAAAAAAAAAAAAAAAAAAAATTATTGTATATGGAAATTATAAATTTCAATTAATTTATTTAATAACATAACCTTGTGAATTAAAAGTAAAACAAGCATCTTAAGTACAAAACTAACACTAAAAGTACAAATTTCCTTTGAAAATAATACGGTAACAAATCTTCTACCATAGGCTCATGATCACTAACGCTCGTGGTTGCAGATCTGCTACATTGATTTTAATTACTCATTTTATCATTAAAAACAAACTTATACTGAACTTTTTTGTGCAGAGAATAGCAGTAACTCTTTTTATACCTATGTGTCTTGTGTACTTGGTTCTATTTCAATAACGTATTTGAAGATTTGAGCAAAAAGTTACCACTGTCAATGCAATTTTGTCATGTTTGTTAGACATGTTGCTTTAAACTCAATTTTTTTCTTATTTAGAGCTCTATCTGCATTCAAAATTCATAACTAATGTTACATAAAGGTCCAATTATTGTTTTATTGAATTAAAATATACATTATTTATGAAATTTCGTGCTAAAATTTAAAGCTGAACATATGGTAGCAGATATGCTACCATGGACTTTAGAGAGCTAATTATGTTAAAAAATTTTATATGAATTTCAACAAATTATAATATTTCATGAAAAATATATTTTTGAAATCTTGTTTTTTATCCTTTTGGCTAAGTGAAAAAGAGAAAACAATTCTGTACTATGTAGCAATGTGCTACCTCTTCATTTTTTGCCAATTATTAAAAACTTTTCAAATACGTTCACCTTATTAATTACCAATTTCACATTGTATATATTTGGATTTTTCCATTCGTTTAAAAATTTCAAAGTTTCCTTTTTTTATTCCAAAAAACTTAAAAATATTACAACAATATAAATAAGGAAGACATGCAATCTCATTAAAACTTTTATAAAAATCATAAATGTAACAAAAGGAAAATACACGTTCAAGCGATAACAAAAGTCTAATAAATATTATAAGCGTAATAAACCAATAAGAAAGGTACTTTCATAAGAGGATCTATGACAAGATCTACACAAAAGATCTACTTACATACACTGAAGAGCCAAAACATTATGACCACCTACCTAATAATGCATTGTGTCAGTTTCTGTCTGCAAAAATGCTGCACCGGCTTTGGCATGGATGCCACATGTCCTTGGTACATGGCCGAAGGCAGATTTTACCAGATGTTCATATTGCAATCACGTAAATCCGGAATATTACAGCATGGTTGTTTTTCAGCTCTGAGCTACCGTTCCATGACACCCCAAATCTGCTCTATTATATTAAGATCCGTTTAGTTAGGCTGCCAGGACCTTAACTGAAATTCGGTATTATGTTCCTAGAACCACTCCAGCACAATTCCAGTCCTGTGCCATGGAGTGTTGTCTTGCTAGAAAACTATTTTCAATTTGGAAGAGACATAACATTGTAAGGGTGCAAGAGGTCCCCAATGATGTTCCAATAGTCTGCGACCTTCGTGATCTGTTCTACCATAACCACAGCTCCCAGAGATGCCCATTTGAACGTTTTCTAGAACTTAGTATCGCTACAACCGGTCTTTGTATAGCCTGCTGTATAAGGGGGAGCAACAGTTCTCATGGAAGTAGGCGTAATTTGAAATAACCATCGATGAGTTGAAAGATAAATCGTGATTCAGCTGACAAGGCAGTTCTCTCCCAACGATCCATTGTTCAGTCACGATGTTATTGGGCTTAGTGTGGGAGTAGTTGGCGATGATGCTTAGTGAACAGAGGCACATGTGTGGGGTGTTTGCTGCATACCTTTATATCCAACAGTGTCAGCTGAACTGTGTGCTCTGGAATAGCACGACTTGGACCTGTATTGTATTGGGCTGTCAGCTGAACCAATGTCTGTTACCGATTTTTTTTTACTAAGTAGGAAACCTCCGACGTACTTTTTCTTTGACAACGACGTCGACGTCCAACGTCATCGCGTCTGCTGATGGTTTCGTCGTCATTCATGAATTTTGCATAAGCACTAACGACGGTATGTCTCAAACAGCCCACGAGTCGAGCAGTTTCATAGATACGCGTTCTGAGAAATTGTGCCATTGAATTCTGCCCTCTATCAAAGTCGCTTGTATCAGCAACCTTTCCCATCACAGGCAGAATTAGGCTAAAAAAATGATTCTTCATACGCCCTAGTAGTAGTTAAATACCATTCCTACCTGATTACGTGCCCTCCACGCCAACAAAGTGAGCTCATTGCAAAATGTGGGGTTGGTCATAATGTTTTGACCCTTCGATGTATGTAAAATACAAACGGAAATTTCGTTCCCGCTTCCTATAACTAAACTTCTGCTGAATGGATTTTGATGGAACTTGCACTGTTAGATAGATATTATTTCTGGTAAGGTTTTAATATATAGCACATTGTTCTATGTAGATCATTTATTGAATTATGATGTAAACTTCTGTTATTTTCGGAGGAAATGTAACCGTTATTTTTTTAGCGATCATTATCGTTAATGAATGAATTGAAACGGCTATACATATCGAAAAAAAAACCTAATACTAATTTTATTAAAAAAAAAAAAAAAAAAAGACAAGAAAAGAGAAAAAGAAACAGTTTTGACTCGTAATGATATTATAAAGTGAAAATATTTAATTTAAACATGAAAGTGAATGCTCGTAAGGATTAAAAACGTATTCAATATGAAAGTTTATGGTTTAAACTACATTTGGCGATTTATCGTTTCCGTCAGGTTAAGAAAAATGCATCCGGAAATTTGATAAGATAATATCTCAGTAACGATTTTTTTTTTTTTTTTTTTTTGATTTATAAATTTTTCATTTTTTTATCTATCTCATCCATCATGTGGCTTGCAGAAGAAACTAGCAGATGTAATTATAACAAGAAAGAAAAAATCATGCGTTAATCATAGATTATGAAGCAATTTCCAACACTTCCTGTTTGCTTTAACAGAACTTCGTTGTTTAGGGAAATAAGGTATATAAGATAACTAAGAAAACATTTTAGAAAACGCATGAAACATTTGAAAAACTGATTTCAGCAGTTATCGTTCATAGCAAACATGTATTCCAATTCTTTTGAACATCCCTGTATTTGATCTGTAGGTTGATATATATACTTTATAATGGGGAAATTTAGTTTAGCAAGAAAATGTGTAACAGGTTGAAATTTCTCTTTCAGCAATTTATACTAATAGACGGAAGCAAACTAGTATACTTTTGTAAAACCCTGTAGTTAAACTAGTACCTTTATTACATGCCACTATTTAGCTAAAATTTAATTCAAACTAAAACACTCTTAAAACTACTGAAATTACACTTCCATAAATTATCATTTATAGATGGCCATGTATCCAATTCTTTGCGTGATCCTGTATATCATTGTATCTATGTTCTACAAATATTTCTTAGTAAACTAAATGCAGTTCAATGTAAAAATACATAACTCATTTAAAACCCCCTTTACGTAATTTGCAGTCATACCCAGTAACTATTACGAATTCTTTTGTGTAGCTCTGTATATGAATTATAGCATTTATGCACACCATATACTATGCATAAATATAGTGAAACATAAAAGGACTTTACACAATTAAAAAGGCATTTAAAGCAATCATCGCTACTGTACAGTACTTTGGATACAATAAAGTATCTGAAATATTTTGTGTGTCCCTGTAAATGTTATGCATTTCGTATTATACATGAAATAAATTATAGTAAACCTCAGCGACGTATATCAATTTCATTATACACGAAATAACTTGTCATAATTAAAATACGCCGCGAAAAATACCTTCAACCCTATATTATTATGGAACGGAATTCTTTAGTGTGGCCCTGTATATTAATAATAACTATTCTTTGCACCGCATATTCTACAGAAAAAATATTTTAGTGCACTTGATAAATGTATAGGAATTTTATTATTTTTGAAAGCATGTAATATCATTAAAAATAATTTTAAACGATTTTTCCCACAGGTATAAATCTAAAGGATAAATTTTTACAGTCCCTGTAAATGAACTAAACATGCTACAAACTTCATTTGAAATAGGGAATGTGCTATGGTAAACATTAATAACATCCAAAAATTTCAGGGCAATCCGAGTATATTTACGGGAGTTAGAGCGCGGCCAGTCGGGCAGACGGACAGAAAAATCGAAGTCATAAACACTTTTCAACATTGTTGGAAAGTGTTAAAAATGACGACACTCGTGAGTTACATGTTGTATGTTTATTTACGATTTCTGTTTTGTTGCCAAATGATTTGATTTTAAGCCAAAAAAAGCATAAGACTGGCATCGGCCTGAGCGATGTTCACAATATTGGTGATTTGTCAAGTGTACCACAGCATTTTTGGAGTAATCTACTTCTACTTATATATATATATATATTAAAAAGCTAATTTATGATGCATTAAATCATGGTTTTCCAAAAAAATACATATATTCTTTAATATATAATTAGTACTTAAATGACCTTAAAAAAAAAAATTAACACATGCGTAAATAAAATTACAAAAAATACATAAAAAAGAAAATAATTATAAAAAATTAAAAATTGTAAAAAAAATAATAAAAAATAAAAAATTGTGAAATAATAATAAAAAATAAAAAATTGTAAAATAATTAAAAAAAAATATTATAGAGCGGTTGGGTGGGTAGATGATAGAGTAAGGAGGAGGGTGGTGTTGTCTGGATAATATGCAATGGTTATTTATATATTTAAAAAATGTGGCATTTGATTTATAACTACATTGCTAACACACATTTTATAATGGATGTTGATTTGATACTTTTATATGTATAATGGTGTTTTTATATTTATTTATATATCGATTCATATTAAATGTATTCATATTCATTAATATTTAATAAAGTTAACATTGAACTTGTATTTAATTTTTAGTCTACTCAGGACAATATCATATTAATTTCTAATAGTATACCATCTTAAATGAGTATATAATACATAATAAGTTTATTTAATATAACTAATGATATGACAGTATGTAATATAATTAGGTTATTTGTATTTTTCCTCTATCATTTTAATCTTGTTTAATTTTGAACTTAATTGCTGTTCAATGATTATTTCTCGTTTTTCTGTGTCTGGCAGTACCAAATTCATATTCTTTAGCTTTTTTATGGCTAATATGAAGATAAACAACACACTTCATTTGTAGAACTTTAGGCATTTGGGAACTGAAGGTCTATGTTTTACAAATACCCATTTTTTTTCCTGTTCAATTTATTAATTTAATTTTTTATGCTTGATGGCAAATCGTAATGTTTTTTAATGGTCATATTTATATATTTATTATACATAATTTATTTTATATGTTTTAGCATATTGATTTATAATATTATCAATGATATAAATTTATTTTAATTCTCCGTATAGATTAATTGGGTATGGTAGCAGAATATATATTTGCAATTTATAGTCTAATAACTTGATATTCCATCTAATATAGTTAAATTTCATTATAAACACGTTTATTTATGATTTTATTATACATAGTATTTAAGAATAATAGATGTAGTTAATCTTATAACATTTATATTTATTTAATATTTTTTCTGATAATGATATATATTATGATATTATTTATTGGTGTTGGATAAAGCAGATGGTATAATTTGAATGCATCAGCTTCGATAAGGTTACTATGCTGCCTTTATTTAAATACATGGAAATAATTACTAGGGATATAATTTCCATTTACATTACACTAAATATAATTATATAATTGGTCAGTAAAATGAATAATAATAATTATAAATTGGCTAAAGATTGTTAAAAATAGTATGAAATGAAAGGAAAGGAATGGAACGGTGGAAGGAATGCTGAATAGCATTGTTTTATTTATTCAATTAAAAATTTTGATAGTATCTTATCTATTTTTTATTCTCTTTTAAATATTTCAAATTGTAAAAAAACGAAGATTATGTATTTAAATTACAATACTTTTAAATTTAAATATTAGATGGCAGCACCAAAAATTAATTTATAAAATATCTTTGACTTTTTATCAGTGTAATTTTTTTTTTCATTTTTCTACCAACACTGTGTGGCACTTTTGTCAATTAATAGCAATAATGTAAATTAATAGTTTTGGAAAATTTTTAGTTTAGTTAAGTAAATTTAAAAGTGTTAACAGGTATTTTAATTACTAATATTGTAATGATTTTCTATTTATATTAATCAATTGCATTTAACAAGGTTTTCAAAATGGATTTACTTTAGCCATTTGGTATAATATCTGTATTAACTTAACTGCTAAAATAACCTTAAAATTATAGCGGTAATGTGAAGGATTGTATTTGGATTAAATATTGTTGTTATGGGTAAGCTGAGTAATATTACAATATTTCATTTTAACAAGAAAATATATATTATTTAATAGGTTATATTGATTTTTATATATCGTGGCATTTAATATTATTCTGCTTTTATTTTATTTTCTTTTGGTCATCTAGTCGTTTGGATACAGGGGAAAATATTTTTCAGCTTTTAGCTTTTTTCTTTCTCTACAGAAAACGACTACTTTGCTTATATATTTGAATTCTGTACCCTTGATAAAGTAATTCAATATATAAGCTTTTCAATTATTTTTATGGTTATCCATATTTTTCTTTTTCTGTTCCTTTTGTTTTTTTCTTCTTCCATTATCATACTCGTAAGTTAGTACAAGGGACTTGACTTTATGCATAACAACTGGTATATATATTTTTTCATTTCTGTTATTCAATTTCTGTTGTTTTTTATTATGTATTCGGTATCTATGTTAAGTGAGTTGAAGGAAATTGTATTTGTTAATGTAATTTTATTCATAATTTCACAGTTTTTGATGGTAATCGTTAATGTTTATTTAATGGTTATATATATATATATATATGGGAGATTATCAAACTGTGGGATCATTAAATGTTAACTATAAGTAATTTTTAAAATTTTTGAATTTAAGGCCTTTTTTTTTTTTTTTTTTTTTTTTTTTTTTTTTTACAGTATAGTATGTAATTCTACAAACATTTAAAGACAGCAACTATTCTGGAAAATTAATTATTAAAGCATTTAATGAGTAGGTGTGTAGGTGTGTAGGTTAAAAATTTTGGACATATTCTGGCACGTAGTTACAGATTTTTGACATTGCTGACATGTAGGCTACACAGTTTTGATCTTTCCATAAATAAGTTGCGCTTGGTATTTAAAAAATTCTTAAGACTAATAATGTACTAAATTTGTTCTATAACTGTATGTGTATACATATGTACTATGTATAATTAACTTTTTGTTATCCAGTAATAACAATAACAAAATCAAATGTTAGACTTTGATATTAAAATATTCACTACTTTTTTAGAAGTAATATCTTAATTTTATAGGAATTACACATTATGCAAAAAACATACCTTTGCACAATATTAGAAGTATCCAATACATGATTTATTCTTTTTATTTTCTCAAAAACCAAGTTACACTGCCATTTTTTTAATGCACATATCTATAATTTCTTTCTCAAAAGAAAAGTCTCCTGTGTCTGTGACAGTATGAGGTCACAGCGCCGATGGTCTCTTGCTGTCACAGGGAGAGGTGCCGATGGTGATTTCAAAAAAATATCTTCATATTTTAAATTTGTGTTGTCTTTTTTAGATGGATCTTTTTTAGATGAACCTGTTAAAATCAATGTCTCCCTGGGGAGTAAAAAATTAATAGAAAATATTTGTTCACCATTATCAATGCTGATATTTTCAAAAATACCTGGCCATAAGTTTTCATCATAAATTCAAAGCACCAGTCACTAATGTCAATCTATTTTCAACTGTGAGGAGTCAATTAGAGAAACAATCTTTTTTTCACCAGCATCACTGGTAATGCATTCTTGATTGTTTTTTACAGAAATTATAAAAACAAGATCTATTTCTTATTTGAATAGTACCAAATTTGTTTGTCGTTTGTACCGAATGAATCTTTTGAGTACATTTAACAGTTTTCGCTGGCTATCTTACTATACTTGAAGCACTGTCATTTTTTTTTTTATTTTTTTTTTTAACCAAATTTGCAACACGTAGTGGCTTGAAAGTTTTATTTGCTTTGCATTTTGGTGGAGGAGCAAAGATGAAAAATGACATTTTAAGGAGAGGGTATTTTTAAATCTTGAATTTTTTGACAAATGATTTTAAGTACAATAATTTAACAAATATATATATTAATATATATAAAATATACATAAAATATAATATATATAAAATAATATATATATTTAAGATGTATGTTAGAACAATGGACTCTGTTATAATATATTTATTTATGTATTTAGAAAATTAAAATTATTAGTGTTTAGATCGTTCCACGATTTAGACATGGCTGTTAAATGATCTTTTTGGGTACTTGAACTTTTTATTTGCTTTGCATTTTTGTGGAGAAGCAAAGATGAAAAATGAAATTTTAAGGAGAGGGGATTTTTAAACATTTAAACATCGAAATTTTTAACATCGTTGCTGCAAATAAAACTTTGCAAAATACATATAAAATATGCTGGTACATTGGGAAGTTAAGTTTAGGAATGTCCAAAATTGGCTTCTTTATCATAAAATAATGAAATTTTAAGATATTCATACAAAGCTTTTACAGTAAATTATGTCCTTTTCTGTCTCTGAACAGAATTAAAAACTCAGTATAAAAACAGTCAATGACAATTAAATTCATAATTTAAAAAGCTTAAAGTTATGATGTGTGTCCAGTGCCCACCTTTTAAGAACCGCCCATATATATATATATACACTGCTCAAAACAATTAGGGGAGCAGAGGGTTTTAACGAAATTACACAAATATTTACACCGATAAGTAACGTAAAATAAAACATCCATAACTTAAAGTGCTGTAGAAAACAGATAAAGAAAACTTCACATGTAAATTTTAGTTTATGATGTCAAAAACTAGAAAAAAAGAGATAAGTGCAGAAATCGGGATTTTGCAGAAACGTCTGTTTCACTGTCTCAGTTGTAAAATTCAAGTGCCAGCTTGTGTTTTGAGAAAAGGTGGCTTGAAAATGTCACAACAACATGATTTACCGCAATCCATGACTTGGCGTGTTATCGGGACATTTGAATTTGGAGAAACACAACGAAGTGTAGTGGACGCTGTTAGAGGTGCAAAAAGTGTCCATGAAAGGCTGTGTAATCGATTCCAAGACACATGGAATGGTAGCCATCGACAAATGCAAGGTCGAATATGTGCTAACACAGAAACTGATGACAGATATATCCTGTTAACAGCTCATCAAGACGGTACGGGCAATGCTACTCAGCAGCAAACACAGTTGTTATTGGCCACAGGACGAAGGGTGTCCAGCCAAACATTCCGAAATAGGCTTCATCACGGGGGTCTCTATGCACCTAAGTCAATGGTCTGTATTCTGTTGACCTCAAGGTACTATGCGGCCCAAAGAAACTGTAGAACTGAACATGGAGTTTGGAGGCAACGTTGTCGGAGTAAAATTCTGTTTACAGATGAGTCCTGATTCAGTCTGGATGTGACATCTGATGTGTTTTGCCATGTAGAGAAAGAGGCACTCAAAATAATCCCATATTCGTTCGTGAAAGATCACATTAGAGACGAGGTGGGTTGATGCTATTGGCTGGACTCAGCATAGGTGGACGTGCGGGCCTGCATATCACTCGGAATGGCACTTTGACGGCCCGAAGTAATACAGGCTAGATACTCAGACCTTAAGTCGTATTTTTTGTTGCAGTAATTAGTGATTACTTTTTTTCCATGCATGATAATGCCAGACTTCATACAGTTCGTCTTGTGGAAAACATGCTTGAAGCTAAAACAATACAGTGTATGGAATGACCAGCATGCTCGACGACGCATTGCTGAGTGGCCGAGGCCTCCTTTTACTGTCCGGGATATGGAGATTGCAATTCTTGAGCAAAAGAACAGTATTCCCCAAAGTCTTTTCGATAACCTCATCGCATGCATGGAAAACAGGTGTGCAGCAGTCTTAGCTGTTCGAGGAGACCATACGCCATATTCAAAATCTTGCATCATTTCTAAACAATACTTTTTTTATCATTTGCATGAAACCAAATTGTTGCCCTAAACCACCTTTTCAAGTTCTTTTAATCTTTTCAAAGAATAAAAGCTCCCTTACAATTTTTTTGAGTCTTTTTTTCTGTATTGCGCATTAATACACGTTTACTATCTATTTTATGACCATACATGACTGTCTTGCACTGTTCTCTTCACTTTTTTGCTTGCTCCCCTAATTTGTTTGAGCAGTGTATATATATATATGCTACAAATAGAAATTATGTTCTGGATGCTTATAACTCGAGTTCTGCTGAACTTGCACTGTCAGATAGGTAATTTTTCGGGGAAGATTTTCGTATATAACACGTCATTCTATATTGCTTAGGTATAGAATTAAGTTCTTTAACAGTTAGTATATAGTGTATTGTACTTATTGCTTAGTTATAGAGCAACGGGAGAAATTCTGCAGTTTTCCAATACGGGGCCGTTATAATAATTTTATATATATAAAAATATATACAATATATATAATAAATTATATTTATTTGTTTTTATATATACAAAAATATAATAATTTTCCAATAGCGAGATGGAGAAAATTGACTTGGTGAGCGAAGGAAAGTTTTTACGTATAATTTTTGTTCAATAATTATAGAATTTAAATACTATAAATACACTTATCTCTTTTTATATAATAACAGAAGTAAATTGTATATAAATAACAACAATAATAATATGTATATTTAAAAAGTTTATGTTTGTGAATACATATATAAAAAAGCATAAAAGTTCATTATGTTTGTTTTATAGTTGTTCATATCATTTGGCCACAAATCTCATAACACTTTCTGAAGCCCGAATTGCGCGAAATAATAATAATAATAAAAAAAAAGCTTAGGCTCCTATGCTGGAAAAGTACCGAAAATTCTGTAATCAGGCGAACATGTTTATGACAGATCGCAGAAGAAACCTTTGTTATTTAATTAATTATCGTCGACTTTTGAGGAAATATTCGTAAAAGGGTTCCATAAAACAATTCCTGACTGATATTTGACACCAAACCTGGCTGTAAATCACTAATATAGACTTCGGAGTGGTCCCTTTTTTGACTGCCACAATTTCTTTACAAAATTTTTCAGTTTATCTTTCCATTACAAGTATCATAGAAACCCGCTACGCAAGGAAGTTTTTTTTTTTTGTACTTTTCACTTAGCTGGTTGCAAATTTAGCCAATAGCGTTTTTATTCTCGACATTAGCAAATTTTATTTTTTACCATGTGTAAATTAAAAAAAAATCCTTTGATGGTTAAGTAGAATATTTTTGTTTATAGTATTATTATTATTATTATTATTATTATTATTATTATTATTATTATTATTATTATTTATTATTATTTTTTTTCGCATTTTGAATGAAACGGGTGAAAGGCGAATATTTTAAAGTTATGTAATATGTGCATTTTACATGTATGTATTTTAAATGATGAGTAAAACTTTTATATTTTAAATGAAATGAGTGAAATGTTTATATTTTAAATAAATGGCGATGGGAACATTTATCACACGCGGCCGTCTAACATATAAGTACCGCTTTTCCTTGTGGTTGTAGAAACAACATTTAACCCATTAATGCCGGTTGATGCAAAAATCTACCAAGCCGAATTAATATTATTAATAATCACTATATGACACTATCTCTCAAACAACGATGCATTTGGCATCTTAAATAATCACAAATAAGTATAAAAATAGAATACCCCCATTTTTGTGGAAAATGTGCGTAGTAGTAGGTGTGAAAACTGAGTGAATACTAAATCTATTAGCATGCCTCTACCTTCAAAAAGATAAAGGTAAATTACCCATATTATTTAAAATTTTAATAATGTTTTTAAATGAAATCACAATTCTAATAGTTTAATTTATACAATTATGCTATTTAAAGTTAGTTTTACTTTTGTTTCGTTTCGTATATTCACCTTTACTTTTAACGGTAGAAAATTATACCAACCGGCATATATGTAGTCTCAATCTTAGGTCAAAGAGAAAATACAAAAATAAACCTTCATTTCACTGGCTCTACCCCATTCTGATTTTGAAAATTAATAAAATCTATTCGTTTGTGCTGGTTTCTCCCGCAAAAATGTTTGTTTGTGCCACTTCTGTTCCCTTGTTATAACGAAAAAATGGGGCGGGGACAGTGAAACGACAGCCCCGCACTATCAACGAAATGAAAATTTTGTTACTGCATTCGTTTATGCTACGGTTCTGCTAGTTTGTGCAGCAAAATGTTTCTTTTGTGCCACTTCCATTCTCTCGTTATTACGATTTTTTTATAATTCAAGGGCACATAAAGAAAGTCGCCTATGAATAAATACGTGCCGTGAACAAAATTCTCACAAAGGAAAATATTTTTGCCTTCATTGGAATTTTATTAGTGTCTGGATATAAAAAACTACCTAACAGGAGACTCTATTGGGCTCCTTCAACTGACGTGCACAACAATCTAATTTCACAGTCGTTGAGAAGAGACACTTTTGATGTGATTTTGAGATCAGTACATTTTGTAAATAACATGGAAATGGACGATGAACTTAGTCGACAAAGTCCGCCACCTTTTTGAGCACTTCAACAGAGTATGCAAAGATTTAGACATCCCCGAATATCTCAGTGTAGATGAGTCCATAGTCTCTTATTATGGACTTAGACAATAAGGCATAAAGCTAAAAATGAACAAAGATTTGACCAAACTCGTTTCCTGGTGGTTCTAATGGTAAACAACGAATGCATAAAGGAAGCGGATGATTTTTTGATAACTGTCTTAAGAGATGGCAGTCTCATTTATTCTTCTTTGAAGATAGAAGGACTTTTCTAGAAACAATTGTTCTGTATTTCGTTATGTCCAAAAGTAACGAACGTAACAAGCTGTCATTAGCACGAAAAATAAAACAAGTAAGTACTTTAAACTTTTTTTATTATACTTTAAAATCATTAAAAAAAATTAACGTATTTGTATGTGTTTTTGAAACAATTTTATGCAATTAAAGCACTTTTCTCAAATACGAAACTGCAATGTCCGAATCGCGCAACGATTGAAACAAAGACATTTTTTTTTTTTTTTGGTAAATTTATTTTTAAAGGTGGTTCGATGTCCTGAAACGCATAAAAAGATATTTATTATCATGTTTTATCGCAAATAATTACCGTGTTTTGTATAAATAAAGCGTATTTAGTACGTGTAATAATATAACTTGACTCTAACCATGCTCAATTTTCGTGTGTATGATCGACACAAAATGGCGGCCGGTGCGATCGTTACAAAATTTCGGACATGCTTATTTAACAGAATGATTTAAAATTAATAGTAAAACTTCTTTTATTTATTTTAAAATAATGCTTCAGTGATCTTACGCGTTTTTATGTATTTGCAAAGTTTTCTTTGCAGAACTTTGCAGCAAATCTACCCAAAAAGATTATTAATAACCATGTCTAAATCGTGGAACGATCTAAACACTAATAATTTTTTTCTGAATATACAAATAAATATATTATAACAGAGTCCATTGTTCTAATATACATCTTTAAATATATATATATTATTTTTTGTTAAATTATTGTACTTGAGTTAATTTTTTTAATTCAATGTTCAAAAATCCCCTCTCCTTAAAATTTCATTTTTCAGCTTTGCTCCCCCACCAAAATGCAAGGAAAATAAAAAGTTCAAGCCACTACGTGCTGCAATTTTGGAAAAAAAAAAAAAAAAAAAAAAAAAAAAAAAAAAAAAACAGAAATTGACAGTGTTCGATATATAGTAAGACATCAGCGAAAAGTTACTCAAAGGTACTGTTAAAGGTACTCAAAAGACTCACTCCATACAAATGACAAATAAATTTGGTACTATTCAAATAAGAAATAGAACTTGTTTTTGCAGTCTCTGTAAAAACAAGCAAGAATGCATTACAAGTGACGCTGGCGCTCCACCAGTGGCCGAGAGGTCCTGCTCTCGAAGCTGGTAGACGGGAGGTGCTGGGTTCGATCCCAATCGCGCCCGTCGGCGTAATCGTTCGGAGTTTTCGTGGTTTTCTTCGAACCTTGGTTCTCCAAGCGTTAATACGGGTTAGGTTCCCTTAGAAAGACCTCCACGGAAGGCACTCCCCCCCCCCTTACGGCCTATATCCCACGTGCTGATAATTGGCCGACATAAATACAACCAGTGACGCTGGTAAAAAAAGATTGTTTCTATATTTTACTCCTCACAGTTGAAAATAGATTGACATTGGTGACTGGTACTTTGTAATTTATGATGAAAACTTATGGCCAATTATTATTGAAAACATCAGTTTTGATAATGCTGAACAAATATTTTCTATAAATTTTTTGACTCCTTAGGGAGACATTAATTTTAACAGGTTTCGTTATCCATTTAAAAAAGACAGCACAAATTTAAAATATGAAGATATTTTGTTGAAATCACCATCGGCGCTGTGACCTCATACTGTCACAGACACAGGAGACTTTTCTTTTAATAAAGAAATTATAGATATGTGCATTAAAAAAATGGCAATGTAGCTTGTTTTTCGAGAAAATAAAAAGAATAATTTATATGTTGGATATTTCTTATTTTGTGTAAAGGTATTTTTTTTTGCATAATGTGTAATTCCGATAAAATTTAGATTATTTCTAAAAAAAAGTGGTAAATATTTTAATATAAAGTTTAACATTTGATTTGATTATTATTAGTATTGGATAACAAAATGTTAATTATACATATATATGTATACACATACAATTATAGAACAAATTTACTACATTCTTAGTCTTAAGAATTTTTTAAATACTAAGCACAACTTATTTATGGAAAGGTGAAAACTGTGTAACCTACATGTCGGAAATTTGTAACCTACAGATCCACTAATTAAATGCTTTAAAAAATTATTTTCCAGAATAGTTGCTGTCGTTTAATGTTTGTGTATAATTTTGTTGACTTATATACTGTACTGTATAAAAAATGGCCTTAAATTTGAAAAATTTAAAAATTACTTATAGTTAACGTTTAATGATCCCACATTTTGATAATCTCCCATTAGTATTTGAAAATCAGGGAGCAGAACTGATAATATAATTTGCAAGATTTCACTTATTGAATTTATTTACTTTGAACATTTTATTATTAATAAGATTTACTTATATTTATTTTGTTAATTTAGTATTACACTGATTTATTAAAAGAACGTTTTTAACACTTTCTAATATAGTTGAAGAGTGTTTATGTATTAGGTTCGTCTGCATGCATGGCCGTGCTCTATCTCACGTTAATATGCTTGGTTTGCCTCGTTATTGATATAACTTTTTGAGGTTAATCATGACATGTTCGGTACAGAAAACGAAATGTGTGCCACTCATAGTTCATTTACAGGGGCACTGAAAATATTCCGTTATATTATGGTCCATGGGGGAAAAATGAAGAAAAAATATTATCTTTAATACCTCCTTAAAAACAGGAATTTATGTATTTTAAAACTTATCTAGAAGATTCTCATTGTTAGTATATTAAATGCAATATGAAACAACCCTGAATTGAGGAAGATATTTTTTCTTTCTCTTTTTGTATATCATAGTATATCAATCTGCCTAAAAATGTCAGTTTAAAAATTAGCTTCTAAAAATACTACTGTATTATATTTAATTTATTGTTAGAAAAAATTACAAAATACCTTTTTAATGCTTTAATAATAATTTACTTTTACTCATAGAGCAATCGCGTACTTTCTTCGCTTATAGTTAATTGGAAATATACGAATCAGAAATACACAAATTAGACGAAATCCTTTCTTTTTATTTATGACTGATTTCTTTCTGATCTTCATTCTGCTTGTAAAACAGATAAACGTTACCCATAAAACTTTTCTTTTTCAATAGATTATCGATTCTTTTAATTATATATGTCTCGGTCAACAGATGTTTTTCCCAAGTAATATTACACAGCTACAATTACTGGACACTGCAATTCACCGCGGATCTTAAAATTCACTATAAAAAGCATTTTAAACACAATTAATAATTACTGTATCTAAAAGTCATATGCTGTTTAGTTGACCTATTTTATACGAACAGTTTAACTTGTTCTGTTGCACTTTCACTTTAGGAGCTCATTCTTTTCTTTAAGGAAGCATGATTGCAAACTAGAAAACAATAATTCTGCCTTTTCAGAATTTAGTGTCGCCCCCTATGAACAAAAATATATGTATATATAAATAGTACTAAACATATTTCAATTTTAAGACTTAAAACACACACCTTTATTTTATGTAAAATGACGTCATTCGCATCCGCTTAAGAATTCCACATTTACGATCCACCCTTAAACCTCTACAGTAAAGCATACATAGGATGTCACTATCGCAAAATAATACACAAATAACAGCAAAAAGATGCCGTCATTAAAGAAACTCGACAAAAAAACCGGCTATCTAATGATTGATATGCCTTCATTTGTTTGTAACATTAATACAGATAACTTAAAATTAAATATAGTTTATAATAGCTCCATGTTTTAACAGAAATTATTCGTTTATATTTTTAAAAAATAGCACGTATTTTAATTAAATTTTTTTTGGTTGTTATGACAAAATGGCAACAAAAAGATATAATTGCTATTTTTCAACTATTTTAAACTATTTTCCCTTTACTTTCTACATAAATGGAGTACTTGAGTTGCCAAAATTAAACAAATGGTGCTAAAAACTAAAAAATAAATAAATAATAATAATATTTCAAAAATCAATGGAGATACAGTTTTTAAATAAATTGCAATGAAAAGTACTTTTTTTTTTCAATACGACGGTATAAAAATTGAAAATGTGCGATGCTTAGAAAATTTAAAAAATGCTATAGAGCATTTAATTGTACAATGATATATCTGCTTTGTTTATTGCTGGCTTCAATAAGGCAACGTTATTTTTTGGACACAAAATAAGATTGGACAAAGAAAAAACATACCGTACCGGGGGCTAATAAAGGAACGGAAATACTACCAGAACTAGCCGTGGCTCCTTTATGGGGACTCTGCAATGTAACTTTTCTATTGCTGCTTTAGATGGATCTATTTATTTCAAATTTGAAAGTAGTGATTTTTGTATTCTTTACTTTACATCGTCACTGTATTTCCTTCTTTTTACTAATTTTACTTGAAATAATCGGAAAACCAAAAATTCTCTTTTTAAAAAAATCTGCAAAAACAATAGGAAGATTTATAAATATCATTCTGGAAAAAATATAAATTAGACTCTATGCTATTAACTATCCATAAAAAATGGATTTTTTAAATAGATGTAAAATATCTTGAGAAAAAAAAATTATTGTTGTTCCCGCTACGGTAGCGTTGACGTTAAATGGGTTAAGTATGTTTTTGTCTGATTTAAATGTCAGATTAATACGTGATTTATATAAAAATGTGTATGGAATATAGAAGCTGTACAAAAGAATTTAAGAACGTTTCTTTCTATTGTTGGAAATTGCGGAAGATGAATTTTCAAAAGTGTTAAGAGTTTTCTTACTAAACCTAATTTTAGCATACTATATAGTATCCGTATAATCACTAGGTCATATATAGAGCTGGACAAACGAATTGGAGTACCTTTATGGCTATGAGCGATAGTTGTTAAAATCTAGTTTTAAAATGGGTTATACGTTTTCTAAAGTGTTTACTGATGTGTCTTCTTTACCATATTAAAAGACGAAGTTTTGTTAAAGGATCCTCCATGTTCTTGTAAGTGTTTCATAATCTGTGCTTAACGCATGATTTTTCTTTATTTTTTTTATTAGTATAAATTTTACATACAGGTGTCTACAAATTCGTTGGGCAAAAAGAATGATTTATTGAATGGAATTGACATGAAAAATATTAAAGTACACATTGTCGTAAAATAGAAGAATAGTTCAAGATTATCATTATCACCATTATTTCGCAGTACTTGCACAGCAGAATGAGTTTCATGAAACCAAAGACGCTTTTTCAGCACCACTGTACGTCTCCATTATCGTAATGCGAAACAAGAATGATTATCGCTCGCTAAGCGATAGCGTCAGTTATGACACCTATCGCCATCTATGAATACACTTCGGCAATATTACTACTAGTCTGACTTTCAACTAGTTTATTTCATTTAATATTTTAGAAGTTCTTAACTTACGAAACTGCCCAACTAATTTGTAGACATCCTGCATTGTCTTATGTTATTTTTTCTTTAAGAGACGTAATAGTTTTTATTTTCGGGAGGCTGCAATTTTTTTTAATGTAAAACGATTTCCCTTTATTCATTTATAACGAAATATTATTCATATAGCCATTTAAAGGAATCTGTATTCCTTTATTTATTTTTAATTATAAAATTGATATATATTTTTCAATTTAATCACAATGACATACTTTGCACAGATTTAAATTGTAGCTGCTTCTTAAATACAGTCTCAGTACTGGTGGAAAAAAAGATTGTAAAAATTACATAATTTTGATGTAATAAACTATATTCTGTATTAGCCGCCAATGCGCGGCTGTACTGCGGCACTGAACTTATTAAATTATATCTATATATAAACATATGACACAACATAATGAATTTCATAAATTTCAATGTTTTTTTCATAAATTAATATTAGCTGTAGAGTAACATCATGAAATCACATAGATTACACTTCCTGTTTTCATATTTGTTTTTATTATAAGCCAACAAAAAGGTCACACAATTGCTAATGATGCCATATAGTTGCAAACACAATATTAATTTATCTTAGGTATACAGAAAATAATCATGAAATATTAATGTGTATCCTAAAGAAAATTCACACATTGTTTAAAAGCCTAGTGAAGAGCTTTTATTATAACTTCCCCATTTTTTTTTAATTCAATTAAAATTACTAAGTGTTGCTCCGGAAAAGCAGCAATGGCGGCTGTAAAATGGAGATACTTCATTCAATAGAATGTTTCTTTAAATATTGTAAAGTTTTAAAAGTAAGATGTACGTTAAAATTAGAAAAAAACTTTCAAAAAATTTATTTGTTACTTTTATAACGATAATTTATATTTATGATTACAGATTCTGAATGCAACTTTTTATCATGATCTTTTTTAAGCAAGTTGTTCTCATTCATTATTATTTCATTAGCATTAAGTTCAGATGCTGAATAAAAATGGAAAATAAAACTATCGAATTTTAAAATTTCATAATTTCTTCTATATAAAACATATCTTCTAATTTCAAATCCATTACATTCAGTTTAATTACATTTCAATTTCATTTAATTTCATTACATTCATTCTAATTTATATTATTACATTTATTATAATTATTATTATTACATTTATTATTATTATTTCATTTATTATTGTTGTTATTAAATTTATTATAATTTATAATATTTATGTATACATTTTTTTTTTATTTCTTGATACTAATTTGTGTGTTTTCATATATTAAAATTTATTCTTAAGTATTACTGATCAGGACACGTCAGAGGTTAACATTAATATTTAAGAATGGCATAAAAATTTATTATGCGTTTAAAAATCTAGACTGCCTCGAAGATAACATAGAACATTTGCTCAAAGTTAATATGGTTTTAACAAAGATGTTGAGCATTTATATTTCATTCATTAATTAAAACATTTTTAAAACATCGTCAATATTTAAAGAGATTTTCCCTCTCAGAATTTGTAGAAAACAAATATAAAATTTGTTACAATAAATATAATAGAAAATCGAAGTCTTTTTTAATAAAATTAAAAGAATGTTAACATAATAAGTAAGATATGACTTTGGAAAAAAAATATTGAAACCTAATCGCACATATTTTTTGTAGTTAATATTTAATGAAAGTAAATTTATCTAAAAGCATTTATCATCTTTTCTTTTTTCAATATTTAAAATTTAACTTCGTTACTTTTGTTAAATTTGACTTTTCAGATTTTTTCCTAGAGTGATTTTTTGTTAAATGTGTTTTACGCGTTCCTTTTATTTAGCTTTTGTTTATATTTTCTGAATTAAGACAGACGAAAAATTATGAAAATTAATGAAAAAAATGTAAAATCATAAAAAGAAATTATACTACATTTAAACTATAAGCTATAAAACTTGCAGTAAATTACAAAAAAGCGTGAGGGAAATCAGGCTTAATGTATTTTTATTTAAGAGTCACACCCAAACAAATGATAAGTTATCACTCTTCAAATGACGTGTTTAAACTTAAAATAGAACTCTTTTATCCTCTATAAAGACTGTTTAATATCACATGAAATTCCTGCTGTGAAGTTTCAAATTATGTCATATAAAATAAGTTACATTGTGCTATTTTTGGAAACTTAATATTATCATATCGTTTGAAATCTGTTTTAAAAAAATCATACTTTATATCATGTGTACAGATTGTAACGATTTTTTTAAACTTATGCGTTCGTTAAAAATCTACAGTGAATTTCTTTTATAAATAAAATTAATTCCTACAATACAATTGTTTATTTATCAATATAGAATGTTTTAAAAAATATGTTCTTGAATTACTAAACAACGCTGTGACCTCACATGAAAAAAATACTATCGATGAATTATAAAACAATATTTAGTTATTATTTTTCTTTATTCATATACAGGAAGTCTCAAAAAGATTGGAATGGTCTTTAATTTTTACATGTTGGTGATAATTAAGCAATGTAAATGACAAAAATATTCTAAATAAGGTTTGGATTCATATTTTTCAAATGAAATATTCCAGACATTTAATTTTTAAAGTTGCACTTTTCATATTTTTATAAGGTCATATATGTCATGTTTTGAAACTATTCTCTATTCTCTGACAAGTGCGACAGAAATCTTCACAACTATTTTTCATACATGATAATCTTACATGCCTTGTCCACATATAATCCTTGTATGGATTTGAAAAATTAGGTTTCTTACATTTAATATCTTACTCATGTGTGTTAAGTTATTCTAACTATAATATGGCTTCGCTTAATGAACCGGAAAGACCTGATCATGAGCTATAAAAAAATATGCATAAATTTAAAACTATTTAGTGAGCAGAAAAAAAAGAAATGTAATCCGCATAAACAAGCAACAGCAATTGCATAATTTAGCAAATAAGTACACACGATATCATTGTAGTAATTATATAACATATTACTTTGAGTAAAATGTTTTCCTCCAAACTTTTTTTTTATTGTAAAGTGATAAATACGTACGCAGTCACCAAAAGCTAATGAGGATAGTAATCTCTGTTTAAATCTACAATCGTCTGCCAAAGTTTTGGCTACTTTTCAATCTCTTCTGCGAAAAATTGGGGCGTGCGCGAGTCCAGAAAGAGCCCGGCCTCATTTATGACCTTCACATTTGAATCGAAGATTGCGCCATCAAGATCCAGCTGCAGATGGAAAGAGAGATAAAAATCTGAAGGGGTCATGTGAGGGGCCAAACTCTGAAGGGGCTGTATGGTGGATGTTGCATCAATTACCACTCCAGCTTGTACAGCGACCAGCTGGTCATCGTACTAACGTGTTGCCTGGCGTTATCTTGATTACAGAGAACTACCTTCCTTCTGAACTAGTTTCTTCGTTTTTCGCGAATGGCATCGCGAACTTTGATCGGCATGTTGCTGTATATTGCACTGTTGATTGCCCACTTTTCAGGTACTCTTTCTGCAGAATTCCATGACAATCCCACCAGATGCAGAGAAACACCTTCTTGTTAGTTAAGGCACGTCTTGAAACCGAGCCTGCGGATTCTCCAGATGCTGACCACCCCCCTTTACTGCTTGTATTGTTGTAGTACACCCAATTTTCATCATAAGTCACAATTCAGCCCAGAATGTTCTCTTTCCTTTGAACTCTGAGTAGAGCCAAGCAACAATTTTTCCTCTTGCACTTGTCTTCAGCATAGTCAATTCGTGAGGTACCCAGCGATTAAACGTAACGTTTGGATTTATGCGTTTCAGAGCGTTAACTATTGTTTTTTGGCAAATGTTAAGCTCTAATGCAATAGTTGAAAAATTTTTGTCTGGATCAACAATTTTCTTTAACTGCTCACAATCAACTTCAATAGGGCGGCCCGAACGTGATTCATCTTCAATGTCATAATTTCCAGCTTTAAACTTCCGAAACCAACATTGACCTTAACATAAGGATAAAATTCCCAATTATTTCTGAAATAATTTCTATATTCTCCAACAAATGATTAAAAAAACATAGCATAAAAGAAGTTCTTTTATGTCTTTATATAATAATTCATCAGGTCATTAGTCCTTTAAATCATTTTGGTTCAGATTTGCCATTTAAGAATGGCCAGTTTTAATCCATTAATTCCAAAATAAGATTTGCCTTGTCAACACAAAATTTATGCAAAATGAAGAGTCTCATAGTCTTATAGTCTCATAGTCTTATAGTCTCATAGTCTCATAGTCTTATAGCGTCTTAAGGTTTTAAAAGACGACTGATGCAGATCATTTGCAATGTCTACTAATGTTTACAAGTCTATGTTACTAAGAATAAGGTTATTTGGGCGAAATATGCTGACTGGTTGTCGGCCGAGTTAGCTTAAACGTAAAGCTTTGGCCTTGTAAGACAAGGATCTGGGTTCGATTCCCAACCTGGTCATGTTTTCGCTCAGTTGGAAATATTCAATTCGTATACTAAAGATTGTTCGTCGTTAATTGTAAATCATTTTGTTATATTTTACTAATTCAATTTTTCCTATGTTATCAACGCTTTAATTGTATTTTGAATTTCCTGTAATCTTTGTCATGCTTTGTTTGCATCATTCAGTAATATGAAATTTATTGGTAACGCAGAAAATTATTTCCCTAGCGTAGAAAACATGCTCGTGTTTTCTTTTAAAATAAAATCTGAAAACTAAGGAAGATATTTTGTATGAAACTTGGTAACGGTCCATAAAGTAGATTTTGCATTCCAGAAATTAAAACACCTCACATTTAATTTCCACAAATTTTCATAATGTATAACTTTTACCGACCACTTTTTTCTTCCCGGAATTTTGTATTCTAAAAAATTGTATTCTTCCCAAAATAGCTATGCACTTTTACTCATGTTTAGTATTTTTCAAGTATCACTTTGATTAAATTTATAATGTACATAGATTCATGTACAACATAACTTATTTTAAACAATGAACTCCGTACGAGCACAATATAGAAATTTTAATCAATGTGTATATGCAGAATTCGTATTTATAGAATATATTTTTTATATTTTAAAAGTCCTATCAAATGTCATAAGAGTATCATAATATAATCAAATAACTTTGTAATCAAATACTTTGGCACATTTGCATTGACATTTCCTTCAATGAGACTAGAGTATTCAGCTCATAATATTCATAGCTATTTAGATGACCGAGAACGTTTCATCCTCGAAATCAAATTAAATCCCACAGCATGGAGTTGAAGGTATTCAGTATCTCAATTATAGTGCGATTATCTTATAAGAGTTGAGAAATGAGTGCTTCCTATTGTAAACGCTTAAATAATGTACAGTAGTTCCCGAAATGTACCCATGTCCTGCTGTATTAAACATATGTTAAAATATTTTTCAAATATTTTATTCTTTTTTCTGTGTAATTTTAATTTAAATATAAGGTGTAGAACTCTTGTAGTTGTCTATTCGTTTCCTTTACTGTCAATTTAATTGGTCTATTTGTTTCAGAAATTTGAATGTTATATAAAACATTGCAAGTATTACTTTAAAAAAGATTCAGCACCAAAATTTATAAAATTTTGCAAATTTGGACAGCCAAAGTAATATTTTCCAAATATTTGGAAAAAAATGAGATTTTATTTTTTCTTTCTCTAATATATTCTTCAATAAAAGGCTTTCTATTAATGGAATATCACTTTAAAGTGAATATTATCCCATATATTTTTATAATATCCAACATTTTAATTTTTCATCCAATACACAATAGCCTATTAATCTACTTAAATTTAACGATATAAAGCAAAATTGTCATAACCTTCCTAGTTGATTTTTAATAAATAACTTATCGCAATATGTATATGATATTTATATTGTGAAACTTTCTATTGCAGACAAGTATCAAATGTTTCATCAACTATAAGTAAAATGAGTCTAATTTAATGCGTTTTTACTTGCATAGACATTTCTGAAATATTATAATAGAAAAATAAGCAAGTGAAGTTTAAGTACCTCATAAATTGTTTTTCGTATTTTAACAGCTGTGCATTTATGAAAGAATGTAAATACATTGTTCAAATAAATTAGGGGAGCATATGCTTTAACCAAAATTATGCAAATACATCAAGAGTAAAACGAAACAAACAATCTATAGTCTAAGATTTAGCCGAAAAGAGGAGAGGACAACTTCATATGGAAATCAACTTTCCTAAATTCGCAGATATCACAAAAAGATTATAATTACTGAAATTCTTGGTTTCACCGATAGGCTTCTTTATTTCACTGTGTGATTTGTAAACCGCGGTTCTTAAAATTTTTTTAAGTTATTTTTAAATTACACAAAACTGCGATTTAATGGAATTTGTGGCGTTGTTAATTATCGCGTGAATGATGTAGTCCCGACAAAAACAAAGTAGTAAATCAGATCTCTTAAAGTGGAAAAAAGTGTCACTTCAAGGTCTTGGAATCAAGCCTAAAAAACGGGAAATATTTAACGACCGTCACAGCAACTTCATCAATGTGCTACCATAACAACGATGATAGATATCTGATCTTAAGAGCTCGTCGAAACAAACCATGCAATGCTACTTAGCTGCGAAGATGAGACAGCATGAAAGAGAAATTCACGGCAAACACTTCAATATAAGGCTCATCAGAATAGTCTCAGTGCTAGTCACCGAGCTTCATAATAGAATGGAGCACATGGAATGTCTATGGAACATTCCTGCTGTTACATATAATACAGTGTTTCTATCATGAATACAATACCATACAATTTCATAGGACTAATTATGACAAAACATTCATTCACTCCCGTAGGATAAGGGTAGTATGGGGTCTAGATATTCAAATTCAAATTACTTTGTATATATAACGAAAATGCTACGATTTTCACTCACTCATATTTTTCATTCAAAGACTATAATTTAGTTTATTTCATCACAAATATTTATTGTATCATATATGAAATAAATCAAATATGAGCTTTGCTTTACTAGAAATGTGAAAAAATCATAAGTAACACTTATAAAAATATAAAAAATGATGTAAATATAACAAAAAAGGTGATTCAATACTTATGAAAGTAAAATAATAATCTATTTATATAAAATCCAAGTCTCTGTGTGTCCCTCACGATTCCGGTAGGACCGCCTCATTGAAATGAGTAATCTCTCTATTCTAAAAAAAAGTAACTACCGCTGTCACCGCCGCCGCCGCCGCCGGTTTTGAATTTTTTGTGACTAGAGGTCTTTCTTCGTTAATATTAAGAAAAATAATGCATACAAAAATATAAAAATCGGTGGTTTTATACAGAAATGTTTGATAAACACGCTGAAGCAGACAGTTTTCAAATCGAAGAATTATTTTAAGAGATATTTAATGCTAAAGTTGGACAAAATCGTTCCACTAAAAAAGTTTTATAGCAGCAAAAACTATTCATGGCAGTGTAATCATTTTTAGATCATTTTATGCGTTAGAATTTGCCGGAGTGCAGATTGCATTAATTTTTTTATTTTGACTCATTTTTTGAGGTTTTATTTCTATTTTAAATTCAAATTTTCAGCATTTCTAGAGATATTTTTTACAGATTTCAGAAAGTGATATTAATTTAAACTGTTGCCAACTGTATAAACAGAGGAAGCAATAATGTTTGCTTAAAAAAAAAATATTTATACGTGTAAATAAATAAAAAAATTATTTACACGTGACTATTATAAACAGGAAAAAAACATTTGGAATTAGAATTAAATAATTATGTGCAAAAAGCAGGAACTTGAATTGAAGAAAAATTACGTCATAAAAACTATAATTACACGTGAATTTTAAGTGAGAAAGGAATTTGTAAAATAATAAATTTATTAACATGCGTTAGAAGTATTAAATAGGAGAAATTACGTCATATTTACGTCACATTACAGTTATTACATAAAATGAACGCAAAATAATATTGCAAAACGGTTTAAATTTAAATATTGCGCTAGACATTTATTTGATATTTTGAGAGGATACTTTTCAACTGGTATTTTCAAGTGAATATTTAAACAGAGAAAGAATAGCTTGGTAAAAATTACGTCAGATTAAAAACGATTAATTTAAAATGTCTCATTTAAAAGAACTTTCTTTTCGCTTTGTTAAAAAATACCAGGATACAAAGACTCTGTTTACTTAATTCCTTTTGTATTAGCTTATTTTGAAATGTTGTTACATGTGTCTACGTCATCAAGTTATTTTTATTTCGACGTTTTATTTGTATTTTTATTAATGTTGTACTAATTTATTTGTTCTTTCGTTATTTAAAATAAAAAATTATGTCAATTTGTATAATTTGGCGAGTGGTTTGGCGATTTATATAATTTGGCGAAATGGGTCGACGGGATAATCAAGTAGTACCGCAGCGGATTTGGCGTTAAAATCCCCCAATCAAAGAGAAATGAATAGAAATCCGTTTATAGGGAGTTCGCCACTGTTTTTTAAATTATAATTCAATCTTTCGAAATCTTTTTAAAGACGATCAAATTAGCGTGCATTTAGAGTCTGCGGTGTCTGGACGGGGGTTGGCGAGCGTAGCTCGTAGGGGGCCGAGCCCCCTAGTTGTTGAAAAAAAAAACTAATGCAGGATTATCACAGTAGCGCCAAATGTTAGCCAACTTGCTGATAGCTGACTAATTTGGCGAAATTCCCATTTAAAACCATTAATCTTTCATAAAGGAGGTCACCGAAATTTAATTTAAACTCCGCTCTTTTAAGATATTTTTCAAAATCTATGAGTGAGAATTTAAAGTATATCTTTACATCTTCCTCCCGATGCTACTAATAAAATAACCGCCAATAGACGACGCTGTACTGTGTGAGCTCCTAACTGCGCGATTTTAATGTGCTTTAGGTACTTTTCCAGTATAGGTGCCTTGGCGAAAAAGAAAATTTGGCAACATATTTTCCGGGAACCTATCCACTGTTTCATTTTATATACACACGCATTTTTTTCGCTATTTATACGATTTATTTAATATAAAAAAGACGTTTCTCTAATTTTATAAAGAAACAGATGTGATCTGTACACAAAAACATCAATAATATACATATAAAATAAACATATAAAACAAACAAAAACGCTCATCAAGTTTGTTTTCATAGCTGTTTATATGATTTGACAACAAATCTCGATATTTTTCCGTTATACGGACATCATGCCAAAATGTATGCTAATGCGCCAATTATTTCAAAATGCTAAAAGATATTTGTAATTTTATGCCAGCAGTTTAATATGAGTGTTATTTTATTGCTTTATTTTATAACAGTTATTTGTTCACTTATTTTAAGTATATAATTGTGATTTAATGAAATAGTTCGTAAAAGTCTGGAATTTTCAAATGTTATATTTTTTAAATGCTCACTTTAGATCGACAATGTTTTTTCTTTTATTTTTCAAATGCTTCAATTCACGTGATTTTCATTTTGCGCCATCTATTACGCTTGGCGACAATGGTATCCGTATAACGGAAACGAACCCAAATCTTACTTTCTGATGCCCAAATTACACCAAGCTTTTTTTAAAAAAAACGCCAAAGCTCCCACAGTAGAAAAGTACCAAACTGTCTATTATTTTGCGCTATCTGTGTTATAGTTTGTACTATATGTAAGGGGTGTGGAGTGGAGAGTTAAAAATTAAATATTAAAGTTTCGGCACAGATGTCATATACGCCCATATTGGCGCGATTTGTTTCTGACGCCAATGTCATATACACAGCGGGTACTTAACTGGCGGCAAATTGTCGTTATTTTGCTTGATATGGTAACCCGGATGTTGTTGTTTATGCTGTTGATGTTTTCGCCAAATTGGCGTATATGACAACTGTGCCTAAGTTTCTATAAAGCAGTATAAGACTAAAAAATTAAAAATAAAATAAATGCAAAATAAGACTAAAGAAGAAAGAAAAATCATGCGTTAAGCATAGAATATGAAACACTTTCCAACACATCCTGAATGCTTTAACAAAACTTCGTTATTTGGGGAAATAAGATAACTAAGTAAACATTTTAGAAGACGCATAAAAAAATTAAAAAATTGATTTCCGCAGTTGACGTCCATAGCCAATAGTATCGTTATTACATGCCACTATTTAGCCAAAATTTAATTTAACCTACTCTTAAAACTACTGAAATTACATTTCCAGATATTATCATCCATAGACGGTTATGTATCCAATTCTTTGCGTGACCCTGTATATAATTTTATATATATTCTATAAACATTTCTTAGTAAACTAAATGCAGTTCAGTGTAAAAACGCATAACTCCTTTAAAAACCACCTTTAAGCAATTTACTCTCATACTCAGTAACCCTTACGAAATCTTTTGTGTAGCCCTGGATATGAACTGTAGCATTTATACATACAGTATAGTATGCATAAATGTAGTGAAACATAAAAGCGCATATCATAATTAAAAATGCATTTCTAGCAATCATTGCTTATGTACAACTTCGGAGAAAAGTTGCTTGGCGAGAAAGAAGTTTGCCAACGTATTTTCTGACAACTTATTTACTGCTTCATACTCACAAGCAATTTTTTCCATATGTATGCAATTTATTTAGGTAGTTGTTAGCTATCCCGTCGACCAGTTTCGCCAAATTACATAAATCGCCAAACCACTCGCCAAATTATACAAATTGACATAATTTTTATTTTAAACAACGAAATATCGATTAAATTAGCAAAACATTAATACAAATACAAATATAACGTCGAATTAAAAATCACTTGATGACGTAAGAAACACATGGTCATGTTTAATGTCAACCATTATTGGCATTTAATCTTACAATTTGGCGACAGTAATTTGGTCGACGGGATAACTAACAAGTACCTTTATTTAATGTAAAAAAAGCTATTTACCCATTTTTTTTTATAATAAACAAAAGTAATTTTGGCACAGATGTCATATTCGCCCCATATTGGCGCGATTTTTTTCCGACGCCAATTTGTCGAAAACATCAACAGCATAAACAACATATCCGGGTTACCATATCAAGCAAAATAACGACATTTTGGAGAGAGTTAACTACCCGGTGCCGGTGTGTATATGACATTAGCGTCAGAAAAAAAATCGTGCCAATATGGGGCGAATATGACATCTGTGCCGTAATTTTTGCACAGATGTCATATACGCATTGGGGTTGGCGTGATTTTTTTCTGACGCCAATTTGGCAGAAATCTCGCTTTCGAATACCAGTTACTTATATATTTTTAAATTATTTGCTATCATTTTGAAAAGGAAATAACTATAAATAAATAAAAGTTTGAATAATAGCTATAGAACAAAACAGTTTACATAATTAAAAACAGAAAATAAAAGTAAATAAACAATTTATTAATAAATAAAAAAACAATAGCCGGGTTACCATAGCAGGCAAAATAACACCATTTTGTCGCCAGTTAGGTATCCCGGTTCATATCGGAAATCTGTGCCGTAATTTGTATATAAAAAAAATATATATTTAGAAAAGATTTTTTTATGTATTTAAGTGCATATGTAAACAAAAATAAAAGTTCATTAGATTTGTTTTCATAGCTGTTTATATATTTTGGCAACATATCTCACTTTCTGATGCCCGAATTGCGCCAAGCTTTTTTTTAAAATGCGCTATAATGGAAAAGTACCTAAATAAATAATTAACAGAAATAACCAATTATACACACTAAAACTTTTTATTTCGAGATCAAAACATCGTTTTTAATTTCAATTAAAAATACATATATCCTTGGATAACTTTAGTTGAAATTAGGTTCACAGCTTAATATCTCATTCCATAAACCTAAACAAACACAAGTGATTCATTCATCGTGAAACTTTAAAAAAAAATTAAATCATTGAGGTAATCATTCATAAAGTAAATTCTCCAACAATCAATGGACAATATTCTAATGACATCATAGTTGGTAAAATGGTGGCGGTATCGTTTGTTTATGGTTTGAAATCACAAAGATTTAATTTTGCAATGTCTCTTAGTTACATTATTTTATTGTCATATTTATGAGCTCAGAACAAAAGCCTATTTTTTCATTATTTAGTTATTAAAGACGGAAAAAAATTATAAGTGCATGGTTTGAAAAATTTAAATAATTTTCTTTCTTAATAGTAAAAAATAACATCGGGAAGTAACAGCGGGTTTAAGTTAAGTAAGTTTAACTGTTTAATTCTGTTGTAATATTCAAAATAACTGTAGTTATTAGGTTTCAGTAAACAACATCAGGGCCCGATTAAACTTTGAAGTTAGAGGAATTACAATGTCATTTCAGGACCTTTCTTTTGGAGAAGCTTTTCTAAATTTCATATATACATGGAAACTCTTCAATGTTAGAAATATTATTCTTAGGACTGACATAACATGAGAACAGCCTGCAATTTTACACAAGTTTTTGAAAACTACTTTATATCAGAAATTTTGCTAAAAACTGGTTACTTTTTTGTTATAGCGGCCACACTATTAGGATTATGACAAGTTGCAGCCAATTTCGCCAACGTCGTAAAAAAAATCGCGAAGCACACACATATAATACCATGTAATACCATTTCATGAAATCGTATACGATAATTTAATAGTTTTTACCTTACTTCAAGTGTAAAATTTATTTATTTTTAAGGCATAACAATCTAAAATTTCCAATATATGAATTTAAAATAATGTAAACAAAGATTGAATAGAGATGACCGCAAAAAGCCTCAAATCTGCATAATACTTGGAACCAAACTGTGCAGATTAGTGGTCTTCTACTGCACACAGTTTTTCAGAAATGTGTTTCGTTCTTTAAATGTGTTATTTTCATCTATCACTGCGGAACAAGCGAGAAAACTCATATTCTTGCACATGAGTTGTATATATCTTTATATCTAAATTTCCGTCATTTTTGACGGGCTACCTTTCTAGTAATAATAATAGTAATAAGTAAAGTGTAAGCTTCATTCCGAGCGTACATTGACATCTTGATAGGTTCGCGGTGACAACAATATCTGAACCTATCTTAAAAATATATTATCCAAAAGAAATTATTAACAATGTATAACTGTATAAAACATGAAGCAGATTCTTATTAAAAAGTTTTAAATTGTATAGAAAGTCTGAAAATATTACGTAATATGCTTATTATTGCAAGTTACGTTTTAAATTTTAAACAATTTCTTCATTACAAAACATTTAAATTTGAGAATTAATGAAAACCAATCATGTCTACCATGAAATTCCAATTGTGTAATATATGAATAAAATGAATTGTTATACAAAATCCCAACGTTACTTTATTAAAAGTCTTTTAAAACATTCATTTTTAAGTAAGGTGAAAAATTAATTCATGTTTTGTTACTAAAAACAAGTAAAAGAAAAAAAAAAAAAAAAAAAAAAAAAAAACATTTCAGGGAAGACATAACATACGAAATATTTTCATACATACGATAAAATACATAAAACAATAATAAATTTGCTAATAAATGGTGCTGTCTGAGAACGAATGTTTGCTTATCTTAAGTTGTTTTTTGAGATTTGTAGTTGTAATGCTTTCTATCGGTATTTTTATGTTGAACTGTTTTATTTTCAAACGAAAGTTTCGATCATAAAAAATATCCAAACCAGACTTCCGTACGCTGGTTAATTCGTTTCTTTATTAAAAAATAATAATAATAAACCTACAAAATCATTTTGGTCCGCTCTGTATATTTTATATAAAACCAGTTTTTCTCCAAAAGGAATATTTTGTTGTAAATACTCCCTATATAAAACCAATATTTAAAAATTACTAGCACAAATGAAATTATATACAACCTTTGTATAATGTAGCACCAATATTTGATTACTTCTAGTGAAGTTGTAGTAAAAAATAAACAAGCCTTGAATAAAATATTGATAACTATATAAATTTAATTTTGAATTGCAGTTTTGCTGTAATTGCATTATTTTAAAGGAAATTGTGCTTCTAAAAAAGGATTATTGATTTTACAAATCGAAACTAACCATTATCGATTAATATAATTATGCAAAAATGTTTAAAATGAAGTATAATTTAAAACCTATTTAATTATAATATAATTATAAAAAGAACTGGATCATTAGGCATTGATAATTTACTGTCATAGATATCATTACAAATATATTTTCCATTTATTTCAAAAGGGTGCATAGAATGAATACATATAAATTAATCAGCGAATAAAATATAGCAAAAAAATATCAAATTATAGTGAACACATTAAAAAGTAATAAGCTTAATATATTTAGAAAACAAAGAAATATTTTATAAAACAAAAAAATAGATCAATAACTGAAAAATTTAAAGAAAATGCTAAAGTTTTCCATAATTTGGTTTTAAACTTATATATATATACAGTGTATTTACATACCACCGGTCAAACTCTTCAAAACTATTATCGTCGCACTGAGCACATAAGAAATGTCCAAAGAATGATAATGGACGTCACACAGTTTGTGAGTAAAATGCAAAATAAAATGTGACATAATCCCTCTCAATGTGTATTACAAATATTACACGGACGGTTTTAAGATAAAGGAAATTTTATTTGATGTACAATTTGCATTTTTATTTCTACAAAATGTTTTTTTTTATTAATATTATTGCTACAAAAATTAGCACATTAGGAGCATAATTTCATGATATATAAACAAAATTATGAAAATTTAATTTAACATTAGAAGCACTAAATTTTGAATGTCCATTATTCAAAAACGTATCATTCAAATGAATTGAAATTTGATTTCTAGGCATAGTTTGAACCGAAGATTTTGAAATATCTCGTTAAATTTGGGTATTGCCTTTAAAAAAATGAAGTTTGAATTCGTTTTAATATGTAGGTGCCGCCCTAAGAAAATTTTATGTACATCATTTAAAAGTAGACTTTATTTCCAACGTCCGGTACCTGTAGCTTTCGTCTACCATAATTTGTTGAGGAGTTAGTAGGGGATGTTTACTTTTTTTCCACGATTGTACATATCTCATTTTATTGTACTAAAATATTAAAGTATTGCAACAATTATTTTTAAGCATTTTATAACCTGAACAAGATACATGATTTATTTTTGCCTTTTTATTTATTTTTTCTTTCTCTATAACTTTTTCAAGTGAAATTCATTTTTATTAAGTTCTACATTTTGTTTTTATGTGATTTTTTTTTTTTGAGTGTTTATTTATCTTCAATTTTCATAATACAGGTAACAAAAGGATTTTTATAAAGAAAAGTTAAACACCATAAAATTTCATGGATACATTTCTGAAAATAGCACTTGTGTGTGCGTGTGTTAAATTATATTTCGCAAGTTTTGTTATACGTACTTACTATTTTTTTTTTATCTAACTTTAAAATTTTAAAAACTGTAATACATATTCTAGAATTTATATGTCTAAATTAAACTGCAGTATGCATTTTAACGATAGATGAAAATATAAATTTCTGTGATACAAAATTTAATAGAAAAAACTGATCCTGTTAAATATATGTAATTGAAATGCCTGATTATATATACATCAGATCTTGCTTCTTTTTTACTCATAATGTTTAAACATACAAAAATTATATACAATGTAAATATTTTTGATGCTGCGGATAACGTTAGGACATAATCACATTTAAAACCGGTCATCAATATCCTTAATCAATTCTATGAAAAGTTATTCATGAATGGTATTTTAGCATGCACAAAAATGTTTAAAATATTTTCTTTTTACCATAGTAATTTATCGATATAAAATACGTATCATAAAAATCAGATTATTAGAATGATTTTAAAGGATATTTTGAATTAAGTTCATTTTTCACTTCACTGCATATGACCTGTAATCACCATAAAACACATATTTTTGGTTTTGTAAGCTGTCTAAGCAAATTTTGTATAGTTTTTGGTTTATTGTGGATTTTTTTTTCTTTTTTTTAATGTAATGTACCAAAAAAAAGTTCCTCATTAACTTGATGTATTTTATCAGATAATATAAATACAGTCATAATGAAGACCAAAAATGCTTGTTATCAAGATATGATATACAATCTATATTTATTACTGAGTATTCAAAATAAATAATATTTACAAATAATCTAGTATTTTTTTATTCATGTGTATCTTTTGCGTTTTCAAGAAACTAATTTTAAATAGACACTTTCAGAAATTAATCTAAGATAATTATGTACTGCGAAATTTGTATCGAATTGAAACATTGGAAACAGCTGATAACGTTTCGCCCTATAAGAAATAATAAAAGGTTCTATGTTAATTGAAATAATTTATTGTAATTAATGAGGAAGATATAGATTAATTTACACTTTAAAATGTTTTATGACAAGATGAGATTTTAAACTTATTTATAGCAGAACTATACATTCCAAATGGATAATATTCATCAACATATTTTTTTGTTCTCTTATATAAATCTCTCTAATTTTCAGGAAAATAATTTAACCTATATATCATCAAGCATAAGGCTACGTATATTGTTTTGATCGTAAAATATGCCATCATGAAACATTTGTATCATATCAAAGCAAACTTAAACTTTTGGTAAAGACTTACACAGTATTAAAAATAAATCGTTCCTCAAAATTAAATTTCTTATAATAAAAAAATACATAGTAACAATTGAAGCACATCCGCGATAAATGTTACAGCTAAGCCATCTTTCATAAATAGTTTACATACAAAGTATACAGTATACAGTTTACATAGTATACAGTACACAGATGGGTTAAAATTGTTACAAATTAATAGAATAGTTATTTTGTGGAAATCACAAATCATATGTAATTAAATGGGAATTGAACTTTATTGAAATTACTTTTTAAAATAATCCTAGTAACCTCACATAGTATGTCTGTGTACTATATTCTATGCTAATAAATTAATATGGTAAAAATAAAATATATTAAATATTAGTGACACGGTAAATTATCATTTTTATATCTGCCCACATCTACGTTTGTTCGAATTTTATGGTTAATTTTCCAAATTAATAATAATTTGCATAATAAAGTGTAAATACATAACGTATGGGATAATAATCTCTAAAATCCATAACGTACCCGCATGAACTCCACGAATAACTTACTTTATAAGCATTACTGATCACTATATTGGTTGAAGTTTTAACAACTGTTTACATACTTAGTATTCAGTTTTATTGATTCATGTTTTAACTAAAATCTTGAATAAACTTTGTGTATGAGTATAATCTGATATTGCTTTTTAGTAAATAGTAAAGATGAATATGGCTAAAGGTTTATTGTCGAAATCGCTATTTTATAAAATGTATCTCTAAAATGTATTTATTTTTAATGTATTTGAAACATCGAATTCGAAGCTTTAGTACTAATTTTGCATTCAATTACAATCTACATGATGTAGATATAATAAGATCAATTTCAAATGAATTTATTTTTATTTTATTTTTGGTTAAGGTATAAACTGTTTTTAGATTGTTTTGAACTGTAGAGACTATAAAGTTTTAAAGATTATACAATTATTATGTTATAAGAACAGGCCCAAAAAATTTAACGGGATAGCTAAAACTAACAGATACTTATTAGCCACTCATTTCTTTATAAGCCATTAAATTTTTAATTTATATACATTATAACATTTAATTATATGAGAATTTTATGGTTTATATAAAAATAAAGTTCTTTTCTAATAAAAAAAATCCCTGCCGGCTCGGGCCAGCAGGCGGAGGTAGATTTTGAAGTTAAGTATTAAATTCACCAAAAAAACTTAAATCAAGATTAGAGATAAACCCAGTTCCTCCACTAAGAATGAGCTCTAGGGAGCTAAACATTTTGTGAAAATTCTAATATACACGAATGCGCACACGCCTGTATATGGAATAGGTTTAAAAAATAGCTAAAGCAAATTCAGAGAACCTCAAAGTGTTAAAAAAAGTTAATACTTCTATAGTCGTGTTTTTATCATATTTTAATACGTTTTCTCAAACTCGCATGACGTTACATATTCACCAACTGAGGTCCATTTTATCATAGCAAACGCGGTAGCGTTAAGCTATAATATGATTAAGAAATAGAAAATGCAAACGACTTTCTTAAATTTCTGGCGAACCAGTTGACATACGACGATGATTTTTCTTTTGAAAGATAGAACTCGACGAGACGAATAAACTGATAGCATTAAAAAAATTACTATAGCTTTCAGTAGTTTTTTATTCAACCTTAAATGAAAAAATGAAGACACAAAATTCAACAAAGTGTAGCTAACGTTCTAGTGGGTGGATTAACTTCGTTTTTGTTTTATTTTGATCCTCTTGTTCAAACTTAAAATAGATTTTTTTTTATCTTTGTATGTTTGACGGTGGCTGAGAAAATCGAATTTGTGTTTTATAATGTCTCCATAAAACTATAGCAATCTCTCCTTTTCATTTTTTTAATTTTCTAATTCAATAATTTCTTTCGTGTTGCCACTCCCTAAACAGCAATACAATAATTTAAAAAAATGATAACACGTGTACTTTTGTTGTTATAAGTCAATAAAAATTGAAATTCAACTGATAGATTTTTTAAATTTTGAAATCGACGTCAACTTAAGCAGATAATGCATAATTTTCATAAATATATATACATGAACTTTCTTGATTAATATTTTGAACTGGGGTGATAGACACAATGGAGCACAAACGAGTTGATAGGGGAAAAAAAAAACAGGTTAAATCCCAAGCTTCTGTTCAGGAGCTAATGTAAGTTTTTTTTTTTTTTTTAATTATCATCATAACATCCTAACTTACACAAGCGAATAGTATGCAGTAATATAAATACTTCGCATCATAAGCGTACTTTAAAAAATAGCATTCCATCGATTTTAAATAAGGAAGAGATGTCATATACGCACTAGAGTACATAACTGGCGCGATAATGGCGTTTTTTGCCTGATACGGTAACTGAGCTATTGTTGTTTATTTATTAATTATTTTTTATTTACTTTTATTTTATTTTTTAAAATTATATAAATTGTTTTGTTCTATAGTTATTAATTAAACTTTTCATTATTTATTGTTATTTCCTTTTTTAAATAATAGAAAATAATTTAAAAATATATATGTAACTGCTATTTGAAAAAATATGTAACTGCTATTCGGTTTTCGTCAAATTGGCGTCAGAAAAAATCGCGCCAAACCCCTTGTGTATATGACATCTGTGCCTTAAATAATTAGGGTTTCGTTTAACTTTAAGTACTTTTGCTTGAGATATTGTCGAAAATGTACAGCAAAAGTATACGGTACTACTTGATTATCCCGTCGACCAATTTCGCCAAACTATTCGCCAAATGATACAAACTGACATAATTTTTATTTTAAATAACGGAAGAATAAATAAATTAGTAAAACATTAATAAAAATACTAATAAAAACTTGGGCACAGATGTCATATACGCTCCGTAATGGCGCGATTTTTTCCGACGCCAATTTGGCGAAAATCTCGTTAATATATCACCTATATCCGGGTTACCATATCAAGCAAAATAACGACACTTTGTCTCCAGTTAAGTACCCGGTGCGTATATGACATTGGCGTCAAAAAACATTGCGCCAATATATGACATATATATATATGACATCTGTGCCAAAACTTTAATTAAAAATCACTTGATGACGTAACAAACACGTGTATCGTGTTTAATGTCAAGTGAATGTAACATTTACTATCATCCATTATTGTCATTTAATCTCATAGTTTGGCGGTAATTTTTTAATCGACAGGATAATCAAGTTGTACCAAGTATGGTTCAGTTGTCACATACGCACCACGTTGGCGCGATATTTTTTCTGACGCCAATTTGGCGAAAACCTCGTTTTCGAATACCAGTTACCTATGTATTTTTAAAAAGGGTTTAACAATAAATTAAAAAAAGTTTAATTAATAAGAATAGAACAAAACAATTTATATAATTTTAAAAAAGAAAATAAAAGTAAATATACAATTTATTAATAAATCAACAACAACATCCGACACCATATCAAGCAAAATAACAAAACTTTGGCGCCAGTTAAGTACCACGGTTCGTATATAACATTGGCGTCAGAAAAAAATCGTGTCAACGTGATGCGTATATGACATCTGAGGCGTTTCAAGTACACTTCTGAACGTTACTTTGAAATCGGTGAGTTTCATCGCCAAAATCGCCAAGATGCTTAATGATCATCGCCATTGAATATAAAAATAATGCCATATTTGCAAACTTATAGGTCAAAATATAAGTGGAACCTCGGTTCACGACCGCCTCTGTTTATGACCAGTTCGGTTTATGTCCAACTTCGGTGATCAAAATTTGACTCGGTTGGCGTGCGATATCTCGGTTCACGATCAAGGCTGCCGAATAGTTCAGTTGGCAACCCTTACATAACTCGTGTTATTAGTCAAGTTTGGAGTAGGGTGTGCATATCAGAGTGCTTTGTGTACCTTTATTACTGTAAAAAAATTAACTTTTTGTTTTACTTTTTGTCAGGTTTGCGCTAATTTTAGCTCTCATTATGGCTTCTAAGAATGAAAAAGTGCTTAGTGATAGCAGTAGTAAGAAGCTTAAGCGAATTACTGTTCAATAAAAGGAATTGTAGCAAAACATGAGAACAATATTAGTATAACCGGTCTAGCTAAACAATACGATGTGGCCTAAACCTTCGATTTCCTCGATAATCTATATATATATATATATATATATATATATATATATATATATTATACTATCGTATGTGTCACAGAAATTGCAATTAGTTGTTAATTGTTTAATGGCAACGCTCGAATGAAACGCATCTCATTGGTTATAGGACAGCATTTAATGCATCTTCATACCTATAAGTGGGGGTTAACATAGGCAGGACTCTGTTCTGTCGCCAAATACCGCCAAGTTCGTCATCAACTTGTAAATGTATCGCCAAATTCCTATAGACTTCCATTGTAAACCAATAGGGTTTACTTGTTTAGAGAGAATCAACAAATTGAGATATTTTAATGCAACAAAAACTAATATCAGTTTAAGGAATTATATTAATTATATTTAAGGGAGCCCAAGTAAATTTAATTATGAATAGAAATAACGTGAATTTGATTTAAAAAGCTTGAACCTCTTAAAACAGTGTGCATTACTTGGTTAAATAGTGCATTATTGCGCGAAATAAGAAAAAAGTATTGGGAATATTTAAAAGCAACTCAGGTTTATTTATATTCAATATGTAATTATCAAAAAATTTAAATGACTAGTATTAAAAAATGCTCTGACGAGCACCAAAAAAGGCTAATATGTTTTTAAGTATGTAAAAGGGTTTGACAAGTGCTTCTAATTGGGCATGAAAAAGGACAAGGGGTCCCTTCTAGGCTGCAGCTCACTGTCAATGCCAACTTTGAAAATATCATATTTACGCTATTTTCATATAAAAAAAATCAGCCACAGTTACGATAAAAATGTGTAGTATAACGATACAGCCTGATTAAACATGAATGTAAGGCGACATAGCACCAAAAACCTTAGTTCTTGCAGCGTATCACACTCATGCAAGGCCACCAAGCACGCCCGCAGTGTAGAACTGTACAAAAAACTGATTTGTAGTGCAGTGCAGACTATTGCAGCACTCTGCACAGGAACAATTCCACATGTGCACGCATAACAGTATAATGCATTCATTGATTGTTGAAATTATATGCTAGTGGCTGTGGCTGTACAATGTACTATGCAGTACAGCAATGCATGTAAATTATAAACGAACATTAGACGCAGACACCTTTAATACGGAAGTACAAAAGCACAGTGTGAGTGTGCGCTGAGGTTCAAAAATTAAAAGCATAATAGGAATGTACAGTGTAGTATAATTTATAGAGAAATAATGGTATACAGTGCACTGTACAAAGTTGCATTGCAGACGCATGCGCAGTACAACAGTGCAACAGTGCAGTTAACATGTAAAGCACGACGCAAAGTTTTGCTAAAGTACCGCGAATTTATTTTACATAGAAAAAGCGCAAATATGATTTTTTCAAAGTTGGCATTGACAGCGAGCTGCAGCCTAGAAGGGACCCCTTGTCCTTTTTCATGCCCAATTAGAAGCACTTGTCAAACCCTTTTTCATACTAAAAAACATATTAGCCTTTTTTGGTGCTCGTCAGAGCATTATTTAATACTAGTTTCCAATATGACGTAATATTTTTTTCTTAATTCGTCAAACTATTTATTTCATTTTGAGTTTTCATGCGGAAATCTTGCTCTAGAAAACTTATGACGTGATATTCAATTTGTTTTCAATTCGTCAAACTATTTATTTAATCTAATTTTTCATTTGAACTTGCAACAGAAAAGCAATTGTTGTGGTGGGAATTTTATTGCTTTTTTTTAATTGATGGCAACTGTTATAACGAAAAATATTTATTTTTTCTTGTCATTGTTTTGTAAGAGCTGGTTTTATCAGAATCTTGTTAAGACGGTATTCAAAATTTTGAACCCTCCCCATTTCCATTCCTTGGACCGATTTTGCCCATTTCCAATCCCCGCCGAGATATTAGCCATCTCAAAGTTGTTGGCGAGTTTGAAGACGATCCGTGCATAATTGCGACTTTTATCGTGCGGACAAAATTTAGTACATACATACATACACACACACACACACACACACACACACACACACACACACACACACACACACATATATATATATATATATATATATATAAACTTTTTTAGGTGGGGGTGATTTTGGGTTCCTGGGGTCCTATAATGAAAAGTTATGAAGGAATTTTTAAAAAGTCGCACCATGGTAACGACTGCAATAGGTAGTATTTCTTATGATATCTACCTAAAAATCCACAAACTACAATGCAATGTACATATATATATATATATAGATATATTATCTTTCTACTCTAAAAAAAAAGTAACTACCGCTGTCACCGCCGCCGGTTTTGAATTTTTTGTGACCGGAGGTCTTTCTTCGTTAGAAAAATAATGCATACAAAAATATGAAAATCGGTAGTGTTATACAGAAATGTTTGATAAACACGCTGATGTAGACAGTTTTGAAATCGAAGAATTATTTTAAGAGATATTTAATGCTAAAGTTGGACAAAATCGTTCCACTAAAAAAGTTTTATAGCAGCAAAAACTATTCATCGGAATTTAATAATTTTTAGTTCATTTTATACGTTATAATTTCCCGGTGTGCAGATTCCATTATTTTTTTTTTTTTACTTGACTCATTTTTCGAGGTTTTATATCTATTTTAAATTCAAATTTTCAGCATTTCGAGAGATAATTTTTACAGATTTTAGAAAGTGATATTAATTTAAACTGTTGCCAACTGTATAAACAGCGGAAACAATAATGTTTGCTTAAAAAAAAAATATATTTATACGTGTAATAAATTAAAAATTTATTTACACGTGACTATTATAAACAGAAAAAAACATTTGGAATTAGAATTAAATAATCTCTCTATTCTAAAAAAAAGTAACTACCGCTGTCACCGCCGCCGCCGGTTTTGAATTTTTTGTGACCGGAGGTCTTTCTTCGTTAATATTAAGAAAAATAATGCATGCAAAAATATGAAAATTGGTAGTATTATACAGAAATGTTTGATAAACACGCTGATGCAGACAGTTTTCAAATCGAAGAATTATTTTAAGAGATATTTAATACTAAAGTTGGACAAAATCGTTCCACTAAAAAAGTTTTATAGGAGAAAAAACTACACATCGGAATTTAATAATTTTTAGATCATTCTATACGTTATAATTTCCCGGTGTGCAGAATTCCTTTATTTTTTAAATTTGACTCATTTTTCAAGGTTTTATTTCTATTTTAAATTCAAATTTTCAGCATTTCGAGAGATATATTTTACTTATTTTAGGAAATGGTATTAATTTAACCTGTTGCCAACTGTATAAACAACGGAAACAATAATGTTTGCTTCAAATTAAAAATTTATTTACACGTGACTATTATAAATGGAAAAGATACTTTCAAATTAAAATTAAATAATTGCGTATAAAAAGCAGGAACTTATTGAAAATTACGTCATAAAAAGTACAGACGTGAATTTTAAAAGAGAAAGGATATTGTAAAATAATAAATTCATTAACATGCGTTAGAAGTCTTAAATAGGAGAAATTACGTCGTATTTACGTCACTTTACAGTTATTACATAAAATGAACACAAAATAATATTGCAAAAAAAAAATAAATTTAAAAATTGTGCTATACATTTATGTGATATTTTGAGAGGATCTTTTCAACTATTTTTGTTAGGAAAGCGCAAATAATATTTCATTTCTAACTATTTTAACTAAGTATTATAATTAAGTATTTTCACGTGAATATTTAAAAGAGAAAGAATAGCTTGGTCAAAATTACGTCAGATTAAAAACGATTAATTTAAAATGTCTCATTTAAAAGAACTTTCTTTTCGCTTTGTTAAAAAATACCAGGCGACAAACACTCTGTTTACTTAATTCCTTTTATATTAGCTTATTTTGAAATGTTGTTACACGTGTCTACGTCATCAAGTTATTTTTATTTCGACGTTTTATTTGTATTTTTATTAATGTTGTACTAATTTATTTGTTTTTTCGTTATTTAAAATAAAAATTATGTCAATTTGTATAATTTGGCGAGTGGTTTGGCGATTTATATAATTTGGCGAAATGGGTCGACGGGATAATCAAGTAGTACCGCAGCGGATTTGGCGTTAAAATTCCCCAAGTCCATTTATAGGGAGATCGCCACTGTTTTTTTAATTATAATTCAATCTTTCGAAAACTTTTTAAAGCCGATCAAATTAGCATGTATTTAGAGTCTGCGGTGTCTGGACGGGGGTTGGCGAGCGTAGCTCGTAGGGGGCCGAGCCCCCTAGTTATGTACAAAAAGCAGGAACTTATTAAAAATTACGTCATAAAAACTATAATTACACGTGAATTTTAAGAGAGAAAGGAATTTGTAAAATAATAAATTTATTAACATGCGTTAGAAGTCTTAAATAGGAAAAATTACGTCATATTTATGTCACATTAAAGTTATTACATAAAATGAACACAAAATAATATTGCAAAACGGATTAAATTTACAAATTGCGCTAGACATTTATTTGATATTTTGAGAGGATACTTTTCAACTATTTTTCTTAGGAAAGCGCAAATAATATTTCATTTCTAACACAAGTATTTTCACGTGAATATTAAAAAGAGAAAGAATAGTTTGGTCAAAATTACGTCAGATTAAAAACGATTAATTTAAAATGTCTCATTTAAAAGAACTTTCTTTTCGCTTTGTTAAAAAATACCGGGAGACAAAGATTCTGTTTACGTAATTCCTTTTATATTAGCTTATTTTGAAATGTTGTTACACGTGTCTACGTCATCAAGTTATTTTTATTTCGACGTTTTATTTGTATTTTTATTAATGTTGTACTAATTTATTTGTTCTTTCGTTATTTAAAATAAAAATTATGTCAATTTGTATAATTTGGCGATTTATATATTTTGGCGAATTTGATCGACGGGATAAACAAGTAGTACCGCAGCGGATTTGGCGTTAAAATTCCCCAATCAAAGAGAAATGAATAGAAATTCGTTTATAGGGAGATCGCCACTGTTTTTTAAATTACTAGGGGGCTCGGCCTCCTACGAGCTACGCTCGCCAACCCCTGTCCAGACACCGCAGACTCTAAATGCACGCTAATGTGATCGGCTTTAAAAAGATTTCGAAAGATTCAATTATAATTTAATAAACAGTGGCGATCTCCCTATAAACGGATTTCTATTCATTTCTCTTTTATTGGGGAAATTTTAGCGCCAAATCCGCTGCGGTACTACTTGATTATCCCGTCGACTAATTTCGCCAAATTATATAAATCGCGATGTATTAAATTATAATTCAATCTTTCGATATCTTTTTAAAGCCGATCACATTAGCGTGCATTTAGAGTCTGCGGTGTCTGGACGGGGGTTGGCGAGCGTAGCTCGTAGGGGGCCAAGCCCCCTAGTATAAATAAAATATATCATGCACATTATACACTTATACAGTTTGAGACATTTATCTTTTATACTAACTCGATAAAACGTCATTACAAACAGTGTTGTCTTTAGTAATAATTTCTATTGATTCACGGATAATTAAATCATGATAATTTTTTAAGGGGAATATAATTTTTCTATCTTCGAAATGAACTTGTATATTCTGCTTTTGGTTAAGTCTTGACAGGGCTGTTGTCGGTCGGTTGTACTTCAAATCTCTCAGATCTATTTATCATAATTTATATAATATGACTTGTATCATAATTATATAATAAATATTTTATCTTAAAAAAATAATAATAATGAACGAAAAAATCAGGTTGATACTATCGTGAAAATTGAAATATTTTCAGGAGCGACGTTGTTCTACTGGACATAAAATATTAGAAAATATTTTATTTATTTTTATTCATACTGGGTTAGTACTTTTTTGAACACATATGTCTGATTCATGTGTGACGTTTAATAATACAAGAAATTTACGAAACCACCATTCCATTTGCAAAATATTATTCGAAATTTTAAATACTTCTATCTTGTTCTTTTTCGTTCAACTTAATGAGCATTTTCTGCGTATTCTTTTTGTAAAATTAAATAGCCTTAGAAAAATACAGTAAAATTAAAAATATACCGCTGTATTAATAAAATTCCGATACTATATCCTTGGAACAGTATATTTAACATGCAAAAGATGTTTTTCCCATTTCTATCCACTTCATGTATATTGAAATAGAAAAATATTGGACAAGTGCACGCATTATTTTGCAAGAGAAAAAAGTTGCATACATGAGTGTGTATGTGCATTTAAATTTGTTTTATTACAAAATATTTTTATACACTGTGGAACTATATATTTAGAGTTATCTTTGTTTTCATTAATAATGTAGACAAATTTGATAATTTAAAAAAAATGTATGATAACTCTTTCCTAACGTCTATTAAAAATTTAATTATAATCAAAATTTATAAAGTAATATTGAAATGAATCATTGTTATGTATACATATTAAAGAAAAATCTTACCATTTTTTTCAATAGTAAAAAGTTATTATTTGTCGGTCATAGTTTTCGAAACAATGAAAACAATATTGTCTGTAATATATTAAAAATAAAACAAATCTTAATATTAACTACGCTTTGTAACAAACAATACTTTTAAAAACCACTTTTGCAAATTTAGGAATGTATTTATAAGATAAACATATTTCTACAGCAATATATATGTATGCAACTATATTTGTTTACAAACGCATGATCCTTACAAGTAAAACATTCATAACACATTAAAAAAAAAACACTTTCAATATTTGTTGATGTTTAATCTACATTATTAATTCAATCATTTTATTGATTTTACTTTTTTTTTCAAACCATACTAGTAATTTGCCGTTTATAATATAAAATGTAAAATTCGAATCTGACTTTATTTTATTTAGCAGTTTTTATCATATTTTATTATATGAACTAATGATGCTAAAGTGGTTACTATGATAAGGAGAATTCTACAAATCAAATGTCTATTAAGATCTTGTAAAATATCTATTTAAAAAATTGACTATCAATACATATATTAATGCATTTCTTGAAAGAAGTAAACCTTTACATTTCTTATAGCGATGCAGGGAGGATAACATAGTTTTGTTTCTCATTTTGTTAAGGTTATTGAGTTTTTTTAGCGCTAAAATAGTTCCACTGTATGCGGTATTTCAAGCGTGTTATAATTCTGTAAAATGTCAGGCGATATGAAAACGAGGAGAATTCTTTTCAAAGAAAATTCCATTTGGAAGAATATCATGAACAAAGTCATAACGCTGCCGATCCCAGGTATTACATGTGTAATACATATGAAATCGTTATATCTGAGATATAGACTTCAAAGATGTCATAGGTAGTTTTTTTCTTCATCTATACTACGCCAAGTTGCTGCTTCAAAAGGTAAGGATTTGAAAAATTACAATTTATTTTTTCTCGCTGTAACATCATCTGTAATAGTTAATCGTAAATGCTACGTCAAACGTGGCAAATGATGTGCGTTCGTATTGTAAATAGTTTTATAAATATTCAGATCTTGGTGCAATAACTATTGTACTCTTATGGAAAGCCACATGGATACAAAATTTATAACGATTACATATATTAAATTCAGTAATACGGAAATAATATGACTTGACCTCAAATACGACTGAATCACCATGGCAAACTAGAATCATTACCTATCATGGGATATCACTGAATAAATTACATAAGAAAAAAATTAATAGAATTAAGAAATATTTTATTAATATCTTTTTAAGTTTGATTCGATTTTCATAAAATTTCATATAACTCGACAGCATTCTGCAACGATTATATATATTAAATTTCAAAGCATTCGGTAGGATAGTTTTTGCGCTGTTATATGCGGAAAGACGGACGGACAGACGGATGGAACGGACGACCGACTATAGGAGCTGCATATTTATATAATTACGAACGCTAAAAAGACTTTAAATGTACCTACTTATAATGTATTAGCAATAATACATCGCAATAAATTGTGTTAAAATTTTTTAAATTAATTTTATTCTAACTTTTTCATATAATTTCTTCTTGATAGTGAGAACTGTCTAAATCCTCTAATTTTTCTGCACATATTGCAAGTCTGATGTTCGAAACTGTTTATTTTCTTTATTCTAATTCAAAATCTATGGCCATAAATTCATTCCAGTTACAGTATCTGTATATCACAATCAGTTTAGGAATATTAAAAGAAATATTGTTTTAAAAGAAAAAAAAGAATCTTTTTCCTGCTCTACAAAAATAAGAAAAAATATATATGTAATGCAATGCTTCTAAAAATGTTAATTTACTAATATACATTTTAATATGTTACAGTACATTAATGTTTTAATATATTCATTTTAATACGAGCAATATGTGTTGTTTTGACGTAATCCTGTTTTGTAGATAGGAATTTCATTAAAAAAATAATAATGTCAATCAAAATTATTTAGTTCTGTTGTGTATTTTAAATTTCACCTGTTAAATAAAAAATAAATTATCATAAATGTTAAGTAGAATAAAATATTTATTTTGTTCCGAATTAAAATTATTTAATTACTTTTAAATTATTTCAAAGTTGCTAAGAATTGCATATTTAGTTTTGCTATCAAATTTGTGTCTTTACTTATTAGCTTTCAATCATAATGTAATTAAAACTACAAAATAAAATTCTAATGAAGTATGAAATATTATTAATTAAGTTTTGGTATCTTTGTATCACAAATAATTTGGTAATGTTAACAAAAATACTTTTAAGAAAAATAAAATAACGCTTCTCTTCTGCTGTAAAAAATGGAAAAAAAGTATTGTGCAACGCTTCTAAAGAAAGTTAATTTACTAAATTATGTTTTAGCACGTGATCGTATGATAATGTTTTATCATATTCCGCTTAATACAAACAGTATTTGTTTTTGAGACGTAACCTTATTTTGTTGAATGAAATTTCATTTTAGAAAAAACATATTAATAATTTTAATTAAAATGCTTACTTAAGATATATGTTTTTAAATTTCACATGTTAAATAAAACCTAAATTATTAACCGCTATTAAACGTTAATTATTAAACGTTATATAATATGAAATATTTATACATTGCAGTTTACTCATTTTTATCAGGCGTTACTTGTACCAAAAAATTGGGTATCCTGCATGTCTGTGCTTAATACGTTAAACAGTCATAATGAAGTTACTTAGAAACAGTTTAATTAAATACTTAAAAATCCATTTTTTATAATTTTATTTTTAAAAAAATCCCTGACGGTTTGGCTTACAGCCCCAGGTAGATTTCGAAGATAAGTACTAATTTCAACAACAAAAACTAAATCATGATTAGAGATAAACCCACTTTACCATAAACCCACTTTAACAATTTTACCTGGGCACTTTTGAACAGTTTTTAATATCATTTTTATATAAGAGCTGGTTTTATCAGAATCGTGTTAAGGCCAGTAGTCAAAAATTATTTTTCCATGCTTAACAAATCTAAAATTTTTAACACATTTTCGGATTCATTTTTTAAAATGAAAAACGTGAAACTTGCTGACGTGATTTTTTAAGACATTTATAAGCGAAATATGTTTTTATTTTTCGTTCAGTTAATTAGAACTTAATTTATAAAAATTATTTTTTCCGTCGGACCATATTTTTCGTTTCCTACACAATCACATCGAGAAATTCTGGTCGAAATGCCCACTATGACATCGTTTTTAAAAATATATTATGCCTCTATCAAAAACTAAACCATTAAGGAACATTCTTTAGTTTCTGAAAAAGAGATCCTACCATTTTGATGCATTTTAAAGCAAAGTTGAGGACATCATTCATACGATATTCTTTTCGTCAACCTCGATGTAAATTTACTTTTATTTTTTGCTGTAAGCGTTGGTCTTATGAAAAACTTGTCAATATAAAAGTTGTAGACAATATTAATAAGATATATAGTAAAGTTATTTTTGTTTTCATTTAATTTTTTTTCTGCATTAAGAACTGGTCCTATCAAAAACTTGTCAGTATAAAAGTTGTAGATAGTATTAAGACAATTTATGAAAAAAATGGATTTGAAATCTTGAGAATTGATGAAATTATGAATTTTTTTCACCCCAAAACCCGATTTTTATATCCCTTGAGTCCATTTTTAGTTTTATTAATAATCAGTCGTACAAATATTTTTAACCATTTTTTTTAAAGTAAAAATAACTTTAAACTGAGTCGATATGTATTATAATTAAGAAGTTATGGGGTTTTTTTTTTTTTTTTTCATAAAACCCCTCCCTATTTTTACACCCGTGGTCTGATTTTGCCCATTTACAAACTTGACCGAGATTTTATGCCTTTGACTTTATGTATCAGTTTGGAAAAGATTTGTGTAGAATTATGGAAGTTATCGTGTCCATAAAAAAGTGATATATACATATACATATATATATAGTTTTTTACTGGGAGTGGTTTTGGGTTCCAGGGGTCATGATCGGTGTAGGTCTTCAAAACTTTTTCTGAAATTCCAACATAGGGGAGATCCTAATTGGTAGTATTCCATACGAAATCTACATAAAACATGCCATTCCCCTTTTTATTTGTAAAAACAGTAATTTTGTGTTTAATAAAAACCTAATATAATTTCAAATTCAGCTGTGCATCTGTGCTGAAAAATTCTTACGATTTATTATTATTATTATTTTTTTTAAATATCTTCAAAGTTCATTTTAAAAATCATCTTTGTCCTTTAAAATAAAACGATTAAAAATTCATAAAAATTCCTATTCACCTTGGTTTTTAGGTAGATTTCGTATGAAATACTACCTATTGGGATCGTTCCTATGTTCTAATTTCTGAAACATTTTTGCAGATCTACACCGATCATGACCCCTAGAACCCAAAACCACCCTCAGTAAAAAACTTTATATGTCTATCTATCTATCTATCTATCTATCTATATCTATATCTATATCTATATCTGTATATATATATGTATATATATATATATATCACTTTCTTCTGGACACGATAACTTTCGTAATTCTGCACCAATCTCTTCCAAACTTATACATAAAATCAATGGGCATAAAATCTCGGTCAAGTTCGTTAATGGGCAAAATCGGACCAAGGGGATGGAAATAGGGAGGGGTTTTGTGAAAACCGAAAACCCCCATAACTTCTTGATTTTTGTACATATCAAATCAGTTTAAAGTTTTTATTACTTCTAAAAATAGGGCCAAAATTTTATGTATCACAGATTTTTGATAAAGTTAAAAATGGGCTCAAGGGGCGCAAAAAATGGGCTCAAGGGGCGTTTTGGGAGAAAAAAATTCATAACTTCGTCAATTCTCAAGATATCAATTCCAATTAATTTTATTATAAATCTCCTTAATATTATCTACAACTTTTATATTCACAAGTTTTGAATAGGACCAATTCGTACCGCAAAAAAAAAAAAAAAAAATTAAAAACGAAAACAAGATGGGGGTTTGAAGAAGTAAAAAATCCATAACTCCGTCAATTCAAAAGATATAAAATCCCCATGAATTTATCATATATCTTCTTAATATTGTCTACAACATCTATATAGGCAAGTTTTGGATAGGACCAATTCTTACAGCAAAAACAAATTAAAAATACATAGCGGTTGAAGAAAAAAATCATCTGAGTAAGGGTGTATTCATATCCAAACTGCTTATTTTCTGACTCATTTCACAATTCATTTTTGCTCTCAAAGGCTTCCAATTTGTACGTTTTCTTACTCAGAAACTATAGAATGTACCGTAATGGTCGATTTTTTTTATAGACGCAGAATATATTTTTAAAAAATGCTGTTAAAGTGGGCATTTTAAACCGAATTTCCCGAAGCGGATTGTGTTGGAAAAACCATTGCATTAAGGATGCACTCAAATCCAAACTGCTTATTTTCTTACTCATTTTTAAATTCATTTTTGCTCTCAAACGCATCCAATTGCTGGATTCTCTTATCCAGAAACTATATAATGTAAAGTAATGATCAATTTTTTGATAGAGGCAGAATATATTTCAAAAAATGATGTCAAAGTGGGAATTTTGAACAGAATTTTCCGAAGCGATTCTGTTAGAAAGAAAAATGTTGCTCTACTGAGAAAGTAATTGTTTATTAATCAAGTTTTAATTAATTGAAAGAAAAATAAAAACACAGGTCGCTTATAAATCTTTTCAAAAATCACGTCAGCATGTTTCATATTTTTACTTTCTTCTATCTTTACAAGAAGAAAGTATTGGATTCGTGAAAATTTTCGACTTCCGGTTTTCGACGGATTTACACGTTTTAGAATGCCCAGAACACGATTTGATGGTTTTTAGAAAATGTCTTTCTGTGAGTCTGTCTGTCACTCTGTCACTCTGTCACTCTGTCACTCTGTCTGTGAGTCTGTATGTGACAAAAATTTTGTGGGCAAAAATTTTGTCTATCTCAAGAACTAATGCACAGAATTTCACAAAACCTATTATTTAGTTATACCTTGATATAAACTAGACCTGATTAGTTTTTGGTGAAAATCGCCCGACAGGTGGCGCTGCTATGCGGCATATTTCACGATTTCTGCAATAGCTATATCTCAAGAACTAATGCACGGATTTTCATAAAACTTCAGATTCTGTTAGTCCAGAATATAGTTTGGTGCTGATTACTTTTTTGTGAAAATCGCCCAACAGGTGGCGCTGCTATGCTGCATTATTCATGATTATCGCAATAGCTCTAACTCAAGAAAAAATGCACGAATTTTCATCAAACTTCAGATTTCGTTAGTCCTTGATATAAATTAGTGCTGTTTAATTTTTGGTGTAAATCGCCCAACAGGTGGCGCTGCTGTGCTGCATTTTCACGATTTTCGCAAGAGCTGTATCTCAAGAACTATTGCACGGATTTTCATCAAACTTTAGATTTAGTTAGTCCTTGACATGAATTGACGTGTAAATTAGTGCTGCTTAATTTTTGGTGTAAATCGCTCAACAGGTGGCGCTGCTATGCTGTATTTTTTGCGATTTCCGCAATAGCTTTATCTCAAGAACTAACGCTTAGATTTTCAACAAACTTCAGATTCAGGTATACCTTGATATCATTTAGTGCTGTTTATTTTTAGTGTAAATCGCTCAACAGGTGGCGCTGCTATGCTACATTTTTCAGAATTCCCGCTGTAGCTCTATCTCAAGAACTAATGCACGAATTTTCATCAAACTTCAAATTCAGATATACTTTGATATGAATTGGTGCTAAATTCATGTAATTTCTTGTACTATTTAAATGATTTAATTGATGTGATTTATATAGAAGAAAGTTTTGTGATGGCCACAACATACTAGTTTTTATTGTTATTAAAAATGAATCTGAAAATGTGCCAGAAAATTTCGAGTTGTTGAGCATGGTAAAATATTTTTTTAAATGTCGCCTTAACATGATTCTGATAAAACCAGCTATTTTATAAAAATGAAATAAAAACTTGTCAAAAGCAGACAGATAAAACTGTTAAAGTGGATTTATATCTAATAATGATTTAGTTTTTGTTGGTGAAATCAGTATACTTAACTTCGAATTCTACCTCTGCCTGTAGGCCGGCCGGCAGGGATTTTTTGAAATATGTTGGATTTTTATTAAACGCAAAAGAAATGTTTTTACAAATAAAACGGGAAATGACATGTTTTTACTATAAAACAATAATAAACATATTTTTACTTTCTTCTATCTTTACAAGAAGAAAGTATTGGTTTCATGAAAATTTTCGAATTCCAGTTTTCGACGCATTTACACATTTTATGAGTCAGAGATTCCAAAAAACATGTTTTTACAAAATGTCTGACTGTGAGTCTGTCTGTCTGTCTGTCCGTCTGTCTGTCTGTCTGTCTGTCCGTCTGTCTGTCTGTATGTGACACAATTTTTTTGGGCGCTCTATCTCAAGAACTAATGGACGAAATTTCACAAAACTTCATATTTAGTTAGACCTTGATATAAACTGGAACTGATTAGTTTTTGGTGAAAATCGCCCAACAGGTGACGCTGCTATGCAGCATTTTAACGATTTCTGCAATAGCTGTATCTCAAGAACTACTGCACGGATTTTCATAAAACTTCAGATTCAATTAGTCCAGTATATAGTTTGGTGCTGATTACTTTTTTGTGAAAATCGCCCAACAGGTGGCGCTGGTATGCTGCATTGTTCATGATTATCGCAATAGCTCTAACTCAAGAAAAAATGCACGAATTTTCATCAAACTTCAGATTCAGTTAGTCCCTGATATAAATTAGTGCTGCTTAATTTTTGGTGCAAATCGCCTAACAGGTAGCGCTGCTGTGCTGCATTTTTCACGATTTCCACTAGAGGTGTATCTCAAGAACTATTGCACGGATTTTCATCAAACTTCACATTTAGTTAGTCCTTGACATGAATTGATGTATAAATTAGTGCTGTTTAATTTTTAGTGTAAATCGCTCAACAGGTGGCGCTTCTGTGCTGCATTTTTCACGATTTCCACAAGAGCTGTATCTCAAGAACTATTGCACGGATTTTCATCAAACTTCAGATTTAGTTAGTCCTTGACATGAATTGATGTATGAATTAGTGCTGTTTAATTTTTGGTGTAAATCGCTCAACAGGTGGCGCTGCTATGCTGTATTTTTTGCGATTTCCGCAATAGCTTTATCTCAAGAACTAATGCTTGGATTTTCAACAAACTTCAGATTCAGGCATACCTTGATATCGTTTAGTGCTGTTTACTTTCAGTGTAAATCGCTCAACAGGTGGCGGTGCTACATTTTTTCAGAATTTCCGCTATAGCGCTATCTCAAGAACTAATGCGCGAGTTTTCATCCAACTTCAAATTCAGATATACTTTGATATGAATTGGTGCTAAATCGTTGTTATTTCTTGTACTATTTAAATGATTTAATTGACGTGATTTATATAGAAGAAAGTTTTGTGATGGCCACAACATACTAGTTAAATATTGGATTGAGATGTTTTTAAATGACTATGTTATGGCTGTTTAACGAGTATATATAGCTGTATAACGAGTTAACATGCATGATACCCCATTTTCTGGTACAGGTAATACCTGATAAAAATCAATAAGTTTGTAAAGATATATTATAACACAAGCATTGATTAAACAATTTCTGTTTATTATTACTTGAAGAAATAGCTATTTTATTCTGAAATAAAATCGGTATGGTTTTAAACGCTTTCAGTGCCATTCCGAAATGCATGTTTTGTTTTATTATTGAAATTGTATGTGTATTTATAAACATTCAATTATAATGCAACTAAAAATATAACTAAAATTCTAATTAAACATGAAGTATTGATAAGTAAAAAAAAAAAAAAAAAAAAAAACTACAAATAAATAAATAAATAAATAAATAATATATATCTGCGCCCGATAAAAAAATAATATGTAATTTGAAAGTATAATTACATTTGTTTAAATTCATTTATCACGTTAATAATCACGAAGTGCAATCTTATGATCGAAAAAAAAAAGTATCGGATTACTATTTGTTGGCTTCCAAGATGGAAGATTAATCATAGAAAATTCTAAAATAACACTTAATGATTGGAATGAATGTTATGGGAAAAAGGTAATTTCCTACTTCATTTAGGAACATAGAGCTTGTTAATAACCTTTCATAATTGTGTAATAATAAAGATTTTGATTAAGCTCAATTTTCTGGATAAGTACACTATTGTGCTATCTATTTTTTTCAGGTACATATTTATTATTTTATGTTTCTAAATTTACTACAACTCCAAATGGCACATTAAATAATTACGCAATATATTGTTTAATAAAGAATGTTGTATTGTAAAATATCATGCCATCACTTTATTGTGTTTTTAATTTTTAAGTTCTTGAAAAATTGAAAAATAGGATGGAGAGATAAGGAATGAATTATTACAATTTTAGAATGTATTTTTAAATTAATATACAGCAGTTTATTTAGATCATGCTTAAATTAATAAAATTTTAGATAGGCATAATTATACTTTTAAGGGGAAAAAAATCGCTTCTTAATAAGTCCATAAAATCAAAAAATATGCAAGGCCTTTAAATATATATATATATATATATATATATATATATATATATATATATATATATATATATATATATATATATATATATTCTTCAGGAGCAAAGGAGGCGTGCTACTGCTTTGAAGGGATGAGTAAAACTGAGAAGAAACAAGAAATGGAAATGAAAAAAGAGAAGTTTAGAAAACAGCCAATAGGAAGGCAGAAAGCGTCAGGCAATAACAGAATAAATATTTCTAATTTGAAGGAGACAACATTGAAGGAGGAATATGAGACGGATTGAATAAACAGCAAAGTCAGAAACGTAAAAGGAAATTACAAGAAAATACAATATATATTATATTTATAATAAAGAAAAATTATGAAAGTAAAAAATAAAATAAATTAAATATAATAATAAGAATAATAAAAATAATAAAAATAAATAATATAAAGATTAAAAATATATTAAAAGAGCGCAGAATAATAATAAAAATAATAATGATAATTATAAATATGCTTGAACTTAACAAATTTTACTATATTTCATCTCTGCATTTTAAATTTTGTACATTTCTGCTTTATCTCCCTATGTCGTGGAAAGATTAATAACATTTCAGCAATTGTATTTGTAGATAAATTTTCCCAGTAAATATATTTTCCTATAAATAAGCAAACATCAACCATATACAGAATTTATTTAATACCTCTGAAGAACAAAAGTATAATTATTCTTTATTTTATTTCATTTTCTTCCAAAAATTATTTAATGCTTCAGATTTTGTAATTAATCATTATTAAAATTACAAATGAATAATTATAAAATACCGTAATGTCTCTTACCGTTGTTTACTCTCTACATCATAGTTGTAAAATGTTTATGACTACATTTCGTTTTTGCACTAATCTAGTGATTCAGATCTATTTTGTCGCAAATGTTTTTGAATTATTCATCCATTCATATATAGCACTGAGGTTCACTATACGACGTTCCTTATCTAAAAAACGAAGCTGGTTACAAACACACATAAAAGAGTCTCGTTATATTATGGAATTTTTAGAGAGATTCTTGCAGTACATAGTTATGATACAGCTACTTTAAATGTACCGATACGTGTTAATATGGCGCATAGAAACATGCTTTCCATTGAATAGTGAGCACGTTGTATTTATCAGAACTAGACGTTACAGAAAACTAGAACGGAATTCCCTAATAGTACAGTCTATGAGCGACAGATCCTGGAAATTCGTATTCAATTGTAATAAGAGTTTGAATAATATATCATGGACTAAATACAGTGTGTCCATGTATAACCTGACCGACCTTTATTTTCGCAACCGATGGTCCTAGAGACATACTTCCAAATACATAAGTGGTCAAAATTAGGTGCAGAGTTAAGATTAAAAAAAAAGTTTGAAGCGAAAAAACAATTTAGCGAAGAATTAGAGAATTTAAATTTTTATACTGTCTCCCGGTCCTATAAGTTATATTTAGTAAAATTTTCCAGTTACACTGACAAGTAATGCAAAAAAAAAATTTTATATGTAATAATTTTTTTAGATTGTCCACATGTCCACTTACATTAAAAAAGCATTTTTCATGTGAGAAATACGAATTATACAATCAAATAAGTTTTTGAAATTTATCAAAAGCAATATTTTTTTATTAGCCGCATGCTAAGAGTTATTCGACCAAGATTTTGCTACTTACTGCATCCTTTTATATTCTGATAATTTCAGAGCATACATGTCTGTTAAATTTGTGTTTCATTTATATTATTTTATTTATTTATTCATAGGGAAGTTTTTTTTTAATGGATGTTAGCCGTAAGAAAATAATGAACTCTTTATTTTGTTTTAAGGGCGAACGGATTAATCTTTCGTAATCCAGCTCTGCGGGATATAGATAAATTAAAAAATATTTCACGCTTTAGAATTGTTTTTAAAACTATAGACAATCAGTAAACTGAGATGAACTTTGCCAACAAATTCCATTTGAAAATAAAAAACCCTATTTGGTGATCTAAAAATTTAAATTGTACGATTACAAATATGTTAGATTTGTGTTTTTTTCAATATTATTCTTTTATTTGTTTATAAAAGAAGTATTAATTTCGTTAATTTGTCTTTCACAAATATGTTAGATTGGTGGGGGTTTTTTTTATTATTATCCTTTTATTTGTTTATAAAGGAAGTATTAATTTCGTTATTCAAAAATAGTCAGAAACAAATGCTGAAAAATGTTTGTAGCTTTATGGGCAAAATGTTTATTATTATTATATGTATTGAAACCGGCACGTGATACGATAAACTTAAAAAAAAATCATGCTTAAAAATTATTTTAGAAAATGTAATACATCAGTAAATTAAGATACAGTTTTTAAACAAACTGCATTTGAAAGTAAATTTTTTCCCTATGCGACGAAAATTGAAAATGTACGATGGTCAGAAGATTAAAAAATTGCAGTAGCGAAAATTTCAAGACCAAAATTTTATCGTGAAGTGTTGCCATTCGCAAAATGACGTCAGCGTTACGCACAGATACGCTTGTTCTTTATAATATGGATACTTAATCAGTAAAATATAATAAAGATCAGTTATAAGATTGTGGTTATCAATTGAGGCTCTTATGCTTGGTATTCCGGAATGAAAAACAGCAATTTTCACCTTTTCAAAAGTTGCATACGCACTTCTCATATCCATATTAATCATTTTTAAAAAATGTCTATTTTGTTTGATCATTTAAAAATCATTTAACTCAAAACTTTAAGTCACGATTGTCAGCAACATCTTTTATGTGAACAGACGCACTGTTTACCTGAGATTCTAATCTCAAATCCGGAGAGTAAAAATTTCAGTAATTTATGCTTTTTAGCCGCATTTATGGTAAAATGTTTAGTTTTATCTAAGAAATTGATCGTTTTCTTTTAAATATGATTTCATTTTCCCTTTAAATAAGCATTTCGCCTAGTGTCTGAAACTTAGTATTGGTACACATGCAAAAGGAAAAACAATATAGAAAATTTATGAGGAAAAATGCGTGCTTTCAAAAGCAGTATGTAATTCCCGTTATTATGCCCCTAATATAATATTCTGCTCCTAATGGAATTTTGCGCCACTAAACCCAATACAACAATTTTTATCGACAATTTTGCATTTTTATGAGAAAATAGCATGAATAAAGATAAAAATACCTCATTGTTTCTCTCTTGTCTGCAATAATGAAAGCTATCTATTTTTCACCATTTTGAAGAAATTTCATAAAAGACTTTTTAAATTAAAATATAAAAGTGGGAATATTTAAAAAAAAAAAAAAAAAAAAAAAAAAAAAAAAAAAAAAAAAAACAGATAGTGCGATCACATCTAGAAATGAAGAGATTTTAGTTTAAAAAAAAAAAAAAAAAAAAAAATATATATATATATATATATATATTAGTAAAATTAGTTCAGCAGAAAGATCAGGGCAGATGACTAAAAAACACACCTGTGTTTTAAATATATCTATATATATAAAAGAAAGTCATGATTTTGTATTAATCAACGCGCAGCCCAAATTACTGAACCTAAAATTTTTAAAATTGGGGTAAAAATTGTTCTTATGACATAGAGTACCGCTAAGAAATGATTTTTCAAAATTCCACCCCTAAGAGGGGTAAAAAAGAGAACGAACTGTTAAAAAATCCTTAACCCCTTGGGGACGAGCGACACGTATACGTGCCGGAAATAGGCCTAAGGGTCCTCGTTTATCCTCACCAGTAAAATTTTACTGTAAAGTTTGCCTTATTTAATCCGAGCATTTTCCCTATTTGAATAGACACAAACTTCTGTTTTTTAAAACCGGTAGCAAAGTAATAAACATTTCGTAAAAGGCTCCCGTCGCGAAGGGGTTAAAAATCTGATTTTATAGTTATTTTTCAACTAATATCATATTTTCGTGCATTTTTGTATGCTGAATCGAATGGTACTAACTAAATTCTTTTAAGCCCAATAGTTCACGAGATATTTCATATTTGTCTAATTTGGCGATCTTTTTGGCGCCAAAACCTCAAATTTTCAAATGACAATTTCTAAAAATACATCGGTTACTATAGCAAAGGAAATTTTTAAATAAATATCTCTGTTGATCAATTCTTTTGGTTAAAGAATTAAACGGCTATACTAACTAGAAAAAAAAGATTCAAATGCATCGAAAAAAAAAAAAAATAAAGATTGTACTGATTTTATAAAAAAAAAAAATTAGCATTATAAAAGAAATATGTTTAATTTAAATATGAAAGCAATGTTTGTAAGGCTTAAAATTTTTTGGAATTGAAATAATATTTGGCTGTTTATCATTAACTTTTCAATGAGAAGAAAATATAAGTAGTTATGTGCTAGCAATGCGCAATTTTCGCCAACAGCAGTATTTATATTTCTCGTGTATAAATTGCAAAAAACTCTTTGATGTTGAAATAAGAATTTTTGGTTTATGGTAATTTTTCTTCTTATTATTTTTTCTTTTCATCATTTTAAAGGAAATTAGCTAAAGATATTATTTTAAGTCATTTTAAATGAAATTAGTTAAAGATATATATTTTTAATTTGAGTATTTTAAATGAAATGAGTAAAAGGCATGTGTTATAGGCATACAGCGGAAGAAATTAGTATTGTCGATAAAACAACAAGGATTTTTTTTTTCATGGTTATAATAAAGTGTGACAAAATATACACCCGCAAGCAGTTTTTTCCGCACGGACTGTTCATTTCCATTGCTATGGTAACGTATATATTTTAAGAAATTTTAATTGTAATGTACCGGGTGATTATAATTAAAGTTACGATTTTAAAAATCGATAATTTTAAAACTACTGGTCAGAATGACTTGATATTTTAGCAGAGCAATCTTGAGGCACTGAAATTTTGTTAGGCGAAAGAATAAAAATAGTTCTAAAACGTGCCGATAGATGGTGTTGTCAGCGTAATGTCAGGGGAAAGACCAAAAATGTAATCGTTAAACAGAGGAATGTTGTTAGTCAAAAGGAAAAAAATAGAGCTCAGGGATTTATTAAAAATTTATTAGCGAAAAGACAAGAATACGTGTTTACAGAGACAATGACAAAAAATTAAAAAAAAAAACTTCGTGGAACAAACACCTTACTGATGATTAAGGTATAAGTTGTTGGATATGCCCTCCGCCTTGTTCCGCTACTAATTGGAAGCGCAAAATGACATGCTCCACAACAGATCGGTGGGTATCTGTACTGATGCAATGGGGTGCGGTGTGTGATGCTTGCCTTCAGGTCGGCTAGATTCTGAATCCGCCCGCTGTAAACAACATTCTTTAGGTATCCCCAAAGCGAGAAATCGCACGGGTTTAAGTTGGGGGAAACTGGCGGCCACGTTGTTGCAAAATGGTGTCTTATGATTCTATTATCTCCGAAATTAGCACTGAGTAGCTGCTTCACAGGATTAGCAATGTGCGGAGGAGCGCCTTCTTGCATGACTATTGTGCGATCCACACACTGACGCTGCTGAAGTGCCGGAAGGACATGGTTACGCAAAAGTGCTTCATACCGCTTGCCAGTTACGGTGAAAGTAACGGGACCCACAGGTGTGATCTCCTCGAAGAAAAACGGACCGATGGTAAACGCTGCCGTTATTCCGCACCACACAGTGACCTTTTCAGACTGAAGAGGTAATGGCTGTAGCTGGGACGGATTCTCGGTCGCCCATACCCTGCAATTTTGCGTATTTACAGAACCTTGCAAATGGAAGTGGGCTTCGTCAGACCACAGAATGTTCCATGGTCATCCGTTGTCCACTTCCATCCGGGTAAGAAATTGTAGTTTAAATGATTGACGTGCTTCCAGGTCAGCAGGTAGCAACTCCTGCACATGAGTTATCTGGTACGGATAACAGCGCAAGATGTTCCATAGAAGTTTACGCACCGTGCTGCTCGGGATATCCAGTATTCGGCCAATTCCCCGTGCATTGCTGATTCCAGCCTCGCTGTTAGTCTGTTCTTGTAATGCTGTTGCCACATCTTCCATTGCCGCAGCCGACTCTGGTTTAATTCCTCTACACCGTTTAACGTCAAATGAACCGGTCTCTTCGAATTTAGCAATCATTTTTCGCAGACCATTTGTGGTTATTGGGCCCCTGTTTATGGATTTTAATGTCCGAAACTTCCTAATAGCTGTAAGTGCAGAGTCATCGTTCTTATAAAAAAACTTCAAGAGCAGAGTGCGATCCTTCATAGTCAGAGTCATGATGAAGCATTCAGGCAAAGAGCTAGTGCTCTGCATTTTTATGGCAGCAATGTCTGCCGTGCGCATGTCACGTATTAGTAATTTGCATATCTCCAGACAAAGTGAACCCTGACAGCGCCATCTATCGGCACATTTTGGAACTGATTTTTTTCCTTCGTCAAACAAAATTTCATTGCCTCATGATTGTTCTGTTGAAATAGCAAATCATTCCGATTAGTAGTTTTAAAATTATCGATTTTTGAAATCGTAACTTTAATTATAATCACCCGGTACTTGAAAAGATGTATTTTGGCGTCTAATTAAAAAATATGCAATATTTCATTAAATATAAAAATCAGAAGAGTTTACTTGGTTTCTTTGCTCTGGCTAATTAGTAGATCACCTGAGCAATTTCTGAAACATCGCCTCTGTACGCACACTTTATAAAAGTACTTTAATTTTTTTTTAACTTCTGTTTGAGTGTAAAAGAAGGTGGTAATATGTTGTTCCATCAATATTTTGGTGATCCTTCCACTGTATCGCTAAAGATTAAGTTATTATACAGTAGATATGGTTTTTCTAATAGTAACTTATCGTTGCTTAGCATTGCTTAGCATTGCATTTTATTAATTTCAAAGAAGTTAACTATTATAATGGAGCTCTAAAGTAAAGGGAAGCATGAAATTATCGTTCCAGCAATTTTTTCGGTGATCGTCACAAAAGGTTACTTTATTAGACAGTAGGTGTGTTTTCATTTGCTGTTATAAAAAACTATCACTTGTTATTATAAAAAATAACAATTTATCGTTTCTTGCAATATTTAATTACATTGATTTGAAAGAAGTAAGCTAGCATAATGGATGAAGAAGTTGTTGTAATTAATGAAATACAGAACTTTTACCCTTGCCGAATTGTAAACATCCGTGGTGACGGAGCGTGCCTGTTCTCCTCCGTGTCATGTCTTGTGCACGGTAACGTCTCAATGGCTAATAAAATTCGGGCAGACATTGTGAGTCACGTTTTCAAAAATTGGCGGAGGTTCAAACCGTTCACTCAACAACGCTCTGGGGCTCCTTATAATACTAAACGTCGATACCTCAACGAAATGTCTAAACCTACGGAACTATTTGCGAAATCAAGGCTGCAGGGGAGATGTGTCTTTATGAGTTTCAGGTATTTCATGGTGGCACTCTTGTTGATATCTTTGGAGAGGCTCTGTATGGAATCAAAAGAATGCTATTCACAGGGGATTTTAAAGAAGGACACCTTAATGTTCTTATTCATTGGGTGAAAATGCAAATACTGATAATGTTAAATTATCAAGTAATCTTGATAATATCTACCAATCACTGACCACCAATAAGACAATGGTTTGCGACCTGAATTTGTCGTGCATATTCTCGCAGTCCCAACTTGCTGCTCACACTGACCTGTGCATTTCCGACAAAACCTATCCTGCCATTTTAATGCCAGTTAAAATTTTAAGAAGTATAAAACGCAGGAGAAGATTTACAGATGAAATCAGGGAAAAACAAGAAAGGGTGGAACCCCCCCCCCCACACACACACACACACACCAAAAAAAAGAAGGGAGAAATACCGTGACAGTCTTGCAGAAAATATCAAATGGAAAATGCAGAGAGACTGCGGACATGTCCAATTGGTCATCGACATCGCTCACGACCGATGCCTTATCCTTCTTCAGGATGATATACATGTCGAATACACCATTCCTACAGTTCGGAATTCCATCACCATCACGAGAGCAAAGGGGTCGACAACCATCAATACTTGAGTGAAATCTCTTACGATACTGTTAAGCTGACCGAAGCAGTTAAAGTAAATGTTCCAAAATTAAATAAAAAACAGAGGAGAGCTTAAGATGAAATAATGCACAGTATTGCTTATGATTATGGACAGTTGTCCTTTCTTGACGTCCCTGGTGGCACTGGAAATATGTTCTTGATCACCCTGTGGCTGGCTACAATTAGGAGTGGAAGGAATATTTCCATTTCCGTTGCTTACTCGAGTATTGCAGCTATCTTGATCGATGGAAGCAAGACTGCTCACTCAACCTTCAAGTTACCCCTCAATCTTAATCCTTCTGAGCCTGCATTTTGTAACATCTTTAAGCAGAGTGACATAGCTTAGGTGCTTCGAGAAACAAAATTTATCGTATGGGATGAATGCACTATGGCTCATAAGAGAGGTATTGAAGCTGTAAACAGGACTCTGCAGGATATAAGGGGCTGCAACCGTCTCATGGGTGGAGCTACGGTACTTTTGGTTGGTATTTCAGACAGGCTGCGTCTGTTGTGCCAAGAGGGACAAGTACAGAGGAAGTCAAAATCTGTTTCAAATCATCCCTCCTATGTCAAAGTCCTGTCCTTGAGAATTAACATGCGTGTTGATCTTCAACGTGACTTGAGGTCAGAAGAGTTTAAGAATTTATTACTCGATATTGGAGATAGTAAGCTTTTGAAGAGAATGGAAGAATAAAAATTCCGAACAGCCTTTGCGAAGTTGTGAGAGATTTGATCAGCTTAACTGACACAATATACCCCAACATTCATCAGACTTTAGTGGACAGTGCTTTGTGACTAAGGGAAAGAGCTATTCTCACTCCTACAAATGACTCCGTCAATCGCATCAATAATTTTCTATTTAACAAGCTGCCGACTGAGCAGATGAAGTACGAATCTTTGGAGACTGTAAGGGAAGCTAATGATGCTATTCATTACCCTGTTGAGTTTTTGTATACTTTCGATCCGCCAGGATTACCTCCTCATGTCCTCTGACTCAAGGTTGGCGCTCTTGTCATGCTTTTGTGCAGTCTAACCCCCCCCCCGAAACTATGCAATGGCACCAGACAACAATTGAAGACTCTGCACAGCAAGGTAATCTTTCTGGATTCATAGATCCTAAAGCATCAAGAAAAGTAAAATATCCATACTGTATTTACTTTACCCATCGTAGTAATTTCCATTTCGCAATAATTTCCATTTCTATTGCTGGATAAGAAAAGTAAAAAGAGAAAGTAATACAAAAGAGTTAAGCATAAAAGTCAAATTACTAAGAAAACAATGGTTGTTTTAAAACTGTTTTATGACCATTCAATATTCATATTAAAAATCACACCTAATTGTTTAACCACAATTCATGTTTTTTTCTCAAAATGTTCCGTTACAGTTCATTATTCTGTCGTGGCACACAACTCGATTATGAATAATTTACTGCTTTTTCTGATGTTTGGTAAAAAACGCAAGCAAATGAATTTATTAAAAGCTATATAGTTTTTACTCTATTTATTTTTAAAGTTAGGACAACAGTAATGAAAAAATGAAGCATTATTTAATCTTTTTTATGATTTCTAAATGGATTAACATATAATCCTACAATAATTAATTAATTAATAATTGATATAATAATTTTTGTTAAATATTACATTCTTCATTTTTTGTTTTCCATTTATTTTCAGCATTTTTGCCTTTATAATGTTTTATTGTTGCAGTTTTAGTTATTTGGCATAATTTGGCGAGAGTTTATTGGCGCATAATTAAATATATTGTTGTTTTAACTCTTATACAATTTTACGAGTTACAGAGAATTTGGTGAATTATCAATTGAGGCAGGCTAACAGTAAAATAAATTAAAATTAATGTATTAAATTATAATTAATCTTTTCTAATATTAAAGTATGTACCTGTAAACACACTTGTAATCATAATGTTTGTAATTCTAACATACCAGGAAGCGAGTTAAAAATTAATTATTTATTGCAAAATTCCATCTTTACATATAAAAGTTTGGTTGACTTCAGCAAAAAGTGTAAAATTAGAATTACAGATAGAGAAAGAGACAGAAAAAGACAGGCAATCGACCAAAATAGGAGGTTATAAAAGAGAGAGAATTTACCGTAGCGAAGTGCGGATACCCAGCTAGTAGATTATATAAAATTAGGAAAAATTAAATTAAGCAAATTATGTTATTTTGATAAAATTATAGTAGAATGTACTAAAGAATAGCATTTTATTATTCGAGGGAATTTTGGACAAAAATTTCAGGAACATGATATTATTTTAAACCACGAATTATTTGTTTGCTTGTTTAACTCGGCGAAGCAAATCCATCCAGACTAGAATCATCAATTTCTGTAATATAAATCGCTGTTATTTGCATGTCACCTCTCTTACATAAAGACACTCTAAACTTTTGTAAAGCATTGCGTTTTATCAGTGTGTGACTTCGAATACATTATTCTCAAAAGTGAAGCATTTTCACCTATGAAGAATTTCAAAGCAGCTGGGTTGTGAAAATGACGCACTTCTAAAGAACATAATTCAGGTTTAAGAATTAAAATACACGCTCTTTTATAAAATGACGTCATTTGCATCCGCTAAAGCAATCCACTTTTACAATATAGTCTTAAACTTCGTCTATAGAAAACTATGCATATGACGTCATTATCACGGAATAACAGACGATATTCTTGACATAGCCCATATTTTAATTTCAATTTTTTTTTTCAGGTTTTATGTGAAAATGGCAACAAAAAGATACAGTATCTCCTATTTTTTACTATTTTCCGTTTACTTTCAGTAGAAATGGGGTACTTTTGTTGCCACGATAAGAAAAATGGTATTAAAAAACTACAAAAAATTAATATCTCAAAAATATATTGAGATACAGCTTTCAAACAAATTCCATTTAAAAGAGCATTTTTTTCCTTATACGACGGTGTAAAAATTTAAAATATGCGATGTTTGAAGTTTAAAAATTTTCAGTAGAGAAAATTGCAAAAGTGAAATTTTATTTCAAATTTCAAAGTGTTGCCATTCACAAAATGACGTATGCGTTACGCACAGATATGTTTGTCCTTTATAATATAGATTGTTGTTGTTTCTTTATTTAATAGATTTATAAGTTTTGTGTCGTACAATATCCACTACACTGCAGGAAATGGATTCGCCAACCCACTCTTAAACCCTCTTAAAATCAACCGTATGCCAAAATTTGTTATTCTAAACTAAATGTGTAAAATTGTAATCTCATTGCCTTCAAAGTAATAACTTGAATAGTCTGATCTTGAGCTGTACATCATTCTAAACTATGAATGATCCCCCGTTATTTTGACGGCTCCATTAGACACTTCTATAACTCCACATATTATTCCAGTATAAACGTATCAGTTTAGGCCCATAGAGATTTAACCTTTCTTTATCCGCCTATACGTTAATGGTTGAATGCCTCAAATATAAATGTCAGGTGTAAAATTGTAATATCACTGTCTTAAAAAGAATAATTTGAATAGTCTGATCTTGAGCAATAGAACATTCTAAACTTTAAATAACCGCGTTATTTTGACGGCTCCGTAAGACGCTTCTATAACTTCACATATTAGTCCAGTATAAACGTATAAATTTAGGCCCATGGAGATTTAACCTTTCGTTATCCACTTGAAAATATACGTTAATGGTTGAGTGTCTCAAAAATAAAGGTAATTTTTTTTGTTCAAATTGAATCTATTTGAAATTCTACTTACTGCTGTATCACACGTTAATAATTATGACGGTTAAATTATGTAATAATATCTTTATTTTATACTTAAAAAAAACATATGCGTTAATTTTCTTAGTAACTATGAAACAGACGGTTCTCTTTGGATTATAAAAACATATTCATACTTATTGAATCTTATAATTGTATAAATGTTATGACACTCTATGTTTTTATTGACCTTTTAATTCTGGAAAACGGTGTAACTGAAAAACAATTCTGAATAATACGTGTATCTACATTTAAAACTGCAAATTTAATGTTTTATTATAAAGCAACGAAATGCTACTACCTATCTCTAATATCTTTAAAATGTAAGAACAGATATTACAATTACAACATATTTGATTTACATATTGTACATTTCAATTGAACATTATTTTAAATATTTGTTTTATAAGGGTAAGTTTAAATGAATTACAGTACCTAATTTGAGTTAATTATTACTTCAAATATTTAGGAACATTCGCCTATATTCTACCAAATAACATTTTGTGAAACCAGCTACCATAAATAAATATCACTATGAAGTCCCTTGAATATTATAAGCATATACTCTAAAATTTCCTAATAATAAACTAATTAATTGCCGGGCTATCAAGTAATTAAGCGTCACCTGGAGAGAATTAGTTAGACAAATGGGGTTTTAATCACTTTAAGTAAATGTTCAAACATCCTGATCTATATTTTTCTCAACAATAGTGTGGATTAGTGGTTCTTGAATCATTATCATTAAAAACCACTCTGGTAAATCGATATTCTTTTTTGTAACAAAATATTTTTTAATAAATTTAATATTTAGTGCGAATTGAAATGTTAAACTAAGGGTTATTTTTTCTATTCAAGTTTTATCACTTGAAATATTTATATGTTGTTTTAAGAGACTAATTTTTTTCAAAGTCATTTATTGTATAGTAATATTTTTACGATTAAATATTTCGACTATGTTATTGTACTGTATTGCTCTAAATCAATAAACGAGTACACAAAGAAATATATTTAAACTGAGGGTTCTTTTTTCTATTCAAGTTTTATCCATTGAAAATATTTATGTGTTGTTTTAAATGACTAATTTTTTTTCAAAGTTATTTATCATAAAGTTACATTTTTATGTTTAAATATTTCGACTAATTTATTGTACAGTATTGTTCTAGAAAAATCAACGAATACACGAAGTAATATATTTCGAAACAAAATATATTTAACATTTATATAATAATTATATAATAATTATTTGAACAATCTTCTTCACAATTAAAACTTATTAATATTAGCAGCATGCAAATAAAACAAAACAATGAAAAAAAAAGGCTACCATGCGTATTTTATGAAAAGGAAGTACTACAATGTATCAAAATGCGTCAACACAACAATATTTATAAACGAAACCAGAATCGCGCTCATCATTTCAGTCAAAAGTACATGGTATTTCACTTCAAGAAAAACTAGGATGTTTGTTTCTCTTTTAGATAACAATGAACATATTTTAACAATATTAAATAGTACTTTATTTTAAATGAAAATCAAATTTCAAAGTAATTGCTTAAAAGGCGCAAAGGTCAGCATAGTGAAAAACATTCCAAGCCGGGACTCGAACCCGTGCCATCAGTATAGCGCACTGACGTTCTACCGACTAAACCACTTGGAATGATACCTAGCTCGGAAAATTTCTCACTACTATATGTTGGCAAGGCTACAAACGCAGCACAAGATGGAATATTTATCGTGAGTCACCGACCTGGGACAAACACGAAACACAATTTAATCCAGCATCGATAGAAACTATATTAATACATGGAATACATTTTCATTTAAAATATTGTATCCAAGGCGAATGTTTCTCTCTGGAATAATTTCCATGTATTAATATAGTTTCTATCGATGGTGGATTAAATTGTGTTTCGTGCTTGTCCCAGGTCGGTGACTTACGATAAATATTCCATCTTGTGCTGCGTTTGTAGCCTTGCCAACATATAGTAGTGAGAAATTTTCCGAGCTAGGTATCGTTCCAAGTGGTTTAGTCGGTAGAGCGTCAGTGCGCTATACTGATGGCCCGGGTTCGAGTCCCGGCTTGGAATGTTTTTCACTATGTTGGCCTTTGCGCCTTTTAAGCAATTACTTTGAAATTTGATTTTCATTTAAAATATTGTATCCAAGGCGAATGTTTCTCTCTGGAATAATTTCCATGTATTAAATAGTACTTCTCATTCTGTGATACATGAAAACGTTACTTAAAATGTCGGAACCATTCGAGTCCTAGATATACACTCGTTAGTTCAAAATATACTTGACTCCCATGATATTACATTTCATACAAAGTAAAGTTTTATGTGACGAAAATATACAATTTTTTTTTTTTTTTTTATTAATGTTGTAAACGAAAATTAAGGTTCAGTTTTAGTCAAATGCTACCTATTTGTAAATGAAAATGTTAAATGAACACTAGACTTGCGCACAAAAATTGATTCTCTTGACACATAATATCATACATAAAAGTTTGTAAGACAGACATGAATTTTTGTAGTAAAATAAAACAGATAAGTATATACGTATTTTTATGCAAAAAATGTATAAAATATATTTTTAATATATATATTATGTGCACTTTTATATTATTTATATACATATATTTTATATAAATGTAAATAAAATTTAATTTTTATGCCCATTTTGATAACTATTTATAAATATTTATAATTATTTTCGATCACAAATCATATTTGAAAAAGTCCTTATTGCTTTAAAATTTTCATTTCACAGCTGCATAAGATGACGTCATTTAAAACTGTTTTCTTGTAATAAAGGTAACCGTTTGAAAATCCGTTTAAAAATTAAGTGAAATTAATGCTTCGCGTTTTTCTATTCATACTTTGCCGAGTAACACTTGGTGTTACACACTTTTTTATGCTTTCTCAAAGGCAAACATATATATATTTCTATTAAGTATGTAGTATATTGTATATTACTTTAAACGTACTGAAATAAATTCTAATAAAAATTATCTTTAACTCTTTACACGTAACTGATAATTTAAAATATAGAGCATTTTTTTATTACTCCAACATGTGAATTTCACAAAAGAAAGTTATAAAACTGAATGTAATAACTTCATTTAAAACAGATATATAATTTAATAAGAGTCATATAATGTTCCTTTAATTGGAAGTTCAAAATTGTGTGGTTTGTTTATTACAAAATTTTTTATGTAATTCATGCTAATTAATTTAGCTTCATATATTTATTCACTATTTTACATTCAAGGATATATTTTACATTATCCCAATAATTATCTTTATTTCACAACAGAAACATATCAGACAAAAAACAATGTATTTCGTAAAAAATCAGCATTTAATGCATAAACATGTATATAATTTTTCATTTATTGAAACCGAGATATTAAATAGTAGTTTTGATTACAAAAAATGTTTTCGGGTTTTTTTGCTTATTGGAATTTCCTTCATAACTGCATTAAGACTTATTGTACAAAATATTTTGGAAAGGATATTTTTTGTGCGTACGATTATCTTTTCTTCCTTTATTGTTATGTTTAGGGAGTTGATTTACGTGTACATTAAAAATATAAATGCAATAAACTATTAAATTTAAAAAATCAAAAATCCCGACTGATTAAAAAGCGAACTAATTAATTATTTCTCCTCAATGTGAAACTACATTTTTTTTTTTTCAATTTCTACTATTACCTCACACTCTCGCTATATATATCTTGTTCAAAATTTTAATCGTTAATAAAATACTTATTATTCATCCAATCAAGCTCAAATAATTTTTTTTAAACTTGTAGTGGATGACACTTGATGTTAATCCAGTTTTTTTTTCAAATATTAATTCATTAATTAAATTAAATTAATTAATTTTCAATAATTGAGAGAGCCCTCTTCTTGATCAAGGTATTTTAACACCGAGAGAGCCCTCTTCATGATCAAGGCATTTTAAGCGCCACTCAACAGGAAAGAAGAATGGGAGAAAAAATGTTCTCTTATTGACCTAAGTAGGAATTGACTTAAAATACTTTTTTTTATTAGTTGTTTATATTACTTACCTATTTTTTATATTTACTTGTATTGATAACTTTAAAGTTGTGTTTAATTGTTAGTTCCTATCTATAAACACTGTTTTGATGAGGTCTATAGATGTCAAAAATAGTTAGAGTTGCAGTAAAGCTAGAGATCCACAATACATGCACAACTCCCAGGTTGTATAATATTTTAACGGAGCTTCTGACTGTAAAATGGTCAATGAAACATCGTCTTCGTTTTGAAAGACCTTTCCAATGATATGCCACTCAATAGGGTACGTATTTTTTTTCGTCTCTACTGCCATTTTGTATTTTACGGCCGCCATTTTGAATTTATAAAAAAAACTAGCCTATAACCATCGGGCCGTTAGGACGAATTGATAGAGACCTCATTCATTAAAATCCATCCAGCCGTTGGGATGTTTCAAGGGTATAAAGAAATCCACTTACACAGATACGAGTGAAACACGTAACCCTTCTTTTCAGTCGGGTAATTAAACTGACGTACAGAAATACATGTAACCAATTATTGTTAATGATATTTTTTACTTGAAAAAAATCATAAACGTTAAGCAGTGATGTACTTTTTCCGCTTCAAAAGAGCATAATATGATATATTGTAAAATTACTCATTTACACAGATTTTTCTTTTACGTAGCAAAACTTTTTAAATCTAGAGCAGTAAAATTTGATACTACTGTTATGAGGAAAATTTCCTCTATGTATGATATACTGAGGAAACAGCTGAATAGATGAGCATTAATTTTTTTATCGAAACAGCCATCGAAAAACGCAAAAAAAGACGTTTTGAAAATATTTTTTAAAGAGTTGATAGGGATAATTTTTAAACGATATGCCCGTTAAAAATAAAAATAAAAAGTTGATATGGTTTAGTGTCTTCCGTTTCCTGTGTTTTAAACAATTAGCCAGATGCGAGCTGCAGAATATTATACGAAAATCATCTATAGTCTAAGCGTAAAGTTGATGACACACTAAAGCCCCTCGAAGTGTTCACACTATCAAGTTACAGATATGTCAGAACAAATCTTCGCAATTCGGTTCTTCAATGCTAGACCACCCCCAGAACTGCAGTCGTACACCATTTTGTGAAAAACGTTCGATAAAAAAGTTTGTTTTTTTATAAATGTTAGTTGTTTTTTCTTTATTTTATACGTCGTCTAATAACCGAAAAAAATGATAAAATCTGAGCATCAGGAGCATTCACACAAGACTTGGACTATCCCCATCCAAATATTTAGAACGCTACATGTTTGATAATTCCTTAGCTATAGCACACACAAACGGAAAGACAAACCCTAACTATATTATAAAAGACAAACGTATTTGTGCGTAACACTGACGTCATTGTGCGAATGGCATGAAAATACAAATAAATTTCGACTTTAATGCATGTTTAAAGGACAAACACTCACTTCCTTTAACGAATGATATCAGAAAACAATCAAATTTCCTTTTATTGATTTAAAAAATAAAATTAAACTTCTAAACTTCGCACTGTTGCACAGTCGAATAGGGAAAAAAGATTGCTTTCAAATGCAAGATGTTTTAAAAATATATAGCTATTTGTTTCAAAACTGTATAGCAATTTATTGAAATTTCATTGTTTCAAAGTAATTTTGAAGTATGATTTTTCTCCAAATCTATCTATATTGTGCGCCGACAATTGCGAAAGATTACATTCAGATCTAAATTAATATAAATAGCTCATAATTTTCTTCCAGCTTATATTCTATAACAAAATTAAAACATCTATTAATCAATAAGTACAACAATAAAATATAAATAAAAAACAAATTCAAGACATCTGATCGATTTTTGCGTTTGAACAACTGAAATGAATAGAATACTAAAAGCTTATTGTAAGCGATCTTTTGCAATTTCTTCGACTGTTAAATATTGAAGTGAAACCAATAGGAAACTACAACTTTTAATGCACTTCAAAACTTTATTTTAACGCATTATTGCTGTTTTTCATATAAATATGATTTTTAGTATTCATGGACCCGTCGAATTCTACTAAAACTAGTCGGATGTACCAATCCCAAAACTTTCTTCTATCTGATACATGTTAATACTTCAAAATTCGCTAGCATACTGCCAAAATTAAATGGCAATCTATGTCCTTCATGAGGATTCGAAAGATATGGAATTCCGTGCATTAGCTCTTGAGATATGACTACAGCTGAAATCATGTAAATCCAGCAAAATGCAGCCTATCAGCGTCACCTTTTGGGTGATATATACCAAAACCTAATGAGCAACATCTTCTGTCAACGTCTGACTGAATCTCATGTTTGGATAAAATTCGTGCATTAGTTTTTAAGATAGAGCTATTGCGAAAATCGTGAAAATTGCAGCATAGCAGCGCCACCTACTGCACGATTAATACCGCAAACTAATCGACAACAACTTGTGCCAACATCTAACTAAATCTAACGTTTGGTGAAAATTAGTGCATTAGTTCTTGAGATAGAGCTATTGTGGGAATCGTGAAAAAGACAGCACAGCAGCGCCACCTGTTGTTCGATTTGCACCAGCACGCAATCAGCACCAATTCATATCAAGGAATAACTGAATCTGAAGTTTGATGAAAATCCGTGCTTTAGTTCTTGAGGTAGAGCTATTGCGGAAATCGTGTGAATCCTGCAAAATGCAGTATAGCAGTGCCACCTATAAGGCGATTTATACCAAAAAGTTATCAGCTCCAAATTAAATCAAGGACTAACTGAATCTGAAGTTGTCTGAAAATCCGTGCATTACTTCTTGAGATATAGCTATTGTGGAAATCATGAATAATGCAGCATAGCAGCGCCACCTGTTGGGCGATTTGCACCAAAAACTAATCAGCATCAATTTATATCAGGGACAAAGAGAATTTAATTTTTTATTAAATTTCCTTGCATCAGTTCTAGGGATAGAGCGCCCACAAAATATGTGTCACATACAGACAGACAGACAGAGAGACTCACAGGTGCAGAGACTCACAGACAGACATTTTGTAAAAACATGTTTTCGGAATCGCTGACCCCTAAAACATGTAAATCTGTCGAAAACCGAAAGTCGAAAATTTTCACGAATCCAATACTTTCTTCTTGTAAAGATAATAGAAAGTAAAAATATATATGTAATAATAAAAATTTTCGCACTTTTATCTTAGTAAAACTATTCCAAATTCTTAATATCTACCCCTTGTTTACCTATCTTTTGAAATATCTTAAATATTTTTTGTCTTTTATTTCATGCCTTTAAACCTGCGTATTCTTTAATTATTATTCTAAAAACCTTAATTCGTTCGTAACTTACTTCTCATAAAACCACTAAATTACTTTCTTTCATTTTATTCTAAGACAATTCTTTTTCTTTCACTGTTTTTAATATTTTTGTCCTATGATGTTCTATATCCCATAATTCCTTGCCAGCTCCAACCAACATTTTGTTTACGTTATAAATCTGACGCTGTGAAAATTAAGTTCATTCATCTACGTCACGCATTCTCCTCTTTCTTTCGGAGCTTGTCGTATCATAGCCTGCGTCCCATCCCGTCCTTCCGGTTCTTTTATCTGTTTTTTTTTTCACTTGTAATGTATCGTTCGCGCTCTGTTTCTTTGAGTATTTATGGTGTTGCAACGGCTAGAAATCCAGATTTTATACGCTTTTTGTTTACCTAATAAAACCCCGACACTTGGTGGTATTTTTGATTTGTATAGATTCTAATAATATTTAACATCATATCGTTTATTAAGAAGTGATACTGCTATATTTAGAGAGCAGATGGCTAGACTACTGGAATTGGTATAATGTTTATCTGCCAAATAAACGACGTTTAAGTTACGATGCCTCTATTTATTGATTGGAAAATTCTTATAATGTTTTCTTGAGCCTGCCTTCTATTCGTCACCACGACTGCGTCCAATTTTCCCACGATAACGGGGTCGGCAAAGATTTTGGCACTGATTACTGTACAACATTTTCGTCGATATATAAGAGTATCCCCGGAATGTCACAAACATATTAAATGTAAAAAAATCTATTCAGGTTATCAATTAAATAGTAGATCCGTGCGAGCCCATGCTTTGTCATCGTAATCTTTAAAATTATTTGTTTGGTGCATTTTTTCATTAATTTCATTTTTTTAAATTAAACAAAGCGTTTTAATGATATACAAGCATACTACATCAAAAGCCGCATGCAGATTCTTTCGAAAAATGCCTCATTCAGTGCTCTGCTTTTAGTATATGTGCAGAGAAAAAGGGGTTTTGAAATAATATTGATAATTTACACCTATATTCTGTGACCCTGAGAGCCGATTTTATCCCGTTGTATTTATAAATAACCTATTGTGTGTTGAAATATATTTTAAACAGCGAATATGTGTATGAGAGTTGTATATGCAAGTTAAGAGACGGTAACAATGAGGCTAGGTTTAGATTTCACGAGTGGGGCGGGGAGGAATCCTAGGATTCTGTCGAAATGAAAAAGTTTTTTCGGATTTTTCATTTTGTAATGTCAGCCCCCATTTGATAACTTAACTTCAAAATTATTTATCTTGATTATGATGGACATGAATCGTAATCAAAATAAATAAGCGTGCGGAAATAAACTAATTTATTCCGTTACGCAAAAAATCTGACATTTAAAATTAGCCATAAATTTTTCTAAATGATAATTTGTTCCACCTTGAAAATCCTGTGATGAAGAAAATGACCTTTGAGTGGCTAAACTAGACGTATAAACTAAAGACATCCAATCACTCTGGTTGTCTTTAGACCTTTCCTGTCACCCAGACATCACACTGTTTTATTGTTATTTTCTTTATTTCATAATGTAAATATTGTTTTCATTTTGTGAAATATAGTTATCAGAGAAAGAGGGCATATAAACGCTCTAATAATACAACTTAAATATGTATCAATTACTAAATATCTTAAAATGTCGCTTCATTTTCATTTAATAATTTATAAATGATATCTAACATACCTTTACTTAAAGGAGGCTGAAGAATTTTTTAATTGTAAAATACAATTATTCGTCCAAATAAAAATTGGAAACGGTACAAATTACCGTCAACTGATACCATTCGGATAATACACAAAAGGTGGATTTGCTATAAACGAATAAGTGGCTTGAAAAAGGGGTAAGTTCCAATTTACTTACCTTATAAGGAGGAATATATTTATGGTTTAATATAAATTAAGTTAATATTTATTGCATAAATAAATAATTGAACTCAAGCTCATTTGAAGCGATTTCAAATCCTATCAAATCCTATCCCTTGTTTCTGATTATTCATAGGAATACAGATATATTTTTAAATAATTTGAACAGTTGAAGTTTATGGACATTTTTTTTGGTATGTTTAGGTTAAAATAGCGACCGTATTAACGAGTTAGACTAACCAATATAACTTGGAGTTTTTTATTGTCATTAATATTGTAAGTTTAGTTTAAATGCAATGTAACAGTTCATTTTAAAAGTTTTGTTTCGTTGAAATTCGACGGGTTACACTTCATTCTTTCAATGCTATAGATTCACGGTTCATTTCGTTTAATTCGAAAAATGCAACTGACAATAAATAAGTGACCCACTTCAGAAAGATTACATTCTGCTACAGTGCCTATATAAGAGAGTGGAGACATCCGCACAGACATCACGCGAAGTCCTAATTTTTGTATAAAATTAGTCAAACCAATATTCATGAGCTTAGCGATACTCGTATGGATGACTTTCATTAGATGAGTGAAACATGTAAACAAAAATTAGCTTGTCGATAATTATAAGCTAGACGAGATGCTTGATGATTCGTTTTTGTATAAACTTTTTCCAACCAATGCAATTTTATTTTCCGTAGGTCATCACTCTCATATAAAGTCTCTCTAATTTCTGCTACTCCATGAGAGATAAAATTTAAGGGGTCTCGAGAAACTTAAAGCTTTAAAATTTAAATTTTTTTAATTTTTTTAATTTTTTTAGATGTTAAACTCTTATTTTTTCTGAACATTTTGATATAATTGTTTCCTTGAAATTCCCATTAGATCAGAATTTATGATTTTAGAAATATACCCGTTCAATATCTGAAGCGGCGTTTTCGAAACTATGAAGTTATTTTTTTCAAAATGACGATTTTGGGCATAAAGCGCACGATATCTCAAAAACTTCTGAATATTTTTTCATCAAATTTTGAAAACATATGTGTCACGTAAGTCTGTATAAACTGAACCTAAAATTACCTTATATAAATATATTAGGGTGGGTCGAAAAAAATTTGTTTTTCCTTTTTGATTCGCTATACCGCGAAAGACTTGTGTCTAGGGTAGCTTAGTAAAATGCAAAAACAAAATAAATAAATTTTTACGTTTGGCGGTAGCGCATCGGGCCTAAAATTTGAGAAAAAACACGATTTTGAAAATTTTTCTAATAAATGGAAATAAATCAAATAACTTCTACAACAAGCAGCTATAGACATATTTTAGTAGAACAGAGTATCAGAATGATAAATAAATGAACAAATATATACATTTCACAATACATTGGCAGCGGATTATGTTTAAAAGAAAAAAATTTTTTTTTTTTAAATGACAAATTTTCATTGAAACAAAAACAACTTTTCTGATTGTACTATTCCCGAGTGTAATTTCACTTTGTAATAAAATATAGTTTTTTACTTGTCTTTACTATCTTTTGGCAGTTTGAAATAAGATTTGCTTGAAAAAATGTGCATTGAAGATCTCGAGAAAAGTGTCGTTCTTATAAAATCATGTCTGGAATTGGACATGAAGACTATTTGGAATGGCTCGGTTGCCAACTTCACGCACTGTTCTACTACTTAGGTGTGACATGGCAATTGGTCAAAGTTCCACTGGGCCGTTGTTTCACCTGATTGGACCTTAGACCAAATTTCTTCGTCGGTGACTCTTCGCAGCAAGGTGGTGGTGAAAGTGTAGTGGAGTTCCAGTGAATAATTTAGATGTAATATGTAGCTAGAAAATTGATTTTGAGTGTTTGAAAACACCTGCTTGACTTTCATTTAGAAGCTCAGTTTCTAGCAGTTGTAATTCTTCTGAAACATAACTCTAGTATATGATCCCCTTTATCTACTATCATACTCAAAAGCAAGTTTTCTGGATTAGTAAAAAATGAATTTCTCACAATCGACCTCCTTTAATCAACCTCCTTTTGGTTCAATGACCTTCAGCAAGTTTTCATGGAGGAATTTGGACGATTTTATAACTTTGAATACATGTTCCGGTCCATTTGTGAAGTATTTACTTTTTTATACTAAACCATACAGGTACATATGACTTTAGGAGAAAAGAAACTAAAATCTTGCGTTCGTCTGTTGGATTTTCAATACTTAAATACAACCAGAAAGTTCTGTTCAGCGTTGTTAACCACCTTGATTGGGATAGTGAGCCAGTCTGAGGAACAGATAAATCTTCAGGACAACTGCCTGCTTTTATAGCACAACTAAAGTCCAGTAAGTACTGCTGAACTTTTCTTAAAATTTGCCGGTCAATTTCTGGAATTTCACACTCAACACTGTCAAAATTTACTCCTGGGATTTTTCCACATTTCCTGAGCTGCGTGCCAATCGGACCACTAAATGATTTTGTCCTAGTCGTTTCACCATCTAAAGTTTGAAACAAATGCCGGAATGGCAGTTCATTGAAATATAAGAGCCATACCCCCCCCCCCCCGCCCCCCCACACACACACTTTAGTGGTCTTTTAACTTCTTCAATTGTGCGAATAACACCAGTTTTCCAACCCGTATTAGTAACGGTGCCATCACATCCAATCACATTTATTTTGTTTCCTTTACGTCAACACTTCCAATTTTACCAATACCATGCATTCTTCAGTTCAATTATGGGTATCTTTTTTGCTTTTTCACAGTTACAAATAATAGAGAGAAGACACTCACAAACCACAGGGACCATTTTACAATTGCAGTCTAATGTTATTTTGCACTTACACGCAGAGACATCAAAGATGTTTTTTTAAATCTTCAACTCTCTTTTTGAACTTTGATTTTCCCTTATCACGATTAAAGGGCTTCACAAGGTTACGATAACTGCCATGATATGTATTTATTAACTGAACAATTCCGTAAGGCGATACTGTCGGTATTGAAGCTTTATCAAACACAGATATAACTTGTGGTGTCACAATAATCGAAACTTGAGAAAAATTACCTTACCTGTTGTTTGATTCCAAGGCTAAGTTGTAATTTTCATGGAAACAATACTTTAGAACGTCTTGATAAGTTGATAGTTTATTCACGGGTAACACTTTTCGGTGGCCAAACGACGGGCAGTTAAAATCACTGCAAGTAATTTTCTTGGAAACAGCCATAACACAGTGGTTAATTTAATCAATAAATCGAATCACTTAATAAGCAGTCACTAATTAAATCAGTCTTTAAGAAACACGATTGATACGCACAACAAGAACACACTGCTAATCATTGCTAGCAGAATTCTAGTGAACAACTCACAGAAACCGGTATGTCATAAAGCACACACATGCGTATCAGTGCATTGTGAAACGTGAGTACGGTTAACATTGACGGGTTCCAATTCGCAGCAGGGTACTTCGCGCTGGTCTGCTGCCAGAATAGAAGGACCCAGAATACAACTTGATTGCGTCAATTTAAATGTTTTTTAATTGCTTTGCGCTACCCTAAATGAACCAATATTGTTTCTTTTTTTATTATAATGTGTTTTTTATCTTTCTTTTAAAGCTTTTTCATCATAGCAGTTTTTTATCTTTTTCGTTTATAGCTTTATAAAAATGAAAATAAAACTATTACTTTTTCAATAAATTTCAAATATTCAAGTGCGATGCGCTACCGCCAAACGTAAAAATTAATTTAATTTGTTTTTGCATTTTACTAAGCTACCTAAAGCCAAGTTTTCCGCGGTATAGCGAAACATAAAGCTAAAAAAATTTTTTTCGGCCCACCCTAATATATATATATATATTAATAGATTATATTGTTGAAATTTTCTAAATTTTGCATTAGCTAAAAACAACTTTATATTAAAAATATAAAAAAAAACGCTTTAAATACAAATTTATTTAGATTGAGGCTAATTATTACAATCTGAATTATAAGTAGGCACCACAATTAAGATTTATTTTGTAATTCTGCGTGTAATCTATTATGCCGATTTTCTGTTCGTCAAATCTCTGACAGTTTGGAGCCCCCTGTAAATACTTTTAGTTCAAGAAAAATTAACTAGTAACTTTTAGTAAAATTTCTGCATCTTGCAATTTTTATAATATTTGAAATGAAAGAACATACTTATATTTTTATCATAATTAAAATTGTATCTTAAAATCAAATAATTTTAAAATATTAAATGTTGAAAATGGTCTTTTTAACACTTTCCAACAAAGTTGAAAAGTGTTTACGACTTCGGTTTTTCTAGCCGTCTGTCTGTCCGCGCTCTAACTCTCGTAAATATAGTCGGATCGTTCTGAAATTTTTGGATGTTAGTAATCTCTACCATAACACAATCCGAATTTTAAAAAAAGTTTCTAGCATGTTTGGTTTATTTATAGGGACAGTCAAAAGTTTACCATTACATTACAACCTATGGGAAAAAATCGTTTAAAATGGTTTTTAATGATGTTACATGCTTTCAAACATAATAAAATTCATATGCATTTATCAAGTGCACTAAAATATGCATTCTGTAGAATATACGATGCAAAGAATAGTTATTATTCATTTACCGGGTCACAAAAAATAATTCCGTTACAGAACAATGTAGGAGTGGAGGGAATTGTTTACCGCGTATTTTAATTATGTTCAATTATTTCATGTATAATGAAATTGATGTACGTCGCTGAGGTTTACTATAACTTATTTCATGTATAATACGAAGTGCATAGCAATTACAGAGACACACAAAAGATTTAACATACTATATTGTGTCCGAAGTACTGTACAATAGCGATGATTGCTGGAAATGCATTTTTATATATGTTATGTGCTTTTACGTTTTACTATATTTATGCAAAGTATATGGTGCGCATAATTGTTGTAATTCATATACAGGGCTACACAAAATAATTCGTAATGGTTACTGCGTATGATTACAAATTGCTTAAGGGTAGTTTTTAAATGAGTTATATATATTTTACGCAGAACTGTATTGGTTTACTAAGAAATGTTTGTAGAACATAGATAAAAGGATATACAGGATCACGCAAAGTATTGGATACATGGTTGTCTATAAATGATAATTTCAGGAAATATGATTTCAGTAGTTTTAAGAGTGTTTTACTTTGAATTAAACTTTAGCTATATAGTGGCATGTAACAAAGGTACTAGGTTAACTACACGACTGTACAAATGTATACAAATATATTTTGATCTATTAGTATAAATTGCTGAAAGAGAAATTTCAACCTGTTATGAGTTTCCTTGCTAAACTAAATTTCCCCACTATATAGTATATATATCATCCTACAGATCAGACACTTCAAAAGAATTGAAATACATATTTGTCTGTATACGGTAACTGCAGAAATCAGTTTTTCAAATGTTTCATGCGTTTTCAAAAATGTTTACTTAGTTCTCTTATATTCCCTATTTCTCTAAATAACGAAGTTTTGTGAAAGCATACAGGAAGTGTTGGAAAGTGTTTCATAATCTATGCTAAACGCATGATTTTTCTTACTTGTTTTTTTATTTTTTCCAATTTTAAGAGACGCGAAATCCCTTAAACTACAGATAAATCAAATCATGGAATTGTCGTTTGATAAATACAATCGTTTCTTTCAAAAATTCGCCTAAAGGTAGCACAGTAAATTTCAGATTAGTGTTTAGCAGACTTATACATTTTCATGTCTTAATGTTCTATGAAATAAATGCTTAATATATTTGCAGTAAATGTTTGGTGTGTCTTATCTTCTTTACGAACAAACAACTGTATTCATAAAATAATACAAGTTATCGCTTACTGAATCTGATAACTTATTAAAAACCACCAATTTATGATAGGGGAGGCCGGGGCTAGTTCGCTACAGGGGTAAGTAGGTGTCGTCCTCATAAATCACTTGTTTGTGGAAAGATTGTGCAACCAGTCACAGAGTGCCTTTCTTATTGCTTTTTACTATGTCCATTGTAGTTTTGCAGCGTTACCTACGTGCAGTGGACATTTATTACGATTTTTCTGTTTTTTGCACTCATAAGTAATGTTTTGTTGCTTCATTCTTTTTCAAATTTCTAATACTTATCTTAATAATTGCGATTTAACTTGTGCAGTTTTTCTTAGTGTATGATTAATTGTACCTGCCCCATATGTGATTTACTTGGATTATTCATGCTTAGAGAGTTACGTCTCCTTTTTGTGAAGAACTTTATTATGGAGCAAGTTGGCCCATTGAACACGGGGCATGTTTGCTCGGTGTCTGATGTGTGCTGGTAGCTTGAAAAACAGCAAACACCGAGAAAAAGGGTTGCAATGCAAGATTTTGGGCACACGAGGCATGCCCAATCGGAGACACTCGATTTTTTATTTGTGACAACTGTAGCTGTGATGTTGATATAGGGTAGGATAGAAGTTACTCAATGTTAATGTTTTATTCATTATTTTTATTTCTGTATAATTTAGAATTTACATTGTACGGTGATAACGCCTTTTTTTAAACTTAGTGGTAATAATGAAATTGGTTTCTCTTAACTACGTGTCTTATTTGAGTTTCATATAAATTTTTATAAAGCGTGTGCCAACTTACCCCATATGTATAGGCAACTTTTCCCGTGACAGGGTAGGTTGGCGCACATTTTTCCTTTTACTTTAGGCTTCCGTTAAACATAAACTACAAAAGCTACAAACTCAAAACTCCGGGTATTTATAGCCCAATGCCTGTTCATTAAACGTTTATCCTCTTGTCAGCGAGTGGCTTTGTTCTCATTTATTCATGGCTATCGGACAACTTCTACAGATGCGCTTTGTGTATTAGCTGGTGTTCCTCCAATTTTTCTCCAGCTTTCGATCTCAGCCTTAAAATACAATGTGCTGCGTGGCGGAACGTCTATTGAATTGAGTGGCTGTCGCATGGATTCGGATAAACTAGTAAGAAGGATACCAACTTTTGATTATCCGTATTTTTATTCTCCTCATAATGTTAATTTTATTCGTCCAATGATGAAATATAATACATTTGCTGGTCACCCAGTTCTGTTTACTGACGGATCGAAGATGGAGCAAGGGGTTGCTGCAGCTTATGTTGTGTTCAGGGGCCATGACTCTATATTTGAAAAAAGGATAAAACTTAAGAATTATAATTCGATCTATCAGGCAGAGCTGGTTGCAATTGCTGATGCAATAGATTGGTGCAGGTCATCACAGTTTTCAGTTTTCTATTTGTTTACGGATAGTTTTTCATCGTATTGCTCTCTCCAGCGTCTTTTCCCTAACGATGATCTTTTAATGAGAATTTACGATAATCTGAGATTAATGAGTGATAAAATTATTAACATAGGATGGGTTAAGGCCCATATTGGCACTTATGGAAATGAAAGAGCGGATTTCCTTGCTAAATCAGTGATTCTTAACGATGAGTATGATATTGAAGAAAACATTCCTATGCCGATCTGCATGTTAAAAGCCGGTCTGTCTAAAAAACTTATTTGTGATTGGCAAACTGATTGGAATAATAGTAAAAAAGGTCGTTTTACATATGACTTATTAAGTAAAGTTAATTTGGATTATGTATGTTATTCTCAGATATGTGTTTATTTTTACACAGAGCATGGTGCCTTTCCGGCATATCTTAAAAAAATGGGAAAAGCAGAGAGTGATAAGTGCAGGTGTGGTACTAGGGGCGATGTTCGTCATTTTTTATTTGACTCATGCCAAGTGTCTGCTGAGAAATTTGATTTTATTAGGAACCGTCCAGTGGCATGGAATATCAGAAGAGTTCTTGCTTGTCGTGGGAACTATAATAAGTTACGAAATATCTATAACACGTTAAATAAGAATTTTTCATTTATTAAATATGTGTTTTGAATGTCTACTTCTTGTGGTTTTTACTGCAAGCTGGTGAAAGTAAAGCTGTGCCCTTATTGTGACTTTGAAATACTTGGTCTGCTGGTCGGAACTATCTTTTTATCTTCGGTGCTAACAGTGATTGGCATGTTGTGCAGCTACACATGATGGTCTTTTAAAAACTTTTTAATAACTTTATTATGTCTGTTTACGAACATTTCGGACTACTTTCTACAGACTTTGTGTTTCAGAGTGTATGTGGTGTCCTTCTTAGGAACTATGATACGAACAATTATTTTGTAGGACTTTGGCGATGGACTCGTTTATTTTAGTCTAATGCAATTTGTATATTTGCAGGTCAATTTAATTTATAATTTAGTTCAATATGTGATTCCAGTTTTGTGTAAGTTTTCAAGTCAGTGACTTGGGCATCTGTGATGTTTTTGTTTTGGTTCTGTTGGTCTTTAACGAGAGGTGTTCTCGTTCTTTGCTTAAATTTTATTTTGGTTTACAAATTATGTAACCTTACATATGTAGATTTTATTTCTAGTGCGGGTCTCACTACTGAACGTTAGTCTATGTTTAATTATTTGCCGTCTGGTTTTTCTGGGCCTGTTTTCTTAGCGGTGGTTTTTCTTGGTGGTGCATAGGGTTTTCCGCCGGAGCAATAGAACCTATGCCAAATTTGGTGGGTGCTCCGGTTGGGTGATTCTGCCTGTTCATTAAAAGTACAGTTAAAGTTTCATAAAAAACTTAAAAAAAATAATAATAATAATTAATAACTAAAAACTGCGCCTACTAGCCCCGGCCTCCCCGATCGCATCATATTAATTATCTGATCCATAATAAACAATAAATTAAATACAATAATTTAAATTTGGTAACAATAATTTTAATTTCGTTGGATTCCAAACAATATAAAGCACTCGACCCATCTCTGAAGTTAGAAACTTTTCTTCTGTTATTTTATATGTGCTTTCAACGTATAAAAAGGAAAAAAAAAATTATTAAATCTCATATTAATCTGAATGAAATATATGAAACTAATAACTATCTTAGAATATGTGTATAAAACAACCTGTAATGTGTTGCATTTATTTTTATTTTTTCAGTTTTCAAAAGATGATTCTTTTTCATTATACATCAACGGTTTCCTTCAACGTAACGGCAGTATAATTTCACTTTACGTAATAAATCATATTAATCAGTGAAGCATTATTAATTCAGTAATTACCTACGCAGAAGAAAATAATTAAAGCAGAATTGATTTTTGTCGAATGATGAAGATTGATGACAAAGCATTATTATTAAATATATGGAAAACTTTCTAAAAATATCTCCGAACACACATGAAAAAACAAAGCAATGTAAATTAGTGTATGTTTTGTGGAAAAGTTTTAATAAAAAAAGATGACTGTAAAGGATTTCTTAAAATGTGATTATTTTTATAAGTTAAAATTTATTTGCTGTGCTACAAACTTTTTTTTTTGTCTATTGTTCATTATTATATTTTATTACATACATCGAATTTATATTCATTATATACCCTATACATATAAAATCCTAATGAAATGAATTTATGAAACCAACATATGAAACGATTTTATAAAACGACTGCTTAAATGACTGATAATATTTTACAGCTATTTCTTCTAAAGTATTGAACGTTTATCGGTGAAATTTACTCCAACTATCCGGATTGATCCACGGGTTTCAAAAATGGTATTAAAATTTTAAATTTTGAATTAGTTTTCGAGATATTATTATTTTTTTCTAATTTTAATGACATTTATGTAATGATGACAACTCAAATTCTCCGTTTTTGTAGAAAAAAAAGGGAAAAACATAGGAATCATTATATTTCTTATTTCTCATTTTCAAATTGAATTGAAATTATCTTTTATTTCAATCGATAGTGCAGACAATATTCTGATTAACGCATATGTTTCAGGAAAATAAAACAAAAAAAAAAAAAATTCACATTTCGATCATCCAGATTGTTTTGTTGGTTGTGTTTATGACGGCCAATTATCAACACGAGGGATATAGGCCCAAAGGGGGGGGGGGGTATCCCTTCGTGGTGATCTTTCTAAGGGAACCTAACCCGTATTAACGCTTGGAAATCCAATGTTCGAAGAAAACCACGAAAACTCCGAACGATTAGGCCGACGGGCGCGATTGGGTTCGAACGCAGCACTTCCCGTCTACCAGCTTCGAGAGCAGAACCTCTCGGCCACTGGTGGGGCCTTCGATCATCCAGAATCAGTTTATTTTAGAAATCCAAAAATCGTCTGCCACTTTCAAATTCCACAGACGTAAAAAAAAGGTTTTCTTTTCAATTTTAAAGCGAAAATGACATCAATAATCTTAAAACAGAAAGCAGATATTAACCAATTAAATGATCCCGTGTTAAAAGCAGAAAATAAGGAAAATTACGTCAATATTTTTAGACATAAATATTAAAAAAGTACGAACACTTTATATTAAAATTATGACACGTGAAACGCATTTAATGGTCATAATTACGTCATATGTAAAATGCCCAAAATTAAATATCGTATTATATATATATATATATATATATATATATAAATTTATGTTAATCAGTAATGAATTGTACATAAACTGTTATAAATTATATATAGTATATGTGGAACGAATGACTGTTGATTAGTGGAGTATTCTGTCTAATATTAGGAACTTCAGAGTATAAGCAAACGTTTTTCCAATCAAAACACTCTTACCTGAAGAGCAATCTTTAGAACAATACAATAAAACAACAACAAAAAAAAAATAATAAAAGTTATCCCATAATAATTATTTTTATAAATACTGGAGGACTCCTGCTAGCTACGCACGCCAACACCCGTTCAGCCTTCACAGCCTCTAAAAATATAGTAATATGCCTTATTTAAAAAATATTGCAAAATTACGGAAGATTGATTAATAGTATCAGGCACGTTTCGATTATCATGACCTCATCCATCTCTGTCGTAACAAATGACTGCTGTTTTCGGGATTGATAAGTCAGATCTATAACACATTTGAAAATAAGTTTGTATAAAATGTTTAGATTAAAAATGTTGCTATCTTAATTACTTTTATAACTACTCTATGGACAATTTTATCTCTTTATGAATAGGATGGCGGCTGCACAAACCATCCCCTCATCGAGCTGACGGCTGAAATTCCAGGATTACTTAAATGTCGATTCCCATATTAAAATGCAACTGATCTGTCAAATCATATCTTGATGGAAAACACCTATAAAATCTATTTCAGTGGTTTACCGATATGTTTACCATTGGCTTTTTCCTGCTTCCAATCATCCATGCTTTCATACCTTTAGGTGCAGGAAAGCACAATGAAAAACCTACCGATGAGCCACTGAAATCGCGTCTGCAGGTGGTTTCCACCAAGATATGCTTGGCATATTAGTTGCATTTTAATATGCGAAACATGCCTGTAGAATCCTGGAATTTCAGCCGCCAATTCAATGAGGTGATAGTCTGTGTAGTTGCTTCCTGCTCTATTAGGTTCAAGGTTAAAAACTCCGATTGCTTGAGAATAGCTTTCGTTACCACGGTACTAAAAAAAGCACTATGTTTTGAAAATTTATTTCATGTTTTGATCGAGTTTTTGTTATTTTCAGTAACAGATACGGCTTATTTATGAATATTTTCTCTATTTCAATACACCACCATGCATATTTTCATGTTATTTTTACAAAGTATATTATTTATATTAATTAATAAAATTATCCGAATTTCGTAATATGTATTTATCGATAGTAATACAAAATAAATCAAATGTATTTGGTGAATACACTTAGCAGTATTTATACTGCATCAAGTGGTGTATAAGCAAATTTTCTATTCACACAAATTTTACACCATTTGACATAACATCATAATTCTCCTTAATGAAAATTGTTTTAAATATATGCATTCCTAATGTAATAATTTATTTATAATAAAGTTTTTTTTTTCTCTTTTAAGATTTGCGCGTACATATATTACTTAATTTTAAAATGTTTGAGAACTGAGCTTTTTAAATATGACTTAATATTTACCATTAAATGTTTTCCACGCGTAATAATTTAATTATTTTATATACTTAAGTATGACGATGTTTAATAGTCGGGCATCCTTTCTCTTTACTCTGTGGATCACTTTACATATGATGTAATTATCACCTTTAAATGCGTTTCGCGAGTAAAATTTTATTATTTTAAAGTTTTCGTACTCTATTAACATTCTACGCGTGAATATTTTGACGCACTTTTTCCTATATTCTGCATTTAACACGTGGTCATTTAATTCTTATTTTTTTAATTTTCTTTCCGTTTTTAATAAATTCACTTTTCAATTTCAATTTGTAAATGATGACGAAAACAAACCTAATTTTTATGTATTAACAATTTGGAAAAATGGTTATTGTCCGAGGTGAGGGTAAGAAATCAAAAACATATCTGAAGCGTTTTAATAGTGGAATCCACATTTTATTCGTTTTCTGTTTGTTCTGTACAGTAATCAGTATTTTCCCTTTACTTTCAACAGAGATGGATATTTCTGTTGCCACTATGATAAAAAATTAATAAAAACAACAAAAAAATTGATAACTCAGAAACAAATTGAGATACAGCTTTCAAACAAATTGCATTTAAAAGTACATATTTTTCTCTATACGACGGTGTAAAAAGTAATATTGTGGGATGTTTAGAAGTTTAAGAACAAAATTTCATTTAAAATTGGTCCAAGAATATTAATGTTTAATCCATGGCGTTCGTAATGTATGACCAGCTCCAAAGAAGTTTAAAAATTTACAGTACCAAAAAATGTAATTCATGGCGTACGTAATGTATGATCAACTCCGTGATATTTTTTATGTCTTAAATTTTAGTCTTTGAAAAAATCATTTTCCAAATGGTCGTTGTAATTTGTTAAATTGCATTTTTTTTTTTCAAATTGTCCTAAAAAACATAATTTAATCACATTATTGTTTCACTACTGTTTGAAATAAAAGATTATTTCAATTTCAATTTCAAAATGTTAAAAAAGAAATTATCAAATAATGCCTATAGTTTTTCCCTGTTCTTCACTCTTTTTTTTTTTTTTTTTTTTTTTTTTTTTGACAAAAATGGAGTAATTGAGTTACCATCAATAATGAAATATGAACAAAATTAGAAAAAAAAAAAGAATATATCGAAAATTAATTCAAATTTTTAAATTCTAACACCAGTTGTGAATCCTGGGGATAAATACGGATAATTGGTGTTAATTTCATTTTATATTAATATTTGAAAATTTTTCCAGAGAGAGACATTCTCCTTGCGTACAATATTTCAAATGAAAATCAAATTTAAAATTATTTGCTTAAAAGGCGCAATGGCCAACCTAGTGAAAAAGATTCCATGCCGGGACTCGGCATGGATGGATGGAATCGATACTTGATTTAATTATGAGTCTGTGTTTGCCCCATGTCGGCGGTTCACGGATAAATATTCCATCTTGTGCTGCATTTGTAGCCTTGCCAACCAGTAATAGTGATAAGTTCCAGGCTGGGTATCGTTCCATGTGGTTTAGTCGGTCGAATGTCAGTGCGCTATACTGATGGCCCGGGTTCGAGTCCCGGCGTGGAATCTTTTTCAAAAGGTTGGCCTTTGCGCCTTTTAAGCAAATAATTTGAAATTTGAAATTTGATTTTCATTTGAAATGTTAATTTCATCGCCAAACGCTTTCATAGTTTAGGAGAAATAACCGTAAAACAAAATCAGTCGTTTCATATAGTCGTTCCAAAAGAATTTTACTAAGGGGATCAGCCTTTTGAGAGCTACGACCTCCAACCCTCGTTCAGACTTCGCAGCCTTTAAAAACATAGTGCCCTGTTTAAAGAATGTTACCAGGTTATAGATGATTGAATTATATTATCAGTTTAACGGCGGATATCTTATGTAATCGGGTTGCCATTTTTTTCTGTTTGAAAATGGCATTTTTCGGTTATCATGGCCTCATCTATTGCTGTCTGAACAATTGATGGTTGTTTTGGAAATAATAAGTAAGATTAATTACACATTTGAAAAACAGCTTGTATAAAAGGGTTAGGGGGAAAATGTCGCCAACTCTCTGACATATATCGACGCTCTGGGCATTATTCTTTCTTTAGGTTCACGGTTAAAAAATTCCGCCTACTTGGGAATAGCTTCCAGAGCTACGTTACTCTTACATTTGATCGAGTTTTATATGTTTTTAGGAAAAGGTATAGTTTATTCACGAAATATTTTTCCTATTTTAATACACCATCACACATATTTTCATGTTATTTTCATAATGTACATTGTTTATATTAATTAATATGAATATCGGAATTTTGTAATATGTATTTATCAAATAGTAATTTCTACAAAATAAATTGAAAATATTTTTCGTTTACATTTACTTAAGAGTTTGGGAATGTTTTTTGAGCTTTTTAAATACGACATAATATTCACCATTAAAGTTTTTTCACATGTAATAATTTAATTATTTCAGAGAACTCAAATATCACGATATTTAATATTAAGACATTTAACATTGATGTAATTATCACTTATAAATGCGCTTCGCGTGCTGTATTTTTTTTTTTTTTTAAGTTTTCGTACTTTTTTCATATTTACATGTAAATATTTTAACGTAATTTTCCATATTTTCTGCTTTTATCACGTGATCATTTAATTCTTATTTTAAAGTTTTCCTTCTGTTTTTAATATTTTCACTATGACAACAAAAAAATAATCCAATAATCTCTTTCCTCTCTTTTTCCCCCCCAAAAAATTGGATTTTTTTCTTTTTCATGCCACACTGTAAAAAAAAATTTGCAAGGTTACTAAGAATTTTGTCGGAAACTGGGATGCCTAGAACTTTTTATGTAACCACAACGAAAGATAATCATGTAAAATTACAAAAGTTTCTTCAGTAACTGTTACTAAATATTTCTTAGTAAACGTACTAGTGATTTTTTAGGGCTTTTCCCAAAAACTCTTGTAAATTTACTAAATATTGTTTAGTGAAGTTACTAATGCTTGTTTAGGGAGTTTACTATATAAGTTTTAGTAAATTTATCAGTGAATATGTTGTAAACGTACTATCCATTTTTAGGGTGTTTTCTAAAATTTTTTTCGTAAATTTACTAAATATTGTTCTGTAAATTTACTAACGGTTTTTCAAGTGAGTTTCTCTAATTAGTTTTTGTAAATTTACTGAATATTTCTCAGTAAACTTACTAGCAATTTTTTAGGGAGTTTACTAAAGAATTTGTGGTAATTTTTCCAAAGATAGTTTAGTAAACGTACTAAGGATTTTTTAGAGAGTTTCCCAAAGAATTCCTTGTAAGTTTACTAAATATTGTTCAGTAAACTTACTAACGATTTTTTAGGGAGTTTACTAAAGAATTTTTCGTAAATTTACTTAGGATTATTTAGTCAAGGTACTAACGATTTTTTTAGGTAGTTTCTTAAAGAATACTTTGTGAATTTTCTAATGATTTTTTAGTACACTTAAAAAGGAATTTTTAGTACATTGACTAAGAATTTTTTTCGTAAATTTGCGAAGGATTTCATAGTACATTTACTATGAATTTTTTTAGTACTGCACCCAAAACCTTACGTATACTTTAGCAAAAAATTTTTGGTAACTTTATTAAAGTACCGTCAGAAAAATTACCAATGATTTTTTAGTATTGTATCTAAAATAGTTTTAGTATTCTCGCCAGAAAGTTTTTTGTAACCGTGCAAGAGATATTGCAGTAAAGTCAGAATCCTTCGATCAAAATAAGTAATATGGCCTGACGTGTTTTTCAGTAATACCACAGCAATTGAAATATTTGTATGTTATGCTTTAAAAAACTGACTGAAGCTTCACTGTAGATATTCAAATAGGTACAAAATAATTTCCATATTAAATGAGCATTATAATAACAGCAGTAAATAAGCAGATAAGCAGAAGCAGATCTTACGGTTTTTAGTTAAATTAAAAAAGCGAATATAAACAATAATGAAAGTAAAGTATCATTACTGAGTTTATAAATTATGTCTAAATTTTAAAAAAATGTTATCGATGCACTTAAAAATAAAGTGTGATGTTTCACCAAGAAAATGGTGAAAAGTCGCTGAAATTTAGCTGCAAGCAAGATATTGGCGATATGTTTTACCAGTTTATTGGTGCTTTATCAGATACCATTATATCAGTGAAATGTTATGTTGGAGTTTAAGTGGCCTATCAAGCCAAAAGCACCCCATTCTCGATAGCAGGAATTCGCTGTCTCATATTTAAACAATTAGAAAAAATCTCTTGTGGCTATGCTGCTTTTGAAATGGAAATAGGTAAAATGCTCTTACCTGGGATTCATCAATATCGCGATGACGTATAACTTCATCGGTGTGGCCTGGTCAGGGATTTATCCAAAAGCTTCTTGAAGAAATTATTTTTATTTTATTTTGTGAAGCATTATTTATCCTTTGAAGTATCCTTTGAGAGCTTAATATGAATCGCTAAATCCATGGGAAGATATAATGTAATATGAATTAGTATTGTGTGTTTTTACGATAAAGAAAGATTCAAATTTTAGCTTTAAATACTTATAATTAAACATATTACTGGAGTATAAGAAACTCCGTCTTAACAGAGAGGCTACATGATTAAGAGTGATAATACATAAAGCTGCTAAAACACATATTCGCAGCGTAGAAAAAATATATAATAATTAAAGGTGTCTGGCAACAGTCAAAATGTTCAGATGTTCCTTTTAGTTACATATCAGTGATGAAATCTTAGTTATTAGAACATATGCTTTAGAGAGTTACTCAAGTGGGCTGTAATAGCACTCATTATTAAACGCGGAAGTAAAGAAACAGTTCGTAAATTCGCTTGTTAAAATGATCTGTGTTTAGTAACAAGTTCTTTCTTTTCTTTTTTTTTAATCACTTTTAGCAGTTGCCGAAGAACATCTGGGGAATTAAATTTAACACCCCTCCTTAATCTCCTCAGATGGATAAGGTAACAAGTTCATAGTCTTGATGTCACACAAAAGTTGAGGTTTGGGTGTGGGCTTCGTCAAGCAGTCAGCAATCATGTATTGCGTGGGACAATATTTTAATTCGATAATTTTATCTTCCTTTAATTGTCTTATGGCGTGAAAGCGGATATCAATGTGTTTTGTCCGCTTCGAAAATTTTTCATTTTCTATCATCTTTATACTGCTTTGGTTGTCATGGTAAAGTAAAATAGGTTTTACTTGATACAAGTTAAGATCTTCTAGCAGTTTTAATAGCCATAAAATTTCTTGTCCTGCGGTTGCTGCAGCAACATATTCCGCTTCAGCGGAAGAATATGCAATGCTTGACTGTAATTTTGTAGTCCATTGAATGGGATTATCACCCAGAAAAAAAATATTGCCGGTGGTTGATTTTCTATTTTTAGTGTCCCCAGCCCAATCAGCATCAGCATACGCGATGAGTATTGGTGGTTTATTTTTGCTTATTGTTAGGCATAGGTTTTTTGTGCAATTGAGGTAAATAATAATTCTTTTTGCCGCTTTCCAATCCTTCTCGCGTGGCGTTGCACTTCTCCTACTAAGTATATTTACTGGTGCCATAATGTCGGGTCGAGTGACTGTGGCAATATACAAGAGCGAACCGATCGCTTGCCTAAACTTTGTATTGTTCGGAAGTAAATTGTCGCTATCTTCCAATTTATAGAAACCTACTTCCATCGGTGTACCAATAGGTCTTGCATCTGTTAAATTTAACTTTCTAACCAAATCTTCTATTTTTGACCTTTGGTTTAATTTGTAACCATCATTCGTTTTGATTATGTTGGTTCCTAGGTACTGACTTATTTCGCCTAAGTCTTTTACTCCGTACTCATTTTGCAATTGTTTTATTACATCTTTAATTATTTCACTTTTACTCGCGATTAAAATATCGTCAACGTAGACGATGATATAAGTGAAATTTTCCTTTTCTTTTCTAGTAAACAAACATGAGTCAGCAGTGCTTTGCACAAAATTCATGTTTTTTAATGATTCTGCGATCTTTTTGTGCCAGGCTCTAGCTGCCTGCTTTAAGCCGTAGATTGTTTTATTCAGTTTACACACTTTGTTTTCACAATTTTTTTCTATAAAACCCTCTGGTTGTTTCATGAAAATTTCTTCTTCTATTTCGCCGTGAAGAAATGCAGTGTCGATGTCAATGTGTTGAACAGAAAGATTTTTGTATGCCGCTGAGGCTAAAAATGTGCGGATTGTTGTGTGTGAAACTACGGGTGCGAAGGTTTCATCATAATCTTCGCCGTACTTCTGATTATATCCTTTCGCTACTAAACGGGCCTTGTATTTTTGTACATTTCCTAAATTATCTAACTTTCTCTTAAAAATCCACTTGCAACCAATAATTTTCTTATTTCGTGGGGGATCCACTAAGTCCCAAGTTTTATTTTTCTTTAATGAGTTGATTTCTTGTTGAGCGGCTTTGAGCCAATTTTCTTTTTCTACTGGGTTGTTCATGTTTGCTATGTCATAAAAATCGTTTGGTTCGAATGTGTCATTTGTTTTTACGTGACATACGTATCTGTCGGGTGGTACTCCTCTATTTGACCTCTGAGACCTTCTCGGTTCTACGTCGGGTTGTTTGGACGCGGGTGGTTCTTCGTCCGTATTACTTAACTCTGTTTGAATGTAGTTGTTGTCATTGTCTGAGTTTTCTACCTCTTCGCCTTCTTTTAAGTTGTTTTCACTATTTTCTATAAATTTAACTGTTCTCGCTATTATTATTTTGTTTTCTTTTGTGAATATATGGTAACCTTTTGATTTGTTGTCATACCCCACAAGTATTCCTTCCTGCGCTCTATCATCTAATTTGTTTCGCTGATGTTTTTGTATATAGGCATAAGCTTTACAGCCGAATGTACGCAGGTAGTGTAAGGTGGGTTTTCGGTTGAACCAAATTTCGAACGGTGTTTTGTTTGTTATTTTGGTTGGTAGCCTATTCTGCAGGTGATTGGCGGTATTTATGGCTTCTCCCCAGAATTTTTGAGGTAAGCCTGCTTCGGAGAGTAGACTCCTAGTCATATCTAATAATGACCTATTCTTTCTTTCCGCTACGCCGTTTTGGCTCGGACAAAATGGTACAGTAAACTGGTGTTGGATACCTCTTGCCCTTAGGTATTCTTCCGTTTGTTTACCTAAATATTCCCCTCCATTATCGGATCTAATAGCTTTAGGGAATCTGCCGAATTGGGTTTTCACCATGGCTACATAATCTTTTAACTTTTCGTGAACTTCATTTTTATGCGAAAGTAAGTAAATTACTGTGAACCTTGAATAGTCGTCTATAAAAGTGACGAACATTGTTTTTCCCCCGATAGTAGGTGTACCGATAGATGTGCACACGTCCGTGTGTATCAGATCGAGCACTTTGCCTGTTTTGGGACAGTTTGTTGATTTCGGATATGGGGCATCACTTATTTTTGTTTGGATACATATTTCACATAATGCATTATGATTACAGTTATTTATTTTTATACCGTCTGCTAAGTTTTTATTTATTAATTCTTTTATCGCATTATAGTTACGATGGCCAAGCCGTTTGTGCCAAACTTCTATGCAATTTTTATTTTTACATTCATGTGCAATGTTTACTTTATTAGTTTCAGCGCTTTCTAATAATTCGACTTGATATAAATTATTTTTCATTCTTGCTTCAAGATAAATATTCCCGTTTCGGGATAACGTGCATTTTTCTTTATCGAAAATTAATTTATAGCCATTCTGTGTTGCTTTGCTTACCGATATGAGGTTCGATTCTAATTCTGGTACGTATAATACTTCTTTTAATGTGATTGTGTTTATCCCTCCATCGGATGTTTTTGTTTTAAATGTCGTTTCACCTGTACCGTGTGAATTCAGCGTTTTTCCATTGGCAATGATGACTGTCGTCTTTTCAGTGTCGTTAAACTTAGTGAATGCATCTTTACTGTTTAGAATGTGTGTCGATGAACCTGAGTCGATTATCCAGGTTTGTTTTCCTGGTTTCTGGACTAAAAAAGCTGCGTCGCTGCCTTTTCCTGAATTGCCCTGTGTTTTGTTAATCCGAATTGGTTCTGTTTCACGGTTTTTGTTTTCTCTATAATTGTTTGCGTCTTCATAACATAACGATGATGTGTAATACATGGATTTGTGCGGCTGTTGTTTTTGTGACGGTGAGTAAGTGTTTCTGTTCTTAAGATGCCAGCACTCTCTGTATGTATGGTTTTTTAATTTACAGTATGTACACTGTTTGTCCTTTTTATTATAGTGTTCAGCCGGAAACTTTTTATGCGTTTTAAACGCTTTTGAGGAATTCTCGCTCTGATCTGTGTTTTCTAAACGTCTTGTATATTCATCAGTGAGTTTTCCTTTTATAAACTCTGAATTAAGTTCATTTTCTGGACGGGCCTCGAGGGCTATAATTAAGGTGTTGTAGCTAGGTGGTAATGAACAAAGTAACAGAGCTGAAATGTGCGAGTCATTAATAGTTTCGCCTATGGCTGAAAGTTTATCAACAAGTTCTAAAATATGTGTAATGTGTTTTATTAGATTGCCGTTTTCTGGGAGTTTTGCTCCGTATAATTTTCTCAGCAAATATAACTTGCTTGAGAGATTGGCCCTTTCATGAATTGTTTTTAAAGCTTGCCAGGTTTCTCTGGCAGTGTTTAAGTGCTTTACATGCACGATCTGTGAGTCTTCAATACTCAAGTTGATAATTGCACGTGCTTTACGGTCCCTCTTCGTCCAGTCCGTGTTAATTGGATCTGGGGGATTTTGTGTTATTACATCAAACAATTCTTCTTTTATTAAAATCATTTCTGCGCGAAATTTCCAATTTGCGTAATTTGTCGAATTTAATTTTTCGACTATTTGAGTTTCTTTTATCCCTGCCATGTTTATTTTTATTTGTTTATGCGACCAACCTATTTCCTTTTTATTTATTTATTTACTGTAAAATGTAAAATGAACGATTTCTTTTTTATTATTATTATTACTCACAACCAACAAATTGTTCATTCACTAATTATTTAAATGTTCATTACATAAAACATAAATATATAAATGTTTCTTTTTCATTCACCTTTATATTTCTGGTACAATAACATTCATTATTTTATTCAATGCAGCATCTTTTTATTTATTTATTTATTTATTTTTTTTTTTTATTCAGAACATGAATATTTTTAATATTTATAATCTAAGCCACTATATAAAATTTTTCTTCTTTTTCGCTAAACATGAGCACTTTATCTGTCTCATTAATCTTTTTGTTGGAGTTTAAGTGGCCTATCAAGCCAAAAGCACCCCATTCTCGATAGCAGGAATTCGCTGTCTCATATTTAAACAATTAGAAAAAATCTCTTGTGGCTATGCTGCTTTTGAAATGGAAATAGGTAAAATGCTCTTACCTGGGATTCATCAATATCGCGATGACGTATAACTTCATCGGTGTGGCCTGGTCAGGGATTGATCCAAAAGCTTCTTGAAGAAATTATTTTTATTTTATTTTGTGAAGCATTATTTATCCTTTGAAGTATCCTTTGAGAGCTTAATATGAATCGCTAAATCCATGGGAAGATATAATGTAATATGAATTAGTATTGTGTGTTTTTACGATAAAGAAAGATTCAAATTTTAGCTTTAAATACTTATAATTAAACATATTACTGGAGTATAAGAAACTCCGTCTTAACAGAGAGGCTACATGATTAAGAGTGATAATACATAAAGCTGCTAAAACACATATTCGCAGCGTAGAAAAAATATATAATAATTAAAGGTGTCTGGCAACAGTCAAAATGTTCAGATGTTCCTTTTAGTTACATATCAGTGATGAAATCTTAGTTATTAGAACATATGCTTTAGAGAGTTACTCAAGTGGGCTGTAATAGCACTCATTATTAAACGCGGAAGTAAAGAAACAGTTCGTAAATTCGCTTGTTAAAATGATCTGTGTTTAGTAACAAGTTCTTTCTTTTCTTTTTTTTTTTTTAATCACTTTTAGCAGTTGCCGAAGAACATCTGGGGAATTAAATTTAACATGTTAAACAATGATTCAGGTTTTTTATAAATCCAATTTTCTGGTGAATAGTTGAACCATAAATCAGGATCTTTTTAAATCCAATTTTCTGATAAAAGGTTTAACTATAAATCAGGGTTTTTTTTTTAATCCAATTTTCTGGTAACAGTTTGAACCATAATTTAGTTTTTTTAAATCAAATTTTCAGGTAAAAGGTTGGACCACGAATCAGGATTGTTTTTAAATCCAATTTTCTGGTAAATGGTTAAATCATAATTCATTCTCTCTATTCTAATTTTTTGCTAAAAGTTTGAATCACGATTTTCTCTCATCTTTATGGGGAATGGTTACACCGGATTGTAGCTTTCTTTTTCCCCCTCACTTTGGTTTTCAATTTATCATTTTATGGTGTAATAATAAATAAAATTTCAGATTATGGAGATTATCTTGCAGTAAAAGAGTTTTTTTTTTTTTTTTTTTTTTTTTTTTTTTTTTTACACCGAAAATTATTTAAGTTTTAATTATTGATTCTATTGCCTTTGAAATATATTTAAAAAACAAATGTAAACCAATTTGATCTAATTTCACAAAGTAATTGCATTTTTCCCCCCACAAATATTACCATTCTGTCCTTTTTCATTTTGGAATATTTCTTCGCACTCAGTTACACTTATAGTCCATTTAGTGTTTGCTTATTCACAAAGACAATATAAAAAAAAATAATTTTCTTTAGATTTAAATACATACCCTGTTTTTATTATTGTTTTAATTTAAGCAATGTCTGAATAAATTTCTTCAACCAATATTATTTTTTGCACGAGTTTGAAAAGGTTTTTTGCGTAATGCACTTAGCTGCTACTTTCATGATGTTTTTTTTTTCTTTAATTTTTTTGAATCTATAGATGCTGAAATTTTCATATTATACAGTTTTAAAATTTTTACCTTCTTTTCACAAAACAAAAAATAAAATAGAAATATTTTTAAATTTTATATTGCAACACAGCTCAATTATGCAAAATTCATTTGAATATAAAACAACAAAAAAAGTTTAGTATTTGTTTCTGTTTAACATTCAATAAAGAATATAACACTTTTGAGTAAATAAAGCACAAACATAATGAATACATAATCAAAGTATATGCGTAAACACTGAAATAATCAGCATTAAAAAGGCAGCTATAAGTAGCAGAATCCATTTAACCTCTAATATCAGCTAATACAAAAGTATTACTTTAAACTTTAAAGCTTTTTTTAAGTACACAATGTATTTCTATAGTATATTATATACTTACTTTGAAGGGTTAATTTAATAACAGCAGTGTCGCCACCAAGCGACTAATTATTCTTACATATATAAGTATTTTTTCAGTATTGCTAAATGATAATCTATGACGACGATTTATTTATTTTTTAACAATACTCGTAAAAAAGAAAAATAGTCACCACCAGCAGCCTTGCAATAGCTGAAAAAGAAATGGTTACAGACACTATTAAATAGCAACACATTTAAGTTGGTTTGCGGTATGCCGCTCCATTTATTGAAAATACAAATTATATAACCATTAAATTATATATATAATACGTCAGACTAATATTTACTGTAATATAATATCATTTTACATAGAGTTTCTCTCAGACAGTTTTAGGAGGGTGCTACACCCTCTCTGACCATTCAGGTCATCAAATATAAAGAATTCTTGAATCTTAGTATGTTCTGCACTGTAAAAAAAAAATGGTAACTTTCCATGTAAAATCCAGGAACGTTTCGCCTTTTATCAGGTTTTCAGAATAATTTAGCTCTTTCCTGTGAAATTCTGGTTTTCTTATCTGAAACGTTCCTGAACAAAAGTTGGAAACAGCAAAACGCTGCGGCCGTCATTTATTATTTTTTTTTTCCTATAATCCGTTGCTCGCGCGCGAGTGTCGAAAACGAATTCCTTAAATGAATGTAAAAAAAATCAATATGGAATGCAAATAAATCAATAGACGACATAATCCTTTACGTCTCTATTGTCAAGATAATTCAGATGAAAATACAATACCTCTGTGACATCACTAAGAGATTATCTCTCGTACTTGTCTGTGAAATCTTTAACGAGCAGACTGTGTAAAAAAAAATACACCTATTATTTGGATCTGCATTAACCAGGGGACAATCAAATATGATTCTCACCTATTTTGATTAATTTAAAGTATGTTTTAGAGTTCTTATCTCTAATTATTCTTGTGAAATGATTTCTTCAAATGGGCCTTAGATTTTCAGAAATTAGATGCCGAGTTTTAGCATACGTTTCAAATACCCATTAGTTTGCAGCTTTCAACGTATCTTTCGTGGTGTGGACGCAGAAAGGTTGCACGCCACCCGTACGGCCCGGGTTCGATGCTACCTCTTGACTTTTTTTTTTCTTTTTTAATTAATTTTATATTTTAACACTTTATTACAATTTGATTTAAATTTGACATATATTTGACACTTTGAATTGCTGCAATTTTGAATTTTTTTTTTTTTATTTTCGGAAAAAATATACAATTACGTTTAGGTTTTTTTTTTCATGAAAATTTATATGTATTTTATCTAACTTGTAAACTAACATAATCACTGACGAAAATCCAAAATATTTTATGTCTAGATTTTTTTTTCTAATTATTATATTTTAAGCAAAGTTCAGAAACAATATATCACATATATATTTACTTTATTGAATTTTAACTGAAAATTTATTTTTTCGTGTAAATTATAAATAATAATTTTGATGTCAATTTCAAAATATTTTTTCATTCTAACAAATAATGATAATAAAGCGAAAATTGTCAACTGGAAATGTAAAAATCGTCTGCGGATTCCGCATGCTGTGAAATGTCAGTAATGTCATAATGAAGGGAACGAACATCCAGAGTGAATTATGTCAGCCAGGTATCGGTCCGGATAGCCTAACAGGTAAGGCATTGGCACGGCACGCCAAGTATCCAGGTTCGATCCCTGGTCTGGACATTTTTCGCTCTTGTGCTACTCCAGCCTTGAATATGTCAGTAATGTTTTGCTGTCAACAGAAATATTCCTGGTATTTCGCAGGAAACTTACTGGCATTTCTGTAGAAAGTTTTTAACATATACAGTAAAGTACCAGTCATTTTCAAGAAATGTTTCTTGGAAATAATGGGCAACTCAGCTGCCCATTTTTTCCCAGGAACGTTGCGGAATTTTTTTTACAGTGTGAATCAGGATTTCAAGTCAGGTAAAATGGAATAGATCCAAGCATCAGGTTAATTTCTCCACCTGTTTTAAAGAAAAGAGTAAATATTTTAAGACATAAAATATTTCTTGTGCAGACATAACAATAATCAAATTTCACACAGGGGAATTAATCAAAAAATTAAACAGTATATCAATTCAAATCTCTTTTACAAGGAAATCTTCAGCATTTAAAAAATCAATCAGTGTTCGAAATAATTGGTGGTCCGCTGGTCCGAGAACACCAAAAATTCATTTGGACCACTAATTTGAAAATTTTAGTGGTCAGCAGGAACATTAACTCCCCCCCCCCCCCCTCTCTCTCTCTCTCTCACAGGTAAACTTGAATTTTCCCGTCTCAGAGGAAACGGCAACCAAACACAAATCGCACAATTTTATTTATTTTAAAAAATAAATAAAACTGCATTAAACCTTAGTCAATTGAAATATTGGAATTAAAATATCTAAATTAATAATTTTATAGTTTTTCTTTATGTGCTGTTTATTTAATTTTTAGTTATAATTTTATATTTTATTAAGCTGAAAATTTTGGATAAATGCAAAGAAAGTTTGTAAGAAAAAGCTGCAAAATTCTCCATTTATTAGGTAGAAGGAAAATATTGTGAAATTCTTGAATCAAATGTGGAAAAATATTGCAAAAAGCGTCAATTGGTTGTAGGAAAAAATTCGTCAATCAATCGTGATTTACAAAAACTAATGCTTCCCATTTAGCTGCAATAGGGTGTTAACGATTTTAATCAACGATTAAATCATGATTTTAATCAACTGATTTTTTTTAGAAAATTTGTGATTTTAATCAATGATTTTTATGGTCTATTTCAATGGTCTGTAGGGAAAAATCATTTGTAGTATATTGGAATGATATTACACTATTTCAAACATATAGAAATTGATACACATCACTGAAATGTACAAAAAGATGCTTACTATAGAACATGATGAGCATAGCATTAATCGTTTATTTATGGGGGGAAACAAAAGGATTCGCTTATAGTACTGTATAAATAAACAATAATTGCTGGAAGTTCGTTATCTGTTGTGGTACGAGTTTTTTTTTTTTATTTAACTAATTTAGTTACTTCGTATGTATAAAATCTGTAAATCATATACAGGGCTGCAAAAAAGATGTATACATTTCTGTTTATTGACGAATATTTTGAAGGGGAATTTTCAACTGTGAAAATGCGTTTCTTAAATGAACTAATGTTTAGCATACTATTTGGTATATATTCAAATCTATAGATCATATATAGAGTCGCACAAAGGAATTCGGATATTTTTCCGATGACTGATAATTGCTGAACTTTAATTTTCAAATGTGTTACGTGTTTTGTAATTTGCTTACTTAGCCATCATATTTAACTTTATTTAAAGGTTGATTTTTTTTTTTTTTTTTTTTTTTTTTTTTTTTTTTTTTTTTTTTTTACATAATTCTGAATGTGTTGGAAAATTATAATCTGTCGTTGAAGGTTGATTATTTTACGTTATTGTTTTAAAAAAATGTTTTATTTGTATGTGTGTGTGTGTATATATATATATATATGGGCGAGTTGTAAAAAATAGGGTAGGTGGGTTAAACCGGGTAGCGCAAATCCCTCCTTCAGTTGTACTTCTGTCTATCAGCCAACACGAGAAATTACTTGTCCGTAAACATTATGGCATTTATAGCTGATTGAAACGTTACTGTGTGCGGTTTTTTTTTTTTTTTTTTTAGTGTGAAGGAATTAGTTTCAATTACTCTTAAAAAATTGTTTTATTTGATTCTAGATTTTACGCGTATAACCACTTTTTTTCAGCATATTAAATATTCCTGAGTACTATATTTAATTCTTTCCTTTCCTGATAATATTTTAAAATTTTTACTGATCTTTTGCTTATAGGATTAAGAGTAGTGACGCCAGGTTTTAAACTCTGTCATGTTGGGGTAAAACCGGGTAATTAAGAGTGGGTCAAAACTGGGTATACCCGATTTTGTCCGGCACTCATAGAATGTTTTTTTAGTATAGTTAATAAATTAGCATGGAATTTTAAATTGCATTCTTAATTCTGTTAAGTTATAATATAATTCTAATTCTATCTAGTTATAATGAAAAAACTTTAATTTTGATTTTGTTTTATATTAAAAAGTGGGTCTAATTTTTAACTTACATTTATGAAATTAAATAATTTGCAATTATTAATGAAATTAATAATGGTAATAATTAAGGCATAATTTTATATTATGCTTATTACATTTTAATAAATAACTTTCTAATCTGAGGTGTAATAACTTGCGTTATGGGTCCACTTAAAATGCAAATATATTTCTTGACTTGTTTCTCTAAATAAAATAATCTGCCCAAAATGACAAATAATCCATAAAATCACAATCCTATATAACTAGGCTATATAATCTGTAACAGGATTTTTTTTTTTTTTTTTTTTTTTTTTTTTTTATCAAATATTAAACAGGCAAGAAAAAAACCTTGATGAATGAAACTTTCCCAGACTCTTTTGCTGTATATAATAGGAGTGGATGGATTACGAAAGAGGTCTTTATTTGGTTAAAAAATGCATAGATTTTTCCAATCCTTGCCCTGAAAAGCCCGTTCTTTAAATCCTTAATAGGTGTTCAATTCATATAAATGAATCCAGTTAATCTAGTAAGAGAAAGCAATGTATTTATATATGCTTATTTCCTTACGCAACGCATCGATTTCAACTCCTTGATGTGTCATTCATGCATCTCTAAGCTCATACTAAGAACAAGAGGTGAAGAAGTTGTTATTTTCCCACTCTGCGCGATCTGTAACAATTTACCAAATTGGAAAATTATTTAAAACTGCATTTTCGAGAGCAGCAATTGTAAATACTGCAATCAGAAGGTTCGAATAAACAGGGATTTTCCCCTACAACAATGTTTTTCCAGACCATCTTTTTGCTCCTTTCGGAAGTGACAGAGAAACCCATGAAAGTCATGATAACACACCTAGGTCTATGCAGCCACAGGTTTGCATAGCTGCAGAAATAAATATTTCTGAAACATTACAGGATAATGGAGCTCAACCTTCCGAACATAAACGAGTTGACAACATCTAGCGTCTTTCACGTCGAGCTGCTTCCAGATGCAGCAGTTAACATCACAATCACAGACGTCATCACTCATTCAAAATGTTACATCTACAGAATACATTAGTAAAATTATACATTCGACATCTTCAGACTATGTAGCTCAGCAATCTGTATTTCCAATTTCGCCTAAAATGTTATTCTCCCTCTTCTAGGGAAGGCCTTAGAATTGAGAAAAGAAAGGGAAAAACTTATTTTGATTTCTTCTCTCTATAAATTACAGATCGAAACAAATATTAAGGAGAAATAAGCCAAACAAACTGCAAGACGAAAAAAGAAGTTTCTTTAAAAGAAAAAAAAAGAAACCAAAAAAGATTGCGGACACATCTTCAGAAGAAGAGGATAATGAAACCTGTATGTTTTGCTATGAACATTACTCAAATTCTAAATCCAAATACGATGTTTGAAATGCCACGGATAGGCACACGAAGCATGTAGTAATGCAGAAGAATATGATGACAAATTCATCTGTGATTTTTGAAGGTAAAAGAACTCTAAAACGTACAGTGTAAAGTAAGCAGGCCTATACAACGTAGAAAATTTGCTAACGAATTATTATTTTTTTTTTACACATGGAAGAACACATGTGCAATTTCGTTCTGTTAAAAATAATAAAAATGTATTTTTTACTATATTAAGCAAGACCTTTTTGACCAAAATGAGTTTTCCAGTAGTTTTAAATGGATACCCAGTTTTACCCAACCAGCGAGGTAAAACCAGATTTTTGCATACGTTTGAAAAAAGCTATTTTTTATATAAACAATTATATATATATATTGTTTGAAAAAAAATGTTTTTAATGTAAAACGAATCCTTGGCTATAATAAAAGTGTTCAAAGTTTGTTTTCCCATTTCACAGTATTTGAGACTAACAAACTTTTAAGGTACCCGATTTTGCCCCACCTTCCCTATATATATATATATATATATATATATATATATATATTTAAAGGATGCTGTAGAAGAAAATAGCATGAAACATTTATTAGCTCCTTTCTACATCTGTTTCTACTAAATTTTTTGGTAACATGCCATTTATCTTTTAAAATAAGCAATTTTTCTATTCGCATACACTTTACGGTAGTTATCGCGATATATCACCAATATTAACACGTTGATATATTCCGATATTAAATTTACGATATTCTCCCCACCTAGCAGTTAAACTTTTGAAAAAAAACATCAAAAAAGTTTTTCCGAAAACTTGTAGCAATTTATTCCAGGATGATATTTTAGAAGTATCGCAAATATATATATATATATATATATATGCTCTAAAAGTTAAAATCTTCTAACTGATGATGCAAATGATTTTTAAAAACATGAGTTTTAACTCTTTCAAATACATTGGTGACCGTAGGTCACTTCGCGCCTCACAAAGACAATATTTTTTCTACCATAAAACTAACTAAACGTCCGTATTTTAACACAATCTTTTTAGAGCAACTCAACAGGCCAGATTTACATTTACCTACGAAAATTTCGAAACATTCGGACAAATATAAATATTTTTTACTAAATAAAATGTGCAAAAACTTCGACAAAATTAGCAAAAACCAGAGTTACATCGTGGTAAAAATCTTACCAGCCTTTTTCCCACTAAATATTAATATTTGTTCACTCGCGCTACGAAAACATTATGTTTTTAACATCTAAAAATTTCAAAGAGTCTGGATGCTAACGACAAACTTTAAGAATTTAAAATACTGGAAGAACCTTGTCCCCCCCCCCCCACCTCCCTTTCCAGGCATATTTCAAAATTACATATAAGACTCCGAAAATCAAATTATGCAGAATATTAATACAAAATAATAATAACAACAATACCAAAAAGCATATACTTTCAATTCTCTTTGAAATACTGCAATACATTTTAAAAAATACAAAATTAATCTTTTAAAAAAATTCACTGTCCGAAGTCACTTTTCTGTTTTTCTGCGCATTTTACTGTACGACTCGCATTACGTATATACTATTGAAAAATACACACTTAATGTTATACAGTAGCTTTGAAATGATCGAGTATTGATTTGGTTCAGATATAAATGGATTTAAGGGTGAAAAAAATTAGTTTGAAAAGAAAAAAAAAACACCAAGATTTTGATATGAAAATAAAATCTATATATATCTATATTATAAAAAACAAATATCGCTGCATTTTACTGTGCGTAACGCTGACGTCATTTTGCTAATGGCAGCACTTTGAAATCTGGAATGAAATTTAGGCTTTGCTGTTTTCGTGTTCAGCTCGTCGTCAGCATAAAATTCCGAGTAAAATGAGAACTACATTTAATATTTTTGTTGAACATTGTCACAATTCTATTTCAAAGACCCGTGATCGGGGGGATGTAACTCAATTATGTGGGTGGGAAGCTGGAAATTGTTTTAATTACTTCCGTTTAGGTCTAAAATGAAAGTACTAAGTTTTATCCCACGTACTAGGTGAACATTAGAAAATATGTACATATTTATAGTCGAAAAACACTTTTTAAATTATCTTAACAATATCTCAGAACAATTAATTATTTCAAAAACATTGTCAATACAAATGTCGTAGAATTTGAAATTCTGAATGAAATGAGTACCTATATTAATATTTTTGCTGAACATTAAGGTCGCAATTCTATTTCTAAATTTTGCCTTAACACTCTTGATTACAAGAGAGAGACAGAGTTATCAATCCGCCCTGCCTCCGTTTATTACATACATGTATTTTCTTTAAGTTGTTGAGGCCCTCGCGATGTTTCTGCAATTATGTTAATGCTTTATTTTGTATATTTTGAGGATTATAATTTAGTAGTTATCGAGAAAGATGTACATAATTGACAGCCGTTTTACATGCCATTTCTCAACCGATATCGTCAACCTTAAACCTTAGTTTTAAAAAAAAGTAAAGCTTATAATACTTTTTTTCAATATTAGGAAGTTTTTAAATTTTATGAGCTTAAGATGCTCGTATACTAGTCGAAAATAATTTTTATTAAAACCATCTTAGTCCTTTTCGTAAAATATCGAAGTTTAAAATCGTGCTATTGGTTGACCTATAATTCCTCTAGCGACAAGAATCCTGCACACTCATTTGTTCCCTCGCTCCTCCTCAAATGTGATACATACACACTGTTATTCACTATATATGTCAAATTAAATGCGACGCATAATTCAAATACAATATCAGAGATCACAAACAATATTTTCCATCATTTACAAATCCTTTTTGAAATATGCTAAAAATCATGAAATAATGCACTTTTTAAGTTATCTATTTGTTCGTAGCGGCAAAGCCGCACCTAGTAGGGCGGGAAAACTTAGTACGTTTATTTCTGACCTACGTCGAGGGGATTAAAACAATTTCCAGCTTTCCCGTATTTAATTCCGATTTCGGCCTTTTTTTTTTTCATTTCCTACCACTGGGCTATAATCCGTAATCAAGAGTTTAAGCCATAACTCTGAAAATATCCAAAATAAAGCCTAAAATAATTACAAAATCCTCAAATAATACCTCAATAAATTCAAAAATATATATAAATTAGAAACATGGTGAACTGAACCTCGTCTGTTCTGGCTTCAATCACTTGATTTACGAATTAGGGAAAACTTTGCATTATAATTGTAAAAATTCAACAAAAATATTAAGTACACATTTCAATCAGAATTTTAACCTCTACAACATCTGTATTGACAATGTTTTTGATAGAGTTAGTTTTTTTAGATATTGCTATGGTAATTAATAAAAATGTGTTTTTTGACTATAAATCTGTACATATCTTCAACCACTCACCTAGCAAGAGGGAGAAAACTTAGTACATTCATTCTAGACTTAAAATAAATGGATTAAAACAATTTCCAGCTTTCCCCTAATTAATTCCAAATGCGCCCCTTTTTCCCCTCCCTACCACTGGTCTATGAAGAGTTTTAAAGACTTTAAAATTCTATGTGCTCTAATTTATTTTTATTTTTTTTTGGGGGGGGGGGATGCAAATTTTGAGTAGGAAGAAAAATCATGATTATTTATTGTGACAATAAAATGACACAGAACAGATTTTTTTTATTTTTTTATTTAAGCAGTTTTAAAGAGTTTTGAAACTTCAAGTATTATTACTGTGAGAGGTGAAGAAAACGGGGAAACGAAATTTTGAAGGTGAAATTCAGATAAAATTTTAATCAAACGGATATGATGGAATGAGTAGTTAATGAAATTTAGGTCTGATTATTTATTCACTTAAAGTAACAAATACAGTAGAGTAATTTTTTTTTTTAAACCTTTAACTGATGTCAAAGAAATTGTCACATAACTAGTGTGAAGCGGTCTGTGAGACCGCTCCAACGAAAGATGAATAAAAGCCTCGATAAACATATAGGATGTTGTTTTTGTACTAAACTTTTTGCACAGGTGTGTTATAATTAAAATTCATCTATTCAAAAGTCTCTGGTATTAGTACTAAAGTTTCAAACGAAAAATAATTTCAGTAGTGTTTGTAGATAAACTGAAATTTGCAAGTTAAACTATGAAAATTAAAAAAGCACTGGTCTGTGAGACCGGTAACATCAGTTAAAGGATAAAAAAAAGTTTTAAACAGTTTAAACGTTGGTATTGGGGAGAAGGGAGTAAAAAGGGCAGGTGAAATTTCAGAAGAAAGGTTAGCACAACGGCGGTTTTATCTTTATTTTTTAAATCAGAAATGAAAAGTAATGCAGAAGAGTTCCACCCCCGATTAAGAAATAATATGACAGTAAAGCACTTTTAAGGACTTTTAAAAAATTTTGTATGAAAATAATCACTTTCAAGCACAAAAAAAAAATCTTTTGAAAAATGCAAGTACTTTTAAGGACCGTACGAATCCTGATATATTGAAAATTTCCCGACTACAGAGTAGTCCTGCAAGGGTCAAATTGCACCAGACACAAAACCGAATATTATACTTAAGTCAACCCACAACTCGACCCGAACACTCCAAAAATATTTCCTCGATCCGCAACCTGGCCAGAATCAGCCAAAATAATTTTCGGCAACCTGCAACTCAACCCAGGCTTATTTCAATCCGAACCTGAAATAAAAAGAAATCGTGTTTTATTGATATTATGAAATGTAATCTACAATTACATCTCTAATAAAAATTTATGTTTTATGTAGGAAAATGGACAAATGTATATACTTTAATATTCAAACATATGTGGGTATCATGCCCACAAGTATTTGAAGTGAGGACAGCTTGTTAAAAAGCGCCATCGATATTCACCATCATAGTTGACCTCAATGGCGCTTGGTGACAAGTTGTCCTCAACATGACTCACAATCACATGACACACCTAAGTGATGTAGGATAGGTGGGGGCTAAATTTACGCACTTATCATTAATTTTGATTTTTAACGAACACATTGATCTAAACTTATGTGACGACTGATTAAAATGTTGTATTAAAACCTTAGGCACGTTCCACTATCAAACGACATTCTGTCAAGTTATAATTCCGTGAGAAATTGTATTTTTTAAAAAAACATTGCTCTGCGTATCTTTGCCCCATTGGTTGAGCTAAAAGTACGCAGTAATGAGGTAAAGATACGCAGTGCGCATTTTTGCCCCATTACGGCCGGATTTTGCCCCATTTTCAAAATGAATGAGTAATGTAAAAGAATTAGTAAATTTCGATAGTACTTAAACTGAAAATTCTAAACTAGACCATGAAAAAAACAGCGGTCTGCGAGATCGCAAATAGCAGTTAACCTCTAACTGTTGTGACAAAAATTGTTTCATAAATACTGTAAGCGGTCTCCGAGACCGCTTAATCGTTGATTGAATAAAATGGTTGACTGACTCATAAGAGGCGGTTTCTGCGCTAAACTTTATGCAAAGGACTATTATAATAAAATTTCCCGCATTCAGAAGTCTTTAGCTATACTTCTAATTTATCAAAAGAATCAAAATTAAACTAACTAAAATACTTAAATTGAAAATTACAAGTTAAACTGTGAAAACTGAATATTGCAGCGGTCGGTGAGACCGTTAACACGAGTTAAGGATTATGGTTTAAAACAAAAGCGATTCATGAAACAATATTGATTTTTAAAAGTAGGTAGGTAGATACCTACGTTCTATATTTTAAAAAAAAACTGAACTAGAAAAAGGAAAATGTAGTTCACTAACTTATATCAGTTAAGTAGCTATTATATTTCGTATAATACAAATTTAGAAATTGTGGAAAGTTTTGCATCTAGCTAAAATGATAGGACAATGTCCCGTATCTTAAACATGTGCGTATCTTTGCCCCAAGAAGGATGCGTACTTTTACCCTATTCTGCAGTATTTTGCTTAACCGGCTACCCATAAGTATAAACAAATGTGATCGAGGCAAACCACCGCATTTAGAAGCTAAAAATCTTTCGATCTCCACTAAAATTTTGGATTTGTAAAAATTCCAGGTACTGTCAGCTAAAGAATAAAGTGAAATTTTAAAAATATTAGATCAAAATTCAAAAATTTAAACTTACCTCATTTTCTTAGCATAAATTGCTACTTTTATCAAAGGTTTAAACAAATAACTAGTACACTTGAAACAAAACTGCCACCTATTGGTCATGAGAGCCGAAATGTTGCTTCATATGAAATCAGCCGGTACATATTTTTTCCCCGCTCGTATCTTTACCCCTACCTACCCCATATATCTCTCTTTGCATGAGAAAGTAAAAACTCGGCATTTTATAGCTCACAAACTCACGTAAAATTAAAATGCAAATGTTTATATTTTGGTTTTTTATTAAATTTACTCCTTAACCTTTAACTGATGTCACAGAAATTGTCACAACTAGTGTGAAGTCAACTAGTGTGAAGTTGTCTGTGAGACCGTTTTATCAAAAGATGAATAAAAGGCACGATTAACTCATAGGATGGTGTTTTTGTACTAAACTTTTTGTACAGGATTGTTATAATTAAAATTCACCTATTCAAAAGTGTCTGGTGATAATACTGAAGTTCACAACGGAACAAAATTTCGTTAGTGGTTGTAGTTAAACTAAAAATTGCAAGTATATAAAAAATGGCAAAACTATAAAAATTAAAAAAGCTGCGGTCTGAGAGACCGGTAACATCAGTTAAAGGTTAAGAAATAAAAAACATATAAGAAATGTGATAAATGCTTTTTATTTAAGGCACAGTTAACCATTTATTCTTCTCTAGGAATTGGAAAAATATTACCAACATTTCATTTTTCATATACACGCAAACACATGTATAATATTTCTGATAGTTTTAAAACACATACCCATGATACGTGTGTATAGATAGAGAAGTGTCCAATATTCAGAGTTAGAAGCATAGGAGAGAGTATGGAGGAATGGGACACCTTTTACAAAAATAAGAAAATGAACTTTGTTTGACACAAAAACAATATTTCAGTTTATAGAATACAAAATTAAACACTTTCTAATGTCCTTTAACAATATAGAAACATAATTTCAGAAACAATTTTATAATTAAAGAAATTGCAAGTTTCAAAATTTGTCCCATGCTTAGTTTAATCCATGCTTAGACCCATGCTTGAAGGCTTAGTTTATATTATGGATAATATACGGTATAATGTTCCATAAATAGGGAAACTATTACATCTATGCATAAACAAGTCATTAATATTCAGAAAGCATAAAAAGTATATGAAGCAAAATTACTTCTGATTCTTGAAATAATCTTTTACTTTATACAATTGAAATCTTATGCAACTTTTTTCAACTGGAGATTGGGCTACCATTGCTTCATCTAGTGTGCGATTGATGAAATGTCTAGAATGATCATATTCAAAAATTTTTATTACTACCAAAACAAAAACAAATTTTGCAGGAAAGTAAAAGAATATATAAAATTTATTAAGTTAAACCAGCTCTTTGCATGTTCACGAACATAAATGAAAAACACTGGAACTTCGTAGGATCACTTTTTGCTTCCTAATTGGTTTGATTGAGAGTATCAACAATAACACAGATTATAAAATATGTAAGCGGTGGGGGAGGGAGGGGGGCTTATGAAGAAAAATTTTAAAGTAAAATTTTTATTGTTTAATTTTTTTTTATAAACAAAAAACTTTGAATTTTATCCATTACTGGCACATCTGCCCTATACCTAGATTTTTAACCTGAAAAAAATATTTTGGACATTCTTTTGAAACATCAGTCAACCCGAACCCGACATACATGATTCAAAACCCAAACCGTCCCGATCCGAACCAAAAAAGTAAAGTAAATCCGACCCGATGTCGGAATCTAGTATAATAAATACCGATTACACAGCACGACTCTAATATTAAGAAAGATAATTTTGGTATACATTTTAAGTATTCTGCAGAAGAATAGTGGAATATTTGGCCTTCATTATCAGTCAAAGAGGGGGAGTACAATTCATTGTATCACTAATTAAAAATAAAATATTTAATCTGCTAACCATATTGCAATAAAATTTTATTTATTACATAAAACATTAGAAATTGCACGCATGTAATAAACACTGATGTAAAGAATAGCCATTTGACTGAATGGTAAATATTTAACAATAAAATAATAGGATGATTACGCATTAATACCTGCTAAAATCATGTTACATTACAATTCGAAATCAAACGGTCTTACTGTGTAGTTCATTTTTACTTACTAGGAATCAAGGAAAATGGAAATATAACAAATTTAACTCATAAAGAAGAAATATTTACTTACATCCTTAAGCATCGTTTACACGGAGCGAGTTTACTAGCTACAAGCCGGCGAATTCACTAGCTGCTAATAAACTCGCCCCGTGTAAACACGTTGGCTAGCGAACTATCTGGCAGCTCAGCGAGTGCGAAAAAAGTTGAAAGCTCGGCTACTTTTCTCGCTACTCGCTGGCGTGTTAGCTATCTGGCTAGTAAACTCGCTGTGTTTAAACATTGTTGCTAGTGAAATCGCTGCGAGTATTCGGTGGTTCGGGGTTCTGTAAATGTAAACAATGTCGACTGAAGTAGTTCGTGTCGGTGTGAATGAACAAAATATATTTTTCGAATAAACTTAACAATTAGGATACCAATAATTAAAATATTTTTGAGAATTATTCACTGTTTGAAATAACTACCGTAATTATCACAAGGTGAATATTTTAATTATTTTAGATAGATAGTTGAAAATACTAATGTCAGGGAATTGCAGTTATCAGATTATTGAGACTGTACAGTACAGGGTTTAGAGGGCAATAATTGAAAAAAAAAATCGAAAAAAAAAAGTTTTGGCGTATTAGTGAATAGATTCGTATATTTTCCACTATTTTTCTCAGTTAAACTACCTGAAAGTACTTTTAGTAATTAGTATTACAAATATGATAGGAATGATACTGAGGGTTGAATGCTTTAAATACTAAATAAAATAATTTCAAAATAAAACTGCAGAACTATGATGGCGTTTGAGGCTACTGATCTGCAGATTTTCTAGTTCAATTATTACCATAGATTTTATTAATATTACAATCATTTTTTGTGAGAGATGAATAAGTAAAAACGTTTAAGACAGAAAATAATCGATTTTTAACAACTTCAGTAACTTTTTTTTTTTTTTTTTTTTTTTTACGAATTTAATATTTCTAACTGGGCGAAAAAATGCCCAGGCCAGGAACCGAACACAGATCATTGGCTTACAGGGCTAATGCTCTACCGTTTAAGCTAACTAGGCCGACAACCGGTGAGCATATCTGCAAGCCAAGGATCTGTGTTCGATTCCCGGCCTGGGCATTTTTTCGCTCAGTTGGAAATATTCAATTCGTATGATAGCTTTAGCAATCAGTTTGATTGTGTTAAAATAATAGTTTACCGTAATTTCCCGCGTATCCGCTACGGCTTCGTTAAGTCTTTTCAGACCGGAAATTTTATTGAAAAAAGAAGTCAAATAAGTGACAAGCAGAAGCAAGTCACATTTTATTTAAAATAAACTCTGGTAGGAAATTGAGTTATCCGAGGTGCGGCAGATGGACGCGAAATTACGCGCTTTAGTTTTTACTTAAATGGGGAGGGGCTGAGCCCTATGAGCCTCTCTTTTCCATATGCCCTTAAACAATATGCTTTACTTCCTGGTTTGTTTCATTGATTGGCAGATAAACTAAACAGGGCAGAGTTATAAAAAAATTATGGGATTAAAATATTGAAAATTTTATTAACCACATGAAATTAATTAAAAGCAGCACTATTTATAAAATTTTGGTGTTCCTATTAAACATCAGTGAAATTGCAGTTTTAGCAACGATTACATGGGTTGTCCATTACTGAAAATAGACTAATTAAACGTTAAAATAATGGACACGGGTCTTAAAACCTTAAAAATTAATGAAATTTTATAAATGATCATTAGAATATAAAATTCAAATTTCATCTTTTAATTTCGTATTGAAGTAATCTGTGTGTTTTATTTTTTATAACACAGGGTACTCTTGGTATACATTTAAAAACTCGGCAATATCATTTGCGTTCCACTTCAATTTTCCAAGGACACACACACACACATTAAAAAAAAAAAAAAAAAAAACAGACAGGAAAACTCGGCACTTAATATAAAAACAAGCACTGTTTTCAGAAAAAAACATAAAAGAAAGCTTTAGAACGCAGCAAAAGACGCAATAGCGAGTTGGCTACTGAGCGAGCAAACAAGTTCGTGTGTAAACGATCACTATCTCGCTAGCTGACTCGCTCGCTACTTTTCTCGCCGGCTTGTAGCTAGTAAACTAGCTCCGTGTAAACGAGCCTTTATTTGAAATCATAATCAAGATGGATGCCTTGAACACCTCTGTGGCTACGTGAACAGTTCTTACGTCATCATTGAAGTCCTTTCTCATTGGCTGACAGGTGCGACTAAGATATTTCATGTATTTGTACTATGCGAGTAATAAATATTTTACCCGGTTACGGATAAAATTCTAGTAAACATACAGATTTCTGTAGTTTTACAAAAACTAGTTTTGTAGGATTACAGATTTTTTTTTACAGTGCAGTAGAAATTATGTCAAAGTGTAAGATTACAGACTATATTTGATTTTAAAAAGAAACTGATTCCTAACGGTAGAAATGTGAAAAAAAAGATTTCATTTTATAAAATTTTCCTGAAAAACATAATTTAATTGCAATATTGTCTTCAGTACCAATTGAAATAAAAGATAATTTCAATTACAATTAGAAAATGGCGAAAAAGAAAAAAAGCTAATTATACCTATCGTTATCCATTTTCTCCCTTTTTTCGCAATAATGGAGTAATATGGTTGCCATCATTGGAGAAATTAAATTCAAATTAGAAAAAAATTAATATCTCGAAAACTAATTTAAATTTTGAAATTCTAATACCAGTTTTGAGATCTGCGGATTTGTACGAATTTTTGGTGTTAATTTCACCGGACAATATTCCATATTTTAAGAGAAATCGGCGTCAAACATAATTAGTCGTTTCATAAAATCGTTTCATACAATCATTTCATAAATTCGTTTCATAAAATCGTTTAATAAACTTGTTTCATTAGGATTTTAAGCATAAAGGGTAGATATTTCATAACGTGTATTCAAAGTTTTTAACATTTTGTAAATATAAAGTGATAATAATTTAAGGGATGTTCTACTTATATGGGGCAAAGATTCGGTTTTTCTCTTTTCTTGTTGTTGTTGTTGTTGCTTCTTTCCATTTCATTTCATTTTTTTTAATTTATTTTTATTTTATTTTTATTTTTTTTTTTTTTTTTGCCTTTTTTGCGTGTCTTAACTTTTTAAATTGTATTTCTAAAGCGGTTCCGTAATAGTTCCTGAAAATCTTTTTTGATTGTTCAACGTAATGCCATTGTAAAATTTTAAACTTGTTTTTCTCATACTCAAATTGGGCGATTATTTCACTCGAGAACTATTTGACCAATTTCCTTCATTTTTAAAAAAAAGAAAGTCTATCGTTTTTGCTTGAGCTTATAAAACCGAAGAGTTTAGTTTTCATTACTTAATTATTTTTTAAACCTCGGAAAAGATTTTGAAAAAGGCGAAAGAATAACAATGAGTGCCATTTTCTCAAAAATCAAATTTCTAAATTAAATCTACCCTATATATATATAAAATTCTTATGAAACGAATTTATGAAACGATATTATGAAACGAGTAATTATGTTTCATGGCTATTTCTCCTGAGATATGGAAGTTTTCGCGTTGAAATTAACGGCAATTATCCGTATTGATCCACAGGTGTAAACTGGTATTGGAATTTTAATATTTGAGTTAATTTTCGAGATATTATTTTCTTTCTAATTTTAATTATATTTCTGTAAGACAGCCAGTAACAAATTCCCTTTTTGTGGAAAAAAAAGGGAAAATAAGAAAAAAAACTATAGGGATTATTAGATTTCTTCTTTTTCGTCATTTTCATATAGAAACTGAAGTTACTTTTATTTCAATTGATAGTGAAACATTATTGTGATTAAGTTATGTTTTGCCTGAAAATTAAAAAAAATAAAAATTAGATCTGATTTTGCCGTCATTTTCAAATTGAAATGGAAAAGGGAAATTATTAAAAACAGAAAGAAAATTTTAAAATAAGAATTAATGATCACGTGTTTAAACCAAGAAAATAGAGAAAATTACGTCAAAATACTTGCACGTAAATATTAAAAAAGCACGAAAAGTTTAAAATAATAAAACTATTACACGCGAAACGTAATTAAAAATTGTAATTGCGTCATATGTAAAAATTCCAAATATTAAATATCGTCATATTTAAAATGCATAAAATAGTAAAATTTTTACGTGTGTAAATTTTCTAATGGGGAATATTATGTCTTGTTTAAAAAGCTCAATTAATAATATTTCGAAACACTTTTAAATTAAATAATATACGTACTTGTGAATCTTAAGAGAGAAAAAAGTTTAAAATAAATAAAATATTACATAAGAAATACATCTAATAGTGAAAATTGCTTCATATATTAAAACGATACATTTAAAACTATTTTCGGTACTACTTAATTATTCCGTTGACCAATATCCCCAAATTATATAAATCGCCAAACTACTCGCCAAATTAGGCAAATGAATTTATTATTATTTTTTTTTAATAACGAAAGAACAAATAAATTAGTAAGACATTAGTACAAATACAAATAAAACGTGGAATTAAAAATCACTTGATTACGTAACAAACACGTGCAACGTGTTTAATGTCAAGTGAATGTGACATTTACGATTAGCCATTATTGGTATTTAATCTTATAGTTTGGCGATTGTTTTTTGGTTGACGGGATAATTAAGTAGCACCCTATTTTCTTTCCGGAGATTTCTAATGCGACGTCGCATGGTTTAAAAGTAGTGTGACTGGCAAATTTGTTTATACATTACATCACTTGATGCCGCGTAAATGCAGATAAATGTTTGCGCAAAATACTTTTGTTTTATTATGTACGAATTACTATTCGATAAACACATTTCAGAAAAATCGGATATTCTTATTAAATAATATAAACAATATACGCTGTGAAATATGCATAATGGTGAATTATTATAAAGAAAAGAATTCATGAATAAGCTATATGTGTTACCGAAAATATCTAAAACTCGATCAAAACATAAAGTATAAGCTTACAAATTTCAAAACACAATGCTTTTCAATACCGTGGTTCTGAAATCTATTCCCAATCAGATGGATGAAGAAATTGGAAGAAACATACATGTATAAAATGTAAGCAAAAACTTTCTCTTTCCCACATTTTCTTAAAGTTACATCAATCCTCTATTATTAGTACATCAGTATTTTATTATCACTATTGAAAATCGATAATTTATAAGTTACAACTGATATAATTAACTTCATACTTAAACCTTATGAATTTATAAACTTCTATTTTATTTTACCTACACGAAAACTTCTCCATCTAAATAATTTTCAATTAACATAATTCGAAAGCTTCTTATCATTTTTACAGCCTTGCAATTTAAATTAAAATTTATTTTACTTGAAAAATTATATGTTTTCTAATTTATTTATAACTTTCGTTTTTTAAAAATAATTACTATTAAACAAGTAGTGTAATACTAAAATGGTTTGTTTGTTAAAAATAAATTGCATTGTTTAGCGTAATACAATTTAATCGAAATTGATGAACTTGTATTTTATTAGTATGAAATATTTCTTTTATCATTAATATGCCCTATGCCATTATTTAAAATATTGTTATGCATATGTTCTTCGTGACCTTTATTTATTAAATTATTTCTGCCAGAGTAACTTTTTTAATAAACACTTGAACTTGTTCATGCATTAGTGATCGCATAAATTACACTTGGCAGATTACGAATGTATATTGATTAATCTATTTTTAACCAAAGAGATGCATTAGTGTCCTGTATCAAATACATAGAAATAATTAATCTTATTTTCCAAATAAATATGTGTTTCGTATAAATACAAGTGAGAAAATGACATTAAATAAGTATGCAATTGCATCTGTAAAATATATTTTGCTGACTTATCGAATCTTTTATCTGCCTGCGTTGTTTTCTTCATTCAGTATAAGAAAATACTTTTGCAATGTAACTTTTTAAAAATTTAATTAATTTTAAAATGCACTATCTTCGTATATTGAAACCAAGTTCTTCGTTCCAGTTTTATATCATTATATTAAATAGAAGAAGATTTTTGAGAAATTATGTTTTTTAGAAAATATATATTACCTTATTAACATGCACAAAGTGTAATCTAATGAATATAGCGTAGTTGTCAACCTCCCGATTTTTGTTAAAACCAATATTTTTATGCAGAAATGTTTGTTTTATACAATCGCACAATTTCTGGAATTAAATAAAGCAAACATTTTTGTAAGAATTTACTAGTATTAAAAAAAATCGGGATGATCGCAACTATGGTATAGTAGTTCGGTTTTACATTGAAGATATTCATGTACGTATGTTTGCCTGTTTGTGTGCACTGTTTGTTTGTTTGTCTGGGTTTTTGTAACTGAGACATATTTGCGTTTGTTCATACATGTAATGTGCTTCAGTTGGTTCAGAAGCAAAATTACGTACTTTTGAAAAAGCACTATTTCTTTATTTTGGATACAGGCTCTAATTAAACGTGATACAACACGTGATCCTTATGCGTGAAAAGTTTGGCAAGAATTATGTTACAAAATTTAATAATATTTATTAAAAAAAGACAAAAAATAAGCATCTTTGGAGGTATTTTTTCTTTTATAAATGTTCAATATCAAACAGTCATTATGAGATAAACTAAAAAAGTGTTTAATTCAGAATATGTTTCCCGTATTTGTGGTGTGCTTTATCTATATCATATTACGCTAAATAATTTGTAAAATGTATTTATATATATATATATTATACAACCTTCCTTTCGTTTCTTAAAATCATACGAAGTGTCTGTAGCTATTTTCTAAACGATACGTCCATCCTCAAAATTCTATATTTTCTGTTTTGAAAAGCACAATTATATATTACACTACAGGGTGGCTACTAAATACTGTTACAAATATTCAGTCATTTTATTTTACAAATATAAAATAGAAAATGTTAACTACACTAATATGATGAACATCATAGATGAAAGTTTACCGGGAAATAATTTTACTGGAATTGACCACCATCTTTATCGATTATCAAAGATAATATCTTATGCCATTGTCCGATTGCGGCACGAATCATTTTAAGAGGTAATCGGTACCATTCACGCAGTATGAAAGCGTTGATAGAGTCCAAACTTCTGTGTTTGTTGCTGTTTACTTTAGCCTCTAAAATCCCCCAGACGCAATAATCTAAAGGATTTAGAGCCGGTGAAGAAGGTGGCTAATCTTCTTCCATGATAAAGTTCGGACAATGGACAGGGAGACAAGCCTGTGTTGATTTAGCTCGGTTTGAAGGTGTAGAATCTTGCTGAAATGTCCAATTCTTTTTGGGATACAACCTGTCAGCATGTGGTAATAATTGTGTAGCCAATATATCCTGTTTGTAATATTCGCATTAATTTTTATCCCTTTATTGATGAACTTCAAAGGCAATTTTCCATTGTTTGACCCTGCACCCCAAACCATTACAGAATTCTTGTTCTGAAAGCGTTTAACAGTTCCAAAGGTTTCGGGTATATCCTAGATGGTTGCTGAATATTCGACATCATTTCTAGCATTCTAACACTGTTCATTGCAAAATAGCTTCCAATCAGAAAATATTATTCTGTCAACACTTTTTCTACCGTGCCGCTTCATCAATTTCTTCCTTCTTTGTAAACTTTTTATTCTTTATGCCGCAGTCAAAACTTGGATTTTTCTTTTGCGATAAGGGCAATAACTCAGATCTTCATTTATAATAACTTGCATAGTTCTGCGACTCACGTTCTCTTCTGCAGCCATTTTATTTGCAGAACGTTGTGGATTTCTTCTCACCTTTTCACGAATTCTTTTGATGTACTCTATTGTGCGAACTGAGCGTGAACGGTCAGACCTAGATCGATATTTACATAGCTATTAGTATCCAATAATCGAAATATAGTTCTATATAATATTCGAAATAATGTTCCATTAAAACCAAGGCATTTTAATTGCTTAAAGATTTTACCTGCGGAAAATCTACGATCAAAGAGCTGTTTAATCATCATTTTTTTGGCTTCCATCTTTAAAATAATTTAAAATTTTTGCTTTATAACAAAATTTGTCTGCACTAATAGAAGATTGCCAAACGCTAAAATAGAGAAATAAATTGTTTTACCAAACGATTAAAATTAACTAGTATTTTTTGGAGTGTAACAGTATTTAGTAGCCACCCTGTATAAATAGAATATTTTAAGCATATGTAAAATATATTTAATTTATGTTTTAAGATATCTCAAATTTACAAAGCATTGAGTTTATACTGAAATTTAACTGTCTTTTCAAATAAAATTCAAAGTACATCCAGTTTGATAAATATAACAACGAACAAATTTAATTTCATTAAATTATACGTAAATAGATAATCACGTAGTTAATTATATTCCTCGCACGCTAACATCATTAAGCATTCAAATAATTAAGATTATCCATAAGATTTATTGGTTTTTTAATGCAGACAGTTACAACAGCAATTACATGTTACAAAGTGATAACAAGATATGTACTGTTGTAAAATTAATCTACAAAACAAATAAATTTATATCTATAATATGATTAGTTCTCTTGAAGGAATAAAAAGAAGACTATGTAGGGAAAGGTGGGGTAAAATCGGGTACCATAAATGTTTGTTGTTCTGAAATGCAATCAAATGGGGAAACAAAATTTGAACACTGTTTTTAATATTAAACATTATAATTACACCGTTTTTAATATGAATCTTTGGCTATATTAAAGCACAGGGTTCGTACGGGTACCGTTATTTCCAAGGCCAAATATCAGAATATTTTCATAGAGAAATAAATCTAATGTAAACGGACGAAATTTCGCCTTATTTCAGGAGAGATTTCCCATTAAAAAATACTGGTACCGGAGAATTTCTTAGTCGGGAAATTTAAGCATCCGTACGTTACCCAGAAACCACACTCTTTTCAGTTTTTTTTTTTTTTTTTTATATATATATAATAAAAAATCTTTTTTCAGACATATGCAAAAATGCGGTTTTTACCTCGCTGGTTGGGTAAAACCGAGTATCCATTTAAAACCCCTATAGAACTCATTTTCTTTTTAAAAAATCTTGTTTAATATAGTAAAAATGCATTTTTGTTCTATTTAATAAAACGAAACTGCGCATGTATTCTTCCATGAGTCAAAAATAAATCTGTAGCAAATTATCTACATTGTATATGCCTAATTAGTTTACGTTGGAAGTCTTAGAATTATGTTAACTGCAAAAAACACAATCAAATTTATTATCATATTCTTCTTCATACTACATTCTACGTGTGCCCATCCGTGGCATTTCACACATTATATCCAACTTTCTTTGGATTTAGAATTGCAGTAAAGCTCATTGCAAAACATTCAGGTTTCATTATCCTCTTCATATTCTGAGGATGGCTCCCAACTTTTTTTTGTTAGTTTTCCTGTTGATTCTTATTTTCTTTTTAAGAATCTTCCTGCCTCTAATTTATAGGGCGAAGTAGTTAAAACAACAGTTTCCCCTTCTTTTGGCAGCTTTTTTCTCAATCTTAAAGCATTCCTGTGGAAGGGTAATAACATTTTAACTGAAATTGGAAATGCAGATTACTGGCTACACAATATCAGATCTCGATAGAAGATGCTGGATGTTGTCAAATGCTGGATGTGTGATGGCGACACTTTTAGGTGTGGAAAGATGAGCTTCATTATTCTGTGATATTTCAAAAATATTTATTGCTGTAGCTATGCCAACCTATGGCTACGTGCACTTAGGTGTTTCATTACTGACTTTCAAGGTTCCCCTGTCATTTCCGAAGGAGAAAATAAATTCAGGAAAAACATTGCTGTTATAAGGAAAAATCACTGTTTTCAAACAGTCTGATTGGAGTATTTGTCACTACCGCTCTAAAAAATGCAGCTTAAAAAAAATAATGTAAAAAAAATACAATTTAACAAATTGCAATGACCATTTGGAAAATGATTTTTTCAAAGACTATAATTTAAGACATAAAAAATCGCACGCAGTTGATCATACATTACGTACGCCATGGATTACATTTTTCGGTACTGTAAATTTTTACACTTCTACGGAGCTGGTCATATATTACGTACGCCATGGATTAAACATTAATATTCCTGGACCAATTTTAAATGAAATTTCATTCTTAAACTTCTAAATATCCCACAATATTGCTTTTTAGACCGTCGTACAGAGATAAAAATGTACTTTTAAATGCAATTTGTTTGAAAGCTGTATCTCAATTTGTTTCTAAGTTATTATTATTTTTTTTTGTAGTTTTTATTACTTTTTTGTCATAGTGGCAACAGAAGTATCCATCTCTGTGGAAAATAAAGGGAAAATACAGATTACTGTATAGACCAATCAGAAAACGAATAAAATGAGGATTCAACCGATAAAACCCTTCAGATATGTTTTTGATTTCCTACCCTGACAGAGGACAATAACCATTTTTCCAAATGGTTAATAATTTTCTAATTTAATAAATTGTTACAGATCGCCCAGTATTGGAATTAACCAATTCCTCACCTCTTGTTTGTAGTATAACTTTAGAGTTCCCATGACTGACGCATTAAAGGATTAACAGTACTTAATAGCATTAAATTGCAATTTAAAACTCCATGCTAAAGTATTAACTATCCTAAAAAAACATTCCATGAGTGTAGAACGATACCAGGTATACCCAGTTTTGATATACTCCGAAGAACCTGGTTTTACCCGAACGTGACACAGATTTTTAAACATGACGTCACTACTCGCAGTCCTATAGTAAAAGATCAGTAAAACTGTTAAAATACTAGCAGGAAACCAATAATTAAATATAGTATTTACCAATATTTAATATGCTGACAAACAGTTAATACATGCGTAAAACCTAGAGACAAACAAAATGTTTTTTTTTTTTTTTTTTTTTTTTTTTTTTTTTAGAGAAATTCAAACGCAATCCTTCGCACAAAAAATAACCGCACACAGAAGTGCTTCGTTGATCTACATATGCCGTAATGGCTTTCGACAAGCAATTCCTGGTGTTGGCCGAACGATAAAAGTAATTAAGGAGGAAACAGCGCTACCCGGTTTTACCCGCCTACCCGGTTTTGTACAACTCTCCCCTATATGCATTAACATGAAGTATTTGTTCTTAATTAGAAAAATATTTCAAATATTTTGACTAAATGTACGTATTTAACATTTTTTTTTTAACACATACGATTGTTTAAGTAATTACAAAGAGTTTTAAAACAGTCTTTAAAAGTCATTTTATTTAAAAATGGACCGAATACATATTATTAAATAACGATCATGTCATTTTTTTTGGTTGTTTAAGTGGACTAGATACACTTCGAAGAACTTTGAAGATCTAGACACACGGCAGTGTGTCAGCCAAGTTCGCTTGACATAGCCGTGTGTTATTTACACGAACCATTTCAAGCTGTTTTCGTCAAATTTCAATGCTCTACTACTGAAAATCTATGAGACCTACATACTTGTTATACGAAATGCGTAGTAAGGCCACCCTAATTACCTAAAATCTAAAATTTTATAAATAACGCATAATTAGTTTCCGAGATAATGACATTTGAAAATGTCTGATAATCGATAATTTTATCACTGACTGACTGACTGACTGACTCACTCATCAAAAAGATCTCGTATATCTACTGCAGCTACAGACTTCAAATTTGGTGCGAAGTTCGTTTACACCATAAAAGTAAGGGAAAAAATAAAAAAATTGTGAAAATCGATGAATTACCCACCTGGGGGTACCTATTTTTACTTTAACATTACGTCTATTAGGCGAAATTTTAATTTGCCGTGGGAGAGGACACTGTTCTGTCGCCAAATACCGCCAAGTTTCTCGCCAACGTGGCGATATATCGCCAAATTTGGCGACCAAAATTACTCGCCAAAAGTGACGCCACCTTGGCGATATCTCTAATATTTCGCCAAATTCCCATAGACTTCCATTGTAAACTTATCTACTTACTGGGGGTTTATCTAGGTTTATTTGCTTACAGAAAATCAACAAATTGAGATATTCTGTGCGTCACAGAGGCCGTTCTCAGAAACTATACTCGTTGGAGACTTGAAATTTTGCATACTTATAGCTGAACACCACACATCATACGACAAATTATAAAATTTTGAAAAAGTCGTACATTTAACCCTTTGGACTCCCACATGTGTATTTTAAACAATTCTTTCTATGTGAGCCTCTAATTAGGTTGGAGGCGTGAAATTTTCCATACTTATAGCTGAACACCTCACATCAAATTACAGTCTATAAAATTTTGAAAAAGTCGTACATTTAACCCTTTGCGCTCCCACATGTGTATTTTAAACAATTCTTTGTAAGTGAGCCCTAATTAGGTTGGAGGCGTGAAATTTTGCATGTTTATAGCTGAACACCTCACATCAAACGACAAATCATAAAATTTTCAAAAAGTCGTACATTTAACCCTTTGGGCTCCCACACGTGTATTTTAAACAATTCTTTCTAAGTGAGCCCCTATTTAGGTTGGAGGCGTGAAATTTTGCATACTTATAGCTGAACACCTCACATCAAATGACAAACCATAAAATTTTGAAAAAGTCGTACATTTAGCGCTTCGGGCTCTCACATGTGTATTTTAAACAATATTTTCTAAGTGAGCCCCTAATTAGGTTGGAGGCGTGAAAATTTGCACACTTATAGCTGAACACCATCATGCGACAAATCATAAAATTTTGAAAGAGTCGTACATTTAACCCTTTGGGCTTCCACATGCGTATTTTAAGCAATTCTTTCTAACTGAGCCCCTTATTTAATTGCAGACTTGAAATTTTGCATACTTTTAGCAGAACACTTGAGGCCAGGCGACAAAACATAAAATCTTGAAAAAGTCTTACGCTTAACCCTTTGAGCTACCACATATGTATTTTAAGCAATTCTATCTAAGGGAGCCCCTAATTAAGTTGGAGACATGACTTTTTTGCATACGTATAGCTGAATAACTCAGACAACACGACAAATCATAAAATTTTCAAAAAGTCTTATATTATTTACTCCACCGGGCTCTAACTTGTGTATTTTAAGCAATTTTTCTAACCTCCACCCTTTTCATCCGGGGAGCACTCTTCTAACTTTTGCCAACACCCCTTTGACCATTCTTTCATATTAGGTACCATAGCCTTACATATTTTAGTTCCACATTTTACCGCCAGGTGCGCCTACTTATCTCGGTGCTATGGGCTCAATCCCCTCGACTAATATATCTACGGATAGTATGTAAAACGGAGTTTCGTTCGGATAGAGGTTTGTTTAGAGTAGAGTGCGCCCCTGGTTGCGAAATGTGGAACTAAGATTTTTCAAAAGGATAAAGTGTTTTGAAAGGAATATTAAACGAAACCCTCTGTGCGATCTGCGATCACACTTACCCACTTGTTATTTTCAAAATCATCAGAGAAAAGGATATTTAGTTAATTAAATTTGAAAATCCAAGGAGGGGCAATATCCTTCCTCTGCACTGCCTCTTTGCCGGCACCCATGGATGGATGATACATAGTGTGGCATAAGCACATAACTTTATTTTTCACTTTCAGTACAAAAAAGCAGGCCCAGCTATAGGATATTTAATTGGAAAATTTAATAGGAAAATTTAATATAGGAATTTAATAGGAATTGTTGTTTCAGAAACAATAAAAGTTTCGAATCAATACATTTCGTCTCAAAACATGCATTCAATGTAGCAGTATTAAAATATAGATTTCTGCCGCAAACTGACAGCTAAATAGTTTGTTGCAGGAAATTTAATTTATAATTTAATGTTGCTTGGTGAATAAAATAGTCACATGTAAACACATTAAAAAGCATTAAGTAAAGTGTCTAAATATATTGTAACTTTACAAAAAGTAATGATATCTAACAAAAACATAGCTCTGAAAAAAGGGAGCCAAGTTCTGTAAAGACAATGGCAAGAAAAGAAGTGATATCTAAGTGGGTGCCAAGTTCAAATAAAATTCACTCAAACTTACCTACTGAAGTATTATAGCATTTTTTAAATTGTTTAGAAATAAAAGTTATTGATAGCATATTAATAATAAATCTAGAACTTGGCAAGTTTTTGATAAATGTTATGCCTATCCATTTCATGTCTAAATAAAATGGTGATGTTAATATTAATTTCAATGACATTACAAAAAAAAATTAATATAGATATTATTATAATAAAATGACTCATGTTAAAGATTTGATAAACCAATAAATACACAGATACACTCCCGCTCGTCTTTGGTTATCACTCTAGCACCCACCTCCAGAAACCTCAATGCAAACAGACTAAGATGCCTGACAAAGAGACAGATATACTTACGCTTGTTCTTGGTCATCACTCTAGAAACTGCACCCCTTTAACCCTTTCAGAGGCAAATAACTTTTATTTGTGAAATGCTGAAATGATTGAATCACACCAGAATTTACAAAATAAATTTATTTCAAAATGGGTAAAAGCTTTTTTTCAGGTATTTAATAAAATTAAACTTTTTAGTCCTGAATTCTAGTATCAATGTGGAATTTTGCCGTTAAATTGGGTGGGATATATTTTATCCCACCGCCCTTCAAGGTGAAGGAGCTCACTCAAATTAAGGCTTCGCTTCCAATCATGAAATAACAAGATTTGATATGATAATGTCATTATTAAAAATAAATGACTCGTAAGTAAAAACTTGCCAAGTTCTAGATTTATTATTAATATGCTATCAATAATTTTTATTTCTAAACAATTTAAAAAAATGCTATAATACTTCAGTAGGTAAGTTTGAGTGAATTTTATTTGAACTTGGCACCCACTTAGATATCACTTCTTTTCTTGCCATTGTCTTTACAGAACTTGGCTCCCTTTTTTCACAGCTATGTTTTTGTTAGATTTTGTTTTACTGATGTACATTGACTTATTATATACATATATTGTTATAGGTAATATTTAGAGAAACTGATTTTGATAAGAAAATAAAATCGTTTTGTGGTTAAAAATTGAGAATTTTGCTATTATTTGTTTTGTTTTTTTAGTTAAAGAGTTATAAAGGTCGCTGTTTTTTGATATATTACTGTGTTTAAAACACTCAAACTTCTACTAATATTTGTAAAATCACTCCATTATAAATATAGCGTATTAAATACAATAAGGTATAGATTTTACAATTACTGAATTAGTTTATGAGAAAAATATATATATATACATTAATATAGGTAAAAACACAGCATAAAATATGCTTTCTTCAACGTTTCGATTTTTATTTTTACTTTCTTCTATCTTTACAAGAAGAAAGTATTGGATTCGTGAAAATTTTCGATTTCCGGTTTTCAACGGATTTACACGTTTTAGAATGTCTTGAATATGATTTGATGGTTTTTAGAAAAGTCTGTCTGTGAGTCTGTATGCGACAAAAATTTTGTGGGCGCTCTATCTCAAGAAATAATGCACGGAATTTCACAAAACTTTAGATTTATTTAGACCTTGATATAAACTGGTCTTGACTAGTTTTTGGTTTAAATTGGCCAACAGGTGACCCTGCTATGCACCCTTTTTCACGATTTCTGCAATAGCTATATCTCAGGAACTAGAGCACGAATTTTCCTAAAACTTCACATACCGTTAGTCCATGATATAATTAAGTGCTGATAACAATTTGGTGAAAATCGCACAACAGGTGGCGGTGCTATGCTGCATTATTCATGATTTAAGTAATTGCTATAAGTCAAGAAAGAATGCTCGAATTTTCAAACAAAACATTCATCAAACTTCAGATTCAATTAGTCCCTAATATAAATTAGTGATGTTTAATTTTTGGTGTAAATCGCTCAACAGATGGCGCTGCTGTGCTGCATTTTTCAGGATTTCCGCAATAGCTATATCTCAAGAACTAATGCATGAATTTTCATCAAGCTTCAGATTCAGTTACTTCCTGGTATAAATTGGTGCTAATTAGTTTTTGGTGTAGATCGCCCAACAGATGGCGCTGCTATGCAGAATTTTTTACAATTTCCGCAATAGCTCTGTCTAAAATACTAATGCACGGATTTTCATCAAACTTCTGATTCAGTTAGAATTTGTCAAAATTGATGAAAATTAGATTTTGATGTAAATCATCTAACAGGTGGTGCTATTTGCTGCATTTTTAAGGAAGTATTAACATGCATGAGATAGAAGAAACTTTTGAGATTGCCACATATGACTAGTTTTTTTCATCATATTGTAAAATCCATCCCTAATTTTATTAAGTATATTGTACTGAGAGTTCAAAAATTAATTAAATGATATTACAAATAGTTTTAGAAGTGTTAATGTTTTAAACACAGTACTGTATAAAAAAAATAGCAAACATTGAAAATCTTTAAATTAAAAAAAGTAATAATAATAAAATTCTAAATTTTTCCACCCAAAAGTATTTTATTTCTTGTCGAAATCGGTTTTTCTAAGCATTAACTATAAAAATATGTGAATGTTATTAGTAAATGTACATCAGTAAAAAAAAATTCTCCAAAGTTCTTCAAAGCGTTCCGAGCCCTATTAAATACTCTTAGTACTCTTAGTAACCCTCTTAGTACAAAAATTATAATGACTTGATACATTGAAGAAGAATGGAGCACGTACAATATGTGGCAAAAAGAGATAAAAGATACTTTCTTTCACGCAGGCAACTAAGCATTACAAGAGAACGAAGTACTGTGTATTATGAAAGAAATTATGAATAATTACGCGCCGACAACATTTCATTCAAAGATGTAGAATGATGTGGGCACGCAATTCAATATGATTTCCACTAAAATGCAGGTATATCCTTCTATATATAAAAAGAAGTAACGATTTGGAAATGGACCTATGAAAATCTGCGTAACATCTGACTAGTCAGAGCTTTCTGACGCTATAAGTGGTGTTACCAAGGGGGTGGTTCTGTCGCCAATCGTCGCCAAGTTTGTCGCCAACTTGTCGGTATATCGCCAAATTTCAAGACTCCAATTAAAATCCAATAGGGTTTACAAGCTTGCAGAAATTCAACAAATTGATCTATTTAAATGCTGCAAAAACTGATATTAGCTTATGAATAGAGCTTATTTGAACTATTTGCATTGTTTTTAAGTATAAACACGAACTGTTTACAATATTCGTAGCACTATATATATTTTTATATTTAATAATTCATACAATTATGAAACTCTGAAAGCTCTAATGATTATGTGCTTGGAGATAAGGAAATAAAATTGTCAGGAGTTTGGGGAAGAGCGCGTTTTTACCCAGAGGAATCTGAAAATGTAATGCATAGAAAATAAGGGATCGCGAAGCCATCCAGAATGGAAACGCGAAACAATTACGTCTGAGGTTGGCTAGAAAATAGGGATTACTTCATGATACTGAATGGAATCGCGATGCGATAACACGGGGGTTGGTAAGCTCAGCGGGCAAGGGGTGGAGCCCCCTAGTCTACTAAAAATCTTCGTAATATTTTTTTTTATTGCAGATCATCTTTTTTACTTGTCCTTTGTGCATCTTAAAATATTTAAAATTAAAAGGTAAAATATAATTTATGGGAAGATCTTTTAAAAGCCTAATATAATTCTCGTTTTAAAAATATTTATGAACAACAATTTTCTCCAAATTTATTTTTCAAATGACTAATTACGGGTGATATGCCATGGGATTTTTATGTCAGTTAGAAAAGAGCATTAAATAAAACTATTGAACAACAACAAAATATATTTTTTCATAGAACATTTATTAATATTACAAATGCCTTGTTCCCATCGGGATGTTTCCTACTTAACCAGGAAATTATTTTAGAAATGTTCACTGAAATAAAACTGAAGCGATGTAAGGAAAACGTTCAGGAATGAAATCAAATAGGTATATTTTCCGAATATTACAGTTTAGCCAACATATTTATTTTGTCTTTTGGAAAACCAAATAATAGCTCGAACCTATTGCTTCATATACAGTATGTACTTAACCTTATTGCATCAAATGTCTGTTTTTTAGGGTTTCGTACTTAAAAAGTAAAAACGAAACCATTATAAAATCACTCCTGTGTCTGTCCGTCCGTCTGTCTGTCACAGCCATTTTACTGGTAAGCTATGGAACGTGGAAAGTTCAAATTCGGGGAAGTAATAAAGACCATTGACCCACATATTTTCAGATTAATAAATATTCATAAATATAATTAGTAAAAAAAAGTAGAAATTGAAAAAAAAAATATTTTCTTTGTATATCATGTGGGATAGCCTGTGAAAGCTTTTGTAACGCTGAATTCAAAAATACATTCCTTTTAATTTTAGGTATTATGTTTTCAAAGATATTGTTGAAAATGTAGCGCCAAAATATGTCCCCCCCCCCATCTAATTCCGAATCTACTGAAACTAAAATTATGAAAAAATTAGAGGTAGTAGATGTTAATATAAACCTTGCCGGAAAAATATAGCGATTACCCTATTTCACATAGTTTTTGAGTAATTAGCATTTTTCTGTAATACACAAATTTCGATTTACGGACATTCAGAAAAATTGTGTGTGGAGCATCGCAGAATATACCTATTGTTGCAAAAGAATAAAAGCATTGTTGATAATGATTTTCGAAAAAAATCATCGGTAATTAGCCTAGATACTAACTCTTAAAGGTACGGTCAGTTTGGACATACACAAGGACAGGGGCGGCGTACTCTATGCCTAGTTAACAACTTTTAATGATATATATGTGTAACGTAATGTCCAGTAACGGTATAAAAGCAATAACGTAAATTGTTAAAAACATACTAATTTAAGGGGTCTCGGGACTCTAAAAAGTGAAAAAAATGAAAAAAAGACCATGTTCAACATTTAATGTCTCAAAATGTATATGATTTTAAAACACAATTTTAATTGGGGTGAAAGATATAAGTATGTTCTTTCGTTTCATGTATTTAAAAAATTGCAAGATACAGAATTAGTATTTAAAGGGGGCTCGAAACTGTTGGACATTTGTCGAACAAAAAATTTGCATAACAGTTTACGCGCGGGATTACAAAATAAATATTGCAACTAGAATGAAAATTTTGGTGCTTACTTACACTTCAGAATGTAATAATTTCCCCCAACTTAAATAAATTTGTATTTAAAGCATTTGTATATTTTAAATCCAATGTTGCATTTAGCTAATACAAAATTTTGAAAATTTCAACATTAAAATCACCTAAAAAAATATTTTTTTGAACAATAAAAAGGAAATTTTAGGTTCAGATTATACAGACTAACATGAAATATATGTTTTGAAAATTTCATGAAAAAATATTCGGAAGTTTTTGAGGTATCCTGCGCGTTATGCCCCAAAAAAGCCATTTGGAAGATAATGACTTTAAAGTTTCGGAAACGCCACTTCAGCTATTGAGCGTGTATATTTCTAAAAGCCAAATCTTCTGTTCTAATGGTAATTTCAAGGAAACAATTATATCAAAATATTCAGAAAAGATAGGAGTTTAACATTTTAAAATATTAAAAATTCTTAAATTTTGAAGCTTTAAGAGTCCCTCGACCACTTAATCCTTTCCGGCACGGAGTAATTCTATTTATAAACTTAAGAAATAATGAACTGGCACCAGAATTTATAAAAGAATTTATTAGAAAATGCGAACTTGCTTATTTTCAAGTACAGGAAAATTTTAATTAAATATTCTTGGTGCCGTTTGTCTGTTTTGGACATTAGGTGTCTGTTTTTTAATGGCATCGACCTCGAAGGATTTAATTAGACTAAATCGCATAAATAGTGTATATTCGCTATAGTTTGCATTGATTGTATCTCTCAATACGCCTCGAGTGACTTTAAAAGTTAATTAAACACCTATCTGGAAAAACGCGGCTCTGACCAAGGCGTCGTTGCAACTTTGAGACCTCAATTTGAAGCGCGCTTATCACAATGCCAAATTTAAATTTGAAAAAAGGTTTTGTTTTAGCTACACTGTAGAAAAAAAGGTTATTACTACGCTGAATTTAGTTTCATGAAATGCCAAATGAAGTTTAACTATGCACGGCTTTTATTGTCAGTACCGAATTAAGTTCATCATAAACAGATTAGGATAATATTAAAAAAAGAGTTATACGAATAGCTATATTTGATATTATTTAGGTTCCATATCTCTTTGAACTTTCATGGTATACCCATTTATACTTTTGTACTATATACAGTTATACCCAACCCTACGTTGTATAGTTTTTTCGTCTTAGTATTCTTTTAGCAACGTATATATATATTTTTTTATTTATTTATTTTTATAATACAATTACAAATTCATATATTTATTCTACGGAAGCCTCTGTGCGCGAGTAATGCTCGCACTTGACCGTTTATTTCAATTTTAATACAGTCAAGCTTGTTTAATATGAGCACAGATCAAACAAAGACACGTTTATAAGGGGTAATTTGAACGTTAAGAATGGATAATCATTTAAACTAAATTAGTATTTTCACGATTTTTAAGAGGCAAAAAAGCAAGATCTTGTGTAATAGGAATATCAAATTTGAAGCCGCACCGGTCATTCGACGTAATCAGAGCCCGGAGCTCTAACCATCCCGCTTTTTTATGTCTGAAGTTTTCAATATTTTAATTAAAGTGCCCAGTGTTTTAAAAATGGGAAAAGGGCCTCGGACGAGCGCGCGGTGCTCTGCGGTTCGCGAATTTTTCGGCAGTCCACACCCAAGAAAAACATTAAACTCGAAGCCGCATATCTCTGGTTCGAGATATTGAGAGCCACGAGATCTCCACTTGCTGTTTTTCGATGTCTTTGATTTAATGATTTTGGCTTTCAAATTTTCCCTGTATATATGTCAATGTTTAAAAGAAAGCGGTACGCGTTTAAAAGAAACTAAAAGGACCTCGAACGTGCGCACGGGATGACGCGTTCCGCGAATTCTGCGAGCTTGATGCTTTTTCAAACGTTTTTTTTTCGGAAGAAAGTGGGGTAGAATCTGGAAAATAATCCATTTCTTATCAAACACTGTCCTCTCTCAGCTCTAATATGTCTACATTAGAACTCTCTTAACATATTGAAATGTTTTATAAGACGTTATTTCAAGCTTCGAGGATAACCCTCAAACACACACAGTATAATTGAAAGGAATGTCCTGTGAACTTCAAATAATTTTTCAAAATGTGATATATACAGCAGTTTTAAATACAGAATCTTTGTAAGATTATCAACTGAACCGTGAAAAGGAAGGAGAAAATCGTTACTTATTTCATTATTTACATCGAGACTCTTAGCTATATTGACCAGCATTTTCATCTCATGCTGCAATAAAAAGAATAAGAGGAATGAAATTGAAATAACTGATTCTTATTCAATGGTAAAATAAAAAAATAATATTAAATTTATAACTTGAAAATTACAAATACTCTTAAAATATTAGCTGGGTGTTTCTGGTAAAATGTACATATAAGTTGCATTGCTGTATGTCATTCAAGTTGTTTTGAATTACTAGATTCTTACGGGCTTTGATTTTAATACACGGTTTGGTCTAAAGGAAAGATCCTTCTAAGTAAAATGATACTCACAAAGTTAGGACTAAAATTTTATGTTAATTTCTGATATTAAGTTAATTCTAATATTGAGATAATTAGATCAATTTTTGTTACATATTAATTTAATTATCACTGCGTTTTTAGGATTTTTTATTATATTCACAGATATTATGAGTAACGGTTAATACGGGGACTTTTATAATTAAATGTCCTCTCGTATTAAACGAGTTCGACTGCATTTACAAGAAAACGTTCAATATTAGTAAGCATTATTAAGCGTTTTTAAATACCTTTTTTATGTAGTTTAATTATACCGTAAATAGTAAAAAACGCAGCAAGAAATTTTATACTTATATATTGTCATATGTTACTATTATAGGTGCATTTGAAAGCATTTTTGTACCTAAATTAAAATTCGTAAATTTATTCAGAATTTATTTTCTAGAAATTTTCTATTAAAAATACATAAAAATATATCACATTCTGAGTGAAATAGTCAGTTGAATTATTATATTTCTGGCATCATAAATAAATATATCGTTATTTTTAATAATGCTTCTTTCTCCAATTGTCCACTTGAGATATGCATAAAAATATTGGATGTTCATGAATTTTAGCATATTTCTATTTCATCATGTGTTAGAAGTGTAACCCATTGAATTTTAATTAGATTGTTATAAGTTTCAGAATCATTTTCCAAAATTAATTTATAAGCTATACATTTTGATTAAGTGTCATCAACCAAAAACTTTTCATGTAAAGCATTTTTCCGTTTAATAAGTATCTCATCGTGAGAAGCATGTAAATTATGCCAACAACAGAGCTTACATTAAGTGCCTTCATTATTTTAAGACATACATATTTTTTGAGATAGTAAAGTAGAAATTAAAGTGCAAAAATAGCAAAGTATTCTTAATGAAATTACGGGTAATGTAAATTAGCCAAACAACTGTAAACATATTAAATTATGAATGTAGTTATGAATCAGAAATAAGAGTTAAGTATATCAAAATTTGCTTTTAATGTTTAATTAATATATACGAAATAAATCTCTAACCCGAGAATTCAACATTGTCTAAACATTTATTCAGGCTTTTGGATGTATTATAAAAATGATGCAATAGCTATTATAGAAATATTATAAATCGTTCCGGAATTTTCTAACAAACATTGTAAAAATGAATGAAACAAGATCAAAAAGCCATGCATCAGGTACATGTTATGTAATAATATCCTATATTAAAATTATATTATTAAGAAGTTTTATTTTTTATAAAATGGGATATCTAAATAAACAATTTGAAAAATCCCTTCCAGCTCGGCCTACAGGCACAGGTAGATTTTGAAGTTAAGTACTAATTTCACCAACAGAAGTAAATCAAGATTAGAGAGAAACTCAGTTTAATAAATTTATTTGATCACTTTTGACGAGTTTTTATTTTCATTTTTCTGTAAGAGCTGGTTTTATCGGAATCCTGATGATGTGGTAATTTTTTCATCCCCTGAGAATATTTTGAGTAATATCATCCATTAGTAGAGTTTATCAAATCAAATACTTCTTACAACAAAAGTTACTTATAATATTAAGAAGATTTACATAATAAATTTAAACCGTCTACTGATTGTTTCACTAAATGAACAATACACCATATTTGAAATTCTGAAGTTCTTTTTATTGAAACACGTGTGCATTTAACAATGCGACTCTATATACAGCATCTCCGAGTGTTGTCAAAAGTTTTCATCACGCCAATGATACATTTTTATCGCATTAGAGGCAGATTAATGGAGATTTTTCCCTTCTATAAACACCATTATTTATTTATTTATTTATTTATTGTGCTGTATGAGTTGGTCCTATCAATCTCTTGACAATGTAAATGTTGTAGGTAATGTTCAGATGATTAATATTCAGATGATCCAATAAATTTAAGAGGATTTGATATCTTGTGAATTGAAGGAGTTACGAATTTTCTTCGCCCTTTGAGGCCATTTTTAATAATATCAAAAATCTGTCATACATAAATATTTGGCCATTTTGCTAGAAATAATAATAACTTTTAACTTATTCGATATGTATCCTAATTAAGAAGTTATGGAGGGTTGTTTTTCACAAACCCCCTCCCCCCCCCCCACCCTCCCTACATTCCCGTACCATTCGTCCGATTTTGCCCATTAACGGGCTGAGAATTTTTACTTCTTGATTTTATGTATCAGTTTGAAAGCTATTTGTGCAGAATTACGGGAGTTATAGTGTCCTAAATAACCGATATATATATATATATATATAGATAGATAGATAGATAGATAGATAAGGTAGATATGTACAATATATATAAAGTTTTGAACTTGGGGTTGTTTGGGGTTCTAGTAGTCATGATTGGTGTAGATCTGCAAAACATTTTCAGACATTCTAACTTAGGTAGAATGTAATATGCAGTATATCTTACGAAATGTACCTAAAAACACAAAACGCATTAAAAATTTATAGAAATGTATGGCCAGTAATTGATATGCATATCCCTAATGTGTAGAGTTCAATCCTGTATATGATACTTAAAATTTCTACACACACCATAATAAAAAAAAAATTATGTATTTTTAAAAATGCATACCAAAGTTGAAAACACACTTCCAGCTATCATCGACCATAGCCAGTCCTACAACGGAATTCTTATGTTTGTCTCTGTAAATGAACTACATATGCTATACTCATTAAAATCTACAGTTGTTGAGGACCTCGGTGATTATTTTTACCTTTCTTACGTTTAAAGTACCGTAACATTTGTAAAATGCTCAACAAAAAATTTTTCGTATAAGAATATATTGTAAATCCTTATGTGATTCTCGGCCAACAAACTATAAATACAACGAACTTCATTTCCAAAATCGTATATTCTATGGTAAACCTCAGTAACAAATAAAAAATACATGACAATTACAGGGAAGGACCGACAGTCAAACAGTAAAAGGGTATACCGAAGTTTTCTCTTCGACGAAAAATAGTAATATATTAAATTCGTCATTTATGACTGAAATTTCACATTTTTTTTTAAAACCAAGATGAAAAAATTTAAACTAAAAATGAATGAAATAATTAAATAAAAAAAAAACACCTTTTGTCATTAATTCATTTTATGTTTCTTGATGGTATAATGTTAAACTAAAAAAAAAATAATTCTTAAAATAAATAATAAACAAAAAATACTATAAGTTTACAAAATTCGGCATAATAACATATAAAAATATTGCAGTATGGACAAATGAAATTAAAGTTTTAAAGTTTTAATTTAAACTTTGGTATCTGGTTAGCATATATAAAATCAACTATTCCTCATTTTGTTCTTCTTAAGTATTGAAATTGCAGACGTTTAATAAAATTTTAAAAATAGAAAAATACCTATAGTGAAAATCCAGCCATATTAACTTATTTTAGGAAGCACATTTGGCATTACATGTATGCTTGCAGAAATATACAGAACTACATTCTTTCTAATAGAATGTTCAAATTTTAGTTAAATGATAAACCATTATATGTTGTAAAATAACTTAGAAGGACCAAAAGACTTATTTTATTTTACTTTAATTCTTCTTGAGTGTTAAACATTCTAAATGACTTTGTTCCACTTAGAAATGGAACTATTGAACAGCAAATCCAAATAAATGGTTTTATGCAATCTCAATATGCTGTTTTGGAGAATTTAACTATCCGTCTGCCACTCTGATGATTAAAACACTGACTACATGTCAACAGGTACCAGTTTCAAATACTGAATCAGACTTGAGCATTCAGAGTACATCAGATGCCGCTTTAAACTGAAGTACCAATATAATTATCATGTTTTGGAGAACAATGACTATAACTTAATGATTGCGGATAATACCTGTTTACTTTGCATCAATTGTTCAACAGTTAATGAGTTCAAGATGTGTCCCACACAGATTTGTCGCTGAACTAAAGCACCAAATGTTTGAACACATTTTCACCATTTTACTGCTACAGGTTGGGTTGATTTTTTACGGCCTATTATCTACTCGAGAGACATAGGCACTAGGGGGAGCGCCCTCCGTGGGGTCTTTCTAAGGGAATCTAATCCTTATTCTCCATGAAAATCCAAGGTTCGAAGAAAACCACGAAAACTTCGAACAATTAGGCCGACGGGCGCGATTGGGTTCGAACCCAGGACCTCCAGTCTGCCAACTTCGAGAGCAGAACCTCTCGGCCACTGATGGGGTTTTTACTGTTACAGCTATTGCAATTCAAAAATTTGGTTCAACCCAATCCAACACTATATATTGATTAGTATGTCGCTCAGAACTTTTCCTTCGCATGCAGAATCAACGGTGCTGCGTACGTGTGCTGCATGAAACAAGTTTAGTAAAACGCTAAACTTAGTTTTAGAAAAAGCCCAATGAAGTTTAAGTATCACTACTTTTATTGTCAGTACCGAATTAAGTTCATCATTAGCAGATTAGGATAAGATGAAAAACGAGTTATTCAGAATAGAAATATTTGATATTATTTATGTTTCATATCTATTTGACCTTCTATGGTATACCCATTCATACTTTTATTGAATATACAGTTTTACCCAACCCTACGTTGTATAGTTTTATACAAAGTCTTATTATTCTTTTAGAAATGTTTTTATTTAATAATAAAGTTAATAAATCATATATTTTTTGTACGTAACCCTCTGAACGCGAGTAATACTCGCACTTTGTCGTTTATTTCTTTTTAGAATTGCGGCATTTTAAAATTATTTTCCATGATATTTTTTTAATATATTGGTTATCGTCAGTTGCAATTCCTACGAGTAAATTGTTGGGATTGTCATAGTATCCAATTTGTTTAAACAGCTGAATGCACCATCTTCTTTAGCTCATCTAATAGAAACGTTGAGAAAAGAACAATGTGCCACAGATACCTGGTCCGTTTGTGGAAGCTGGTCGATCCTTACAGAAAAATCACACTTGCGCATAAATTCGTATCACGTACTGCGCGAGATATTTCAGAGTTTCATCAGGATGCTAACTACTAACGTACAAGTGCAATATTGTGCAGTCATCCATCTCTATCCATCTCTCCATATCTTGCATCTGTATTGCACAATTAGTCCTGTCTTTCTGTTTCCAAGTGCTCGACAACACTATCCATACGAAACTGCATAAATATTAAATAAATACGTTTGATCAGGGATCAAATTTTCCGTATTTTACATTTCTCATGTCAATGAAATAGCAATAGGCTGAAACAAAGATTCAGGTAGATTTTGGCACCCCATTAGTCGAGCTCTGATTGGACAAACAAAGGTCTTAGATTCCCCTCCCCCTTTCAACAGTAAATATCCTTGTGGAAGCTCGTTCGTATAATACATATCAAATGTTGTTCTTCTCTTCTTAATTTTTTTCAAAGCACGTAGTGACACCATTGCGCTTTCCTTGTTGACGGTATCGGTGTGGCAGCTCGTTCGTATAAAGAATATATATCAAATGTTGTGCTTCTCTTCTTAATTTTCTTTTCAAAGCAGGTAGTGACACCGTTGTGTTTTTACTTATTGACGGCGGTGCTCCCGACTCCTATCAGTTCAGAAAACACGCTTTGTTTTGGCTTCGAAAATTACGTAATGATTTTTATATTTATTCGCCGAGAGCACAAAGAAGTGTCAAGTGACCCAAATATTCCGAACCAGGTTCAGTCTTTACGGTGATATGTTCTTCGTCTTTTCCCCAACGATGCCGCTTGTTCCTTTTTTTTTTATATGCAAATCATTTTATTTTTTCTACCATCCAATAACATGTTATTAATTTTTCTTCCTTCAAAATATTCCTCCCCATTTATCTTCTTTACATGTTTCTTTTTCTCTCTTCTGATCTTGTTTTTATCGATACTAGAGCCTTATCCTCTGCTGTCACAATTCCTGCATCTTGAACTACGGATAACATTTTAACGCAACTTCCATTTCTGTTACACCAGTACTCAAAATCTAATTAAACCGGACTGCCTGCTTCAAAGCCCCCAGTTCTTGAATCTTCTGACAATATCTGTTTCTTAGATCATAAAAAAATAAACATCTATCTCGCACTTTCTCACCTCTCCCACTTCCTCTCTCAGCATCGCGATGTCTGATTACTTTACCATTGGTCTCCACATCCTCTTCCATCCTTCCAGATTTTCTGTTGAGGGATGAAGTGGTTGTTTCCCAAATACACCACCCTCAAACGCCTCGAAGCAATAAAAGAAAGAGCAAGGAACAGAAAGAGGAAATTAGAGAAAAACCTACGAATGACTCAAACAATGCTCACAATTTTTGCCGAATTATACGCGAAAAGAGTATTAAATTCGGCTGATTTAAAATACACACTCTAGCTAAATATTACGTAATTAGAGCATATTTAAACATTTGGTAAACTAAACATAATTTTTTATTAAATGCAACAGAAATAAAATCAATTTAACATTAAAAATATTTTGCTAAAAAAGTTAAAAATTCAGCATTCTAGCAAAACTTCAAGAAATTTTCGCAAAATCAAGGGATTATCCAAAATAATCGCAATTTTATTCGTTTAAACTTGGTGCCATCCAGTGGCACCTTTTCCGAATTTTCAATCAACGAAAATCGAAAAAAGTTTTTTTTTGGCCTACCCTATTCTTTAGCCAGGTTTTTGGTTAACAAAATATTTATTGAGTGTCTACTTTTTGTATAACGCTAATAGTATTACTTGTTAGAGTTTAAGGATAAAAAATTACTTATTGTCTCGATATTCTTTTTCACTTTTATTTCGATAATTATTGATCTTATGGGTATGCATTCTCATTAGTTAAATTAACTGTTCGTTTTCAATTTTAATTAATACTTTTTATTTGGCTTTATCACGTACTCCCTAAATACCTGCACTGTGTCTTTTTTCACACCTTTTCTTCCAGTGAATTATATTTACCCTTCACATCATCCGATTTCTTCCTTTTAACTTTGCATGCGTTCGTCTTCGAACCACGTGTTACTGTATACTAATGAAGTATCAGATGTATGTGATACGAAACAGATATCTTGTGCTTATTATTTTTATTGTGTTAACAGTCTGATGTGGTGTTATTTATCAAAACAAGTAAATATTGACGTCAATTTCTTGATAAGTGTTTACTAATTAAAATGGTGTTCATTTTCTGATTAAAATATCAGTATCTGCACGATATGAACCGAATCTGGATGATATTGCATTTTATTCAAATTACTGCATTTAATAAATAAAAAAAAAAATTTGTAATATTGATTTACGATATTTAAATTTTTAAAATTTCGTTCCAGTAGCGTCCGATATCTATATACAAAGGATCACTCTCCATAAGCCGCGTTTTTGGCCCATGCGATAGACTAAAATTCGATTATGTATTACTTACTTATTTCACTTTTTAATATTAGAAGGTATATATTGTACGATTTTAACAATAGTTTTTGTATTTTATTCGGATTTATGCGACTTACACAACCTCAAAGTTCGGATAATTGTAGTTTTGATAAAAAATAGGCAATTTCTGCTATTTTACCTCAATTTTTACCTCTATCATTAATATTTTACTATGAGCGCAGCTTTTCAACATATTTACTTTAACATAATTTGTATATTTTGATGTGTTTTATAATATATGTCAAGAAAAAAGTGCTGCACGATTGCGTTCATATAAATAATTGATGAAAAATATAGCAGATATTGCGTATTTTTCATTAAAACTATGAATTATACAAACTTTGAGCTTGTGTAAGTCATGTAAATCCAAACAAAGTACAAAAGCTATTGTTAAATTCGTACAATATACATTACAATATACATGTATACATCTTAATACTAAAAAGGGAAATAATTAAGTCAGTGTAACATAATCGAATGTTAGTCTATTTCATGGACCACAAACGCGACATAACCCTTTAATACCTGACCTACACAATTGTATAGGTGATTCGAAGGAAAAATAAAATGTAATTTCTTCTTTTTTTGTGATTTAAAGCGGAGCCTGACCACACAATTGTGTGTATCCTCCCTTGACGTAACCTGACACCTGAATTTTTTAATTTTTTTTTTCAGTCAAATCTGATCCTATTAATTAGGGTTAAAAACCAAGACTTTTAATTTCTACCAAAACTCTGCAGGTTTTAAAGGGTTATGGAGATGGACCCTGATCATTTGTGTGAATTTATTTTTAGGGCTATATTGGAACATGAACACGTTTCACCGAATTAATAGAAATGACATGAAGAAACAATTTATATACAGTAATAGAAAACGGCAACTCACAAATTAAATATTTATTTCATAGAAACAAATTTTTGAAGTCGGAATACTTTCTTTAAAAATTGGATATGACAAAAGAGCGAAATATATTTTCATAAAACAAAGAATTATTCAGCTCTATTCTCTATTGAGACTGCATTCAGGAAATACGGGAAAGTAATGCATCCTGTGCCTTTAAGACTCCCAGAAGACATTGAAACTGTTGTTATCTCCTTTTCATAAATAAACAAATAATGTTAAACTGCAAGATACATTATCTATCATTATGTTTTTACGTGAGTTTATCTTTGTTTTTTTCTCTTTTTTGAGCAATGTAAAAGAACAAAAAGCATAAACATAAATCTTATTTCAAAATGAAATATTTCTGAGAGAGCATGATGACAAGTTTTTGTTTTAAAGTACAATGTATACATTGTATTATATAATACAGGGTGCAATATGTTATCTATCGCCGACCTTTAAATTCTCAATTGTTGGTCTTAGACATATAGTTCCAATTACAGAAACGTTTCAAATGAGGTAAATATTCATGTTGTGGCATTATTTAAACTAAAAAATCAATTTTATAAAAATTACGATATCTAACTTTTTATACGGTCCCCCAGTCTCTATAGTTATATTTAGTAAAAGTTTACACATACCATAACAGATATAACACAACAAGTTTGGCATCTGTACTGCAAAAATTGACACAGTTATTAAATTTCAAAGTTTGAGATTTTTGCACATGATTGTGTCTCTCATTGAGGGATCAGTTAAAAGATGAATTAAAGTAATTCGAGATCAAAATCAGGGTGCAATTCCGCTGCCATTTATGTAATCCTTAGTGAGTATGTTTTATTTTCCGGTTGTTAAGTCTACCTACTTTGACGTTTGAACGTTGTTCGACCCATAAAAGTTAGCTCAAAATTTTAGATGAAATAACCCTCTTTGGTGATTCCCCGATTTGGCGATACCGGCTAAAGGTATTTCGCCGTAAAAAAGATATTGCACCCTGACTTTTATCTCAAATTACTTTAATTCATCTTTTAACTGATCCCTCAATGAAAGACAAAATCATGTGCAAAAATCTCAAACTTTGAAATTTAATAACTATGTCAATTTTTCAGTACAGATGTCAAACTTTTTGTGTTATATCTGTTATGATATGTGTGAACTTTTACTAAATAAAACTATAGGGACTGGGGGTCCGTATAAAAAGTTAGATTTCGTAATTTTTATAAAATTGAATTTTTACTTTGAATAATGCCACAACATGAATATTTAGCTCATTTGAAATGTTTCTGTATTTGGAACTATATGTTTACGGCCAACGGTTGAGAAATTAAAGGTCGGCGATAGATAACATATTGCACCCTGTATAATAAATACATTTAACGTTTTTACATTTTAAAATATATTGAAATATGTCGAATAGAACTGCAGTGATTAAAGGATGTAACTGCAATGTTTCGCCGGAATGTTGTTACAGAGAGTTTTAAATTGCAGCAGAAAGTTAACTACGTATATCTATATTTCTTAACTAAATTTCTACGTTACTGTTTATTATTAAGGCAGTACAATTGCTCGGAAATTAATTTAAATGTGATCTAAACTCATCATGCATAAAATATCATAATTTTTCTGTCGGTATTGTTGTTATGCTTCTGGAAAAGGGTAATTACGTCATACCTATACAAAGTATCATAAAATGCATGTTCAACTTCAATATATTGTAATAATAATTGAAAACTTTTTCATCCATTACTGATTACTATAAAAATTGAGTTCTTATTTTTTTTAGAAATAGGAAAATCATTACAAAACGTGAAATTTTTTTTGCATTATAAAGAAATAGTTTTGTTTTTATTCCATTCAAGACTAATTATTAATAAATGTTAATAACTAATTATAATTATTAATAAAAAACAATTCTCTATAAAACATCTTAAGTTTCGTTCATTGTTAGTAGCTAAACGTTATAATTATTTATATGTAATTTTTATTAAGCTTGCAAAACGCACAACTGTCAGAGACAACATATACCTGGAATTTTGCATGTACTTCATTTGATACGTATTTTTAAATTATTATTATGTATATATAAACTCGGTTTATGGCGTCAGATACCACCATCCGAAGAATCCTCAAGAGTCTTTTACCATTTCTTCCGGTCAAGGGTCCATTCCTCTTCCAGACCTCTATCCCTCATTGCCTTTGAGATATCATTCATCCAGGTCTTTCGTGGTCTTCCCCGTTTCCTTTTTTTGTTTGTTTCATAGTTGAATGTTATTTTGGGTAGTCTTTCATTATTCATTCTTTTGGCATGACCATACCAGATTAATTGCTTTTTTTGAGTATCATCTAGTATGGTTCCCTTTATTTTCATCATTTCCTTGATTCTGTCATTTCTTACTCTTTCTATTCTTGATATCCTGCATGATTTTCTTAGGGCGTCCATTTCTACTGCCGCTAATTTCTTTCTTTCTGTCTCCATAATTCTCCATCCTTCTGCTCCATATAACAATATGCTCTTTACAATAGAGTTGTATATATTCTATTTTCTTTTCCTAGAGATCTCCTTACTCCACCAAATAGAATTTAATATTTTTACAGCCTTTTTCCCCTGACAAATTATGTGTTTAATTTCCTGTGAGTCTCCCCCTTCTCTATTAATGTCTACACCTAAATATCTATAATGCTTACAGCTTTCTATTTTTATGTTATTAGTTAGATTTAGGTCTGTCTCATTTCCTCCTATACATAGGTATTTGGTTTTGCTGACGTTCATGTGAAGTCCCCATTTCTCATATTCTTCCTTAATTTTCACCGTCATTTCCTCTAAATCCGTTTTACTTTTTGCAATTACAACTTGGTCATCTGCGAATTGTAGAGTTGACGTTCCATTCATATTAAGTCCCATTCCTCTGCATTTCTTTTTCCACATTTTCAATGCTTCTTCAACATAAATTTTAAATGTGTTGGGGCGATACAACATCCCTGTCTGAGTCCTTTATCTGTTATAAAACCTTTTGATAATCTTTGGTCTATTTTGATCTTTGTTTTTGATTGTCTGTAAAGTTCTTGAATTGCTCTAATAATACTTGGATTTATAGCCATTTCATTTAATACATTCCATAATTTTGCGATTGGAACATTATCATATGCTTTCGTAATATCTATAAATAGAAGATGAATTTGATTTCCTACTGCCATTTCCTTTTCAACAATTTGTTTAAGACAAAATATATTATCCATACATGATCTTCCTGCTCTAAATCCACTTTGCTCTTCACTTTCCTTCATTTTTATTTCTTCTTCAATGAAATCTTTTAAAATCCGTCCATATAATCTACTAAATGTTGCTGTTCCAGTAATGCCTTGGTAATTCTCACATTTTTGTCGGTCTCCTTTCTTATATATTGCTGTTAAATATCCAATCCTCCATTCTTCTGGTATTACCTCTCCGTTTAGGCATTTTTCGAATAATTGTGTAATTAATCTGAACAATTTATCAGTTCCATTTTTGATCAGCTCTGCTGATATTCCGCCGGGGTCACTTGCTCTTTGATTTTTTAAATGTTTAATTGCTTTTTTAACACTCTCAAGCTCCAATATCATAGGTTGTCCCACAAAGTCAATACCAGAATTATTTACTTGAAATTCATCTCTAGTTTCCGTAAGGAAAGTCTTATAATATTCTTCCCATTCCTTCACAGATATGCCTTGCCATGAATTATTATTTGCTTTTCTAATATTCTTTAAAAACTCCCAGGCCTCTGTGCATCGTCTTCCTCCTATATATGTCTCAATTTCTCTTTTCCCCCCCATGATGTTCTTTTTTTCTCTAGTACTAATTTCTTAGTGTCTTCTCTAATAGTTCTATAAAGCTGTCTATCCTCTTCCTTTTTAGAACTCATCCACCTAATATAGGCTTCTTTTTTCTGTTTTATAGTCTTTTCAATGTCCTCGTTCCACCAAAAATTTTTTGGGGAAGTTCTTCCCTTTCTTTTTGGTCCCAATGCTTCATTTGCAGCCTGGTGTAAAGCTAATTTAATATGTTGATATAGTTCAGCTGTATTAGTAAAATTTCTTTCCTCTAATTTTTCATCTAATCTTACATGAAAGAGTCTTTTTGTACTTTCTTCCGTCAATTCTTCCAACATATATTCTGGGACATCAATATCTTCCATCTCTGTATAATTCCTTTCCTCACTAATTAGCTTATTCGAGTAAGGAAATGCAAGTTTTGCTCTCACCATAAAATAATCTGAGCCACATTCCGCTCCTCTTTGGACTCTAACATCTAAGAGTTTTAAGTGGGTCCTTTGCTTAATAATTATATAGTCAATAATCGTTTTTAGTTGCCTAGTATGCTGATACCACGTATATTTATGAATATCTTTGTGTTTATAAAAGCCATTTGTAATCCTTAGGTCGTTAGTGTTGCAAAATTCTATAAGTCTTTCTCCATTATCATTGACTACATCCTCTTCGAACTCACCAACAATATTATCTCTCATCCTGCATCCAGTTCTTCCATTGAAATCACCCATCATTATAATTTCTCTTGTTCCTCCAATTTCTTCAGTGATTTTTTGCAGTTTTTGATAAAACATATCTTTAACTTCATTAATTTCATCATTATTCGGAGCGTAAATTCCTAAAATAGTAATTCTTCTCCCAAAAATATCCAAATTAATCTTTAGAATTCTTTCATCCACAGCATAAAAATTCTTGAGATGTCTCTTAAATTTGCTTTTCATTAAAACTGATACTCCTCGTTTTGCTCTTTCTTCCTTTGGAACTCCTGAATATATATAAATAAATTCTCCATTTTTTTCAATTCCTGATCCCTTTTTCTTAGTCTCTGTTAAAACAATCAAATCAATTTTCATCGCATTAATCTCTCTCATTACATCAATCCATTTTGATCTAATACCCTGTATATTCCATGTAGCCATAATCATAGTCCTTTTCCGCAGCCTTAGTCGTTGATTTTTAGAAGCATCCGGTTTATTATTATTCTTGTAGATTCTTGTTGCAAGGAGGCGTAATAATAATAAATTATTATTACGTATTGATTTTTTATTTGTATTAATAAATATAAAAATACGTTCCTTCTCATGAGATAATAATGATTTAATTAATGGTTTTACTAGTAAAAAATGTAAAAATATATTAGTGGAAATGTCTTAAATACAATGACCTCTTTGTCTCTTCAAAACTCTCTTCTGCAACAAACGTTCCTATTAAAACAATTGTGCATTACATTTCGATGCAAAAATTTTCGAGAAAATATCTTGGTTAATTTTAATTCCTTTATATTATAAATGCCAGCTTTTAACATAACTTGAACTGTTTCTATTTCTTGGTATGTAGCGCAAAGTTTTCTAAACTGAAATACTGGAATTGATTGATAAAATTTTATCGTAACTTTTCATTTTCAAAACCGAATAGTGTTGGCCAAAATTGTGGACATTTTTTGAAATTTTCATATTTTATAAATTTGTATGCTTATAGAATATAGTAAATTTCATTTAAATACAACTGTTTACACATCAAATTCAAGGCAATTTAATGTAGAATTTAATGAAAAAAACAGAATTAAAATATCTGTATTACAAAAAAAAGTTACACTTACTTAAGTCTAAAATACAAACACAATTTGTCATGAATGCTGAAGTGTAATGTAATAAAAGCTTACTAGCCGAGCACAATGACAGTTCTGAGAACCAATCAAATATCAGTAACTAAACTGTAGTATATTTTGATTTGTAAAAGCGGTATTTTGCTGGAATGAATTTTGCAGAAGGGTAAATACTAGTCTAACTAAAAAGAATAATGTTATTTTTTCTATTTTTTTCTTAATGAAAATAATTTAAAACAATGTCACCAACAACATGAACTGATAGGATACCAAAAAAGAAGCAGAATTGTCATATTGAGAGAAAATGATCTCTCTTATGCTGAAATTGCAAGACAGGTTAGTGGGTCAGTCACTTTATCTGGCGTACGAAATTTGTGCTTACGTTATGAAGAAACTAAATCAGTGATAAATAAGGCAAGATCAGGCCGAAAAAAAAATGCACAAGCGCTTCTGACGATAGAAAGGTAAAAAGATATGAGTCAAACATAGAAGACATTCACAAAGTTATAAAACATGAAAATTTCAAAAAATGTCCACAATTTTGGCCACCACTGTATCCTTGATAAATGGAGAGTTTTTAAACAAACAAATAACCACAAAAGAACAGGATGCTGAATGTAGGAAAAGAATCTAAATTAATTAATCACTATTGCTATAAGTTTTTGAACAAATTTTATGATGATTCATCGAATAATACGTTCGACGACATAATTCAAGATATTTTCAGTAACAATACTACTTATAATTCATTAAAGTTAAATTTATAATTCAATGAAGAACATTTAGTAGCGGCATATATAATAACTGGTTGTTCATTAAGTAAAAATTCATACAGATGATTGTTTTTTTTTTTTTTATAAACACTTACAAATTGAATAAAACATATTTTTATATAAACATATTTAATTTTTATTACAAAACGCAAAGGGCCTTTGCATATCTGTATAGCATTCAATAACTACCATTAAGATTGAGGGTAGCTTTTATTAAAAGTAGGTGAGGTTGGTACTAGAATATTAAAATTTATTATAACTTTTAAAAAAATCACGCCATAAATTACGTCACCTTGAAAGTTTTGCAATAGGACTAATCGGCAGGCGGGATGACATTACAGGTGGCAGCTTAATTAAATAAGTGCCCTAACTAGGTGGTGTCTAAAATTTCTCAACCCAACTAAAGTGGCTGCCGAGAGTAGTTGAATCTATTTCCCATGATCACTCTGTCTCAATAAAGATGTCGATCTCGCGAGAAGTATTCCGCGTAATGATTTTTTTGTGTGTGTGTGTGTTTCCGAAGACTGTTTTAAAAGGATATGGGATACTTTTCCAACTTTTCATCTTTCATATTTAGATGGCATCGCGAATTTAAGAATGAGAAATTTGATTTGAAAGCTTACGGGCGACGTGGATGTCTCTCAAAATAATACATCAAAATGCTGAAAAGCTAAAAGTAATTTAAAAAGATAATTCACATAATACTTATCAATCTATTCATCAGACTCTATATATGGGTTCTTCAGCAATCATTGAGATATTTGTAGAATATAGGTATATCATGAGGTGCCGAGGAACAAAAGCAGACGCAATAATATCATGATGCCAAGAAATGCTGATAAAATTGGATTCTGGCACCACCAAATGTCATTAGTATGAGATATGGATTTACCAATTTATTTATAAACTAAAAGACAATCGTCAGCGTTGTTGTTTAAGAACCGAGAATAAATGTCACGCGGCGGTAAAACATCGGCAGATTAAAAAAAAAAAAAAAAAAAAAAAAAAGTCGGGAGTTGTATGTCAAACGTGGCAAATGAGATGCGATCGACAGAGTGCAATTTCACTGCTGAAAATTAATTGAAAAATTAATTAAAATTATATAGTTATTCACCGATGCAAGGTTTGTTTGTGTCTCATGCTTCGCCGCAGCATTATGTGTTCATGAAGAATGTTCCATCGTGTTCTGCAGTTGCAGCCTTACCGACATGTGCGGGAAATGCCAAGCTGGGCGTTGTCCTCATAGCTTAAATGGTAGAGTTTTTGGAGAGCTATTCCAATGGTTCCGAGTTCAATTTCCGGCTTGGACATTTTTAACATTGTTGGCTGTATGCTTCGTTAGTAATGTGATAAATCTCGTATTATATATTCAATAATTTTGAACGTAATTTCACTACTGAAAATTAATTGAAAATTATGTAAAATGTAACATACTTCATACGTAATCATAAAATTGTATTTAAACATGTTATTCTTATTTTTTAATGTATATTTGTGAGCCAATTTTTATGTAAGGGTTTAATTTTAGACTATGCATGGTTTCTCTCTTTAAAAAATAAATAAATAAATAAAATACTAAAGCTGTCACTGCCGTCGTAAATGAATTTTTGGTACCCTGAGGTATTTATTCGCGAATATTAAAAGAAATACTTTATACAAAAACATGGATATTGTTAGTATTACAGAGAAATTTTAGATAAACACACTGAAGTAGACAGTTTTTAAATCGAAAAATTAGTTTAAGTGATATTACTTGTTTAAGTATGCCAAAATCTTTCCATTAAAAAAGTTTAGTAGCAAAAACTAAATGTAAGAATTTAGGCATTTTTTCTAAGGATATACATTACGCACTTGCAATGTGTTTAATTAATATATTTTTTTTTAGTTTCATTAATTTTTTGAGATTTTTTTTTAATTTTTCCGATTCCGTACATAAAAAGTAAAAATGGAACAATTATAAGATCACTCCTATATATGTCTGTCACAGCCATTTTACTCGTAAACTATGGAACGTAGAAAGTTCAAATTGGGGGAAATAATAAAAACTATTCACTCACATATTTACAGATTATTAAACATTCACAAATATATTTAGGAAAAATATAGAAGGGCTAATTAAGTTACTTGTGAAAAAAATCTTTCATTTGTATATCGTGTGAAAGCATTCGGAACGCTGAACTCAAAAATTTCTTTTAATTTTAGGTATTGTATTTTCAGAGATATCGTCGAAAATGTAGTGCAAAAATATGGCACTACCCCCTCTATTTACGAATCTATTAAAACGAAAATTATGAAAGGTTTAGAGGTAGTAGAAGTTAATTTAAACCTTGCAGGAAAGCTATAGCGGTTACCCTAAATCACAGAGTTTTTGTGAAAAGCGCATTTTCTCGTTATACATAAATTTCAATTTGCGGGCATTAAGAAAAGGTGGTGAGGAACGCTGGGGGTACCTGACTTAGCAGAAGAATAAAAGCATTGTTGATAATGATTTTCGAAAAGAAAAATCATCTATAATCAGCCAAGATATTAACCCTTAAAGACACAGACGGTTGGGACATACATAATGACAGGGGTGACGTACTCCATATACCATCGGCTTTTAAAGCCTAGATTACAACCTTTAATGATATATTTCTGTAATGCAATTTTCACTAGCATTATAAAAGCTATAAATGTCCAATTGTTAGAAACAGACTAATTTAATTAGAATTAATCACATAAATACTATGAAATTCGTTGCCACTTGCATTGAATGGATCTCTAAATACGCCTAACTTGTTTTTAAACATTAATTAAAAACCTATCTGGATAAACTCGGCACGGCCCACGGCGGCGTTACATCCTTGCGGCCTCCTTTCGAAGCGTTCTTAGCACAATGCCAAGTTTAAATTTTGAAAAAGGGTTTTGTTTTAGCTACACTGTAAGAAGAAAAGATTATTACTACGCTGAATTTAGTTTTATGAATTACCACATGAAGTTTAAATATGCACAACTTTTATTGTCAGTACTTAATAAAGTTTATCATAACAGATTAGGATAATATTAAAAAAAAACAGTTATATAGAATTTCAGTATTAGGCTTCATATCTCTTTGAACTTTTATAGTATACTCATTCATACTTTAAAAGTATGTACAGTTATACCCAATCCTACTTTGTATAGTTTTTTACAAAGTCTTATTATTCTTTTGAAAACGATTCTTTTAAACCCTTAACCGGAAACATTAAAATCCCATGCACAAACGGAACTTGCCGTCTGTGGGACTGCTAAATTAAAAAAATTGCTATAAAATTTTAAAAGGAAAATAACTCTTAATAGTGAACTTAAACACTTAATATTTATTAGTAATGCATTAACAGGACCAATTTTTTAATATGACAGCATAAAAATAAGTTTTGAATGTCGGAGACAGAAAATGTTTTGAAATTACACATTATTGTTCAAAATATAAAATTTTCGTCATAATAATTAAATAAATGCTAATATTTTTATATATTTCGATACGATATGAATTAGAAAAAATATTACGCAGTAAAATTAACAAAACATTTAATAGTAAATATTGCAGCGTGTTCTAAATATCTGCATTTTTTTATGCATTTTTGACAATGTTGAGTCACTTTCGTGTTCAGAATTTATATATTCATCATCTGAAATACTTTCAATATCGCTTATGTCACTTACTACTTCATCAAACAATATCAAAGCAGTTTCTTCAGTCTTTTTTATTACTGTAGCGTACCCATTTTGACGGCTCCTCCATATCAATACCCCAGAGCAAAAAATTATATAAACGGAAACATGCCGTCTCACAGACTGCGTTGAAAATAAAATAATTTTTCTTTCAATAACTAAGAATTCGCAGATGTTGAAAATGGGTGGGGGAGGCAGAGGACCAGTAGCGTAAGGATTAGATTGAGTGATGAGATTGGGGACGCGTTCATGTTTGTGTAAAGGGTAGATATGTAGTCTCACAAACGGTACGTTTCCGGTTAAGGGTTAATAATAAAGTTCATAATTCATATATTAATTCTATGGAATCCTGTAATCGCGAGTAATAATCGCGCTTGACTGTTTATTTAATCACATTTCCATCATTTCACTACATTTTTTTTTTCCATCTCTTAGAAAAGGTCGTTATTAAAAATTGTTACCATTTTTAAAAGCAGCGCAAAGAATAATATTTCGTTTCAATAATATATATATATATATAAATATTTCATCACTACACTGTTAAAAATTTGCAGCCTTCTGACAGGTCATTTGACCGTTTTTTCCGAAAACGGTTACACAACCGTAATTTAACAGTATTCTGACCATATTATTGTCCATTTTATGGTCAGAATATAGTTAAATTATGGTTATGAAACCGTTTTTTCAAAAAACGGTCGAATGACCTGCCAGAATGCTGCAAAATTTTTAACAGTGTACTTTAAAATGCAAAAACACCATAACTCCGAAAAGAATGTGTATATCTGCAATATATAACTATAAAAAACTCATAAGCTCATAAACTCATAAACTCATAATAGTTTATAAGTTTTTTATAGTTATATATTGCAGATATACACTTTCTTTTCGGAGTTATGGTGTTTTTGTAATTTAAAGTAGTGATGAAATACATTTTGTTGCATTTGACATGAGCTGCTATTAGCGCTAGTTGTGCAATAATTTTTCATTATTTATATATAGAATATATATATATGCATGTGTATAAACACGTGACTATTAAATGATGGAAAGAACCCTTTCAAATTAGAATTAAATGATTACGTGTTAAAAGCAGAAAAATATTCAATATTACGTCATTAATATTGTATTTGCGAGTTAATATTAAAAGAGAAAGAAAAATTCAAATAATAAATTCATTAATATGCGTTAACGCAGTAAATGGGGTAAATTACGTGATATTTAAAATGACCGAATAATTATATTGAAAAACATTTTTAAATTTAAACTATATTTACAGAAGACATTTATTTCATATTTCGAGATTATCTTTTAACTATTGTTGTCAATTTTAAGAGGTTTCAAATAATAATATTTATTTTTTTACAACAGAAGTATTTTCATGCAAATATTAAAAAGAGAAAGAAAACGTTGGTGAAAATTACGTCAGATTTGAAACCACACATTTAAAATGTCTTATTTAAGACAACTTTCTCATAGCGTGTTTAATTAAATACCGGAAGACAAATACTAAGTTTATTTCATTCATTTTATATTTACGTATTCCAAATTATTATATTTTAACTTCTCCAGATATATTGTATGTTATCTTTTACGTAGAAGTGAAGTATTTAGTGACATTCCTTCAATTAAATATATATTATATTTTTCAGAACGTAATATTCACGGGTGTAAAAAACAACACATTTATGAAAGTAATTCCAAAATCGACTCTGTATTACTAATATATCTGAACACGAAAGGAAGCATAATTTATGTTCTATTCATATTAAGAAAATAGCACAGGTTGAAAATGTATGGTGTTTCGAAGTACATTTTAATACCTTTTTGCACCTTCTTAAAATTTCTAATACAGTGTCTGTTAGATAGATTACAGTCTCAATCGTGTCGAATGGTTAATTTATAAATCGTTAGTCATAGATATATTATTCCAATTAGACAAGTGTTTTAAATGAGGTAAAAAAAATCATTTTAAAAGTCGTTTTGATCAATAAAAACAGTTCTTAAAAAGTTAAGAAATTTAATTTGAATTCTGTTTCCCGTCCGTTAAGTGACATTAAGTCCCTTTCACCTAAATCTAAAATTGTGAGAGTTATGAAACTTTAAATTGCATGACTTATGCCGATTTTATGCATCTGAAGACAGATGAGTTGAGTCATGATTCGAGGGAACGTACACAAAGTGCTTAAAGTATTATTATTATTATTATTTAATTTCGAGAGCATATTTCTTCATTGCAGCTGAAGAGAGTCACTTCGAGCAAGTTTTATGTTAACTTTAATTTTTGTTAATTAAGTTTTGCATTTGATAATCTAACAGCCATTTAATGTTTCATTTTCTAAATAACTGCGACTGTTACTTTTCATCACTTCAAAAATTCTGTTATTTTTTAACTTACATTGTTAGTACAAGTTGTATCTTTTTTCTTAATATGTCACAATGAAAATAAATTTCAAATAAATTTTGTAATGTTAATTTTACTTTCAACTCGTATTGATTATTATATCTGACGATTATTTATATTAGTACATTTGTGAATGACCCCTACTTCTCGGGAAAATGCTGCTACAACTTTAAACAGATCTTACCCGGTCAGTTTTAATCGTAAAAGAATGTGATTTTTTTTGCTCTTCTTCTTGCTATAATAGGGTATTTTTAAATAAATATACTAAATAATACGATAGAGGAGACTGTATAAAAATTTAAATTTCTTAATTTTTTAAGAAATGTTTTTATTGTCCAAAATCGCTTTTAAAATAGACATTTAAAACATTTTTGTAATTGTGACTATATGTCTATGCATAATGTATTAGGAGTTATCCATTGGACACCGTTGAGAGTATAATCCCTGTATAATCCTACACTCTTAACTTTAAATTAGATTCTTATATGTTTTAGAAGTGTTAAAAATAAATTAAGACCTTTGAATATTGATTAAGTTTCATTAACATGATATTTTAATTATCTACTTTTTCAAATATACAAATTATCTATAGACAAATTATCCTCGAGAATATTTTAAATAATGTATTTAAAGTTAAACTAAAAAAATAGATTTTACAAGACAATCGTATGACAGGATAACATAAAGGGAACTTTCAAAGTGTCTTAAAAAGTTATATCTTATTAAGAATTGCATTACATTACACAAATTCTTAAATTCTTTTAATAATATTCGACATTAAATTTTATTCACTTTTTTTAGAGCTTGTCTAAATTTTTTATTTACTCATTTTTAAAAGTGTGAGCTTGAACTCTGGATGGTAGTGAAATTGTCGTAAGTTTCAGAAGCATAAAAAATAATTTTTGAACCACCCAATTTGATTAAGTGTCATGATACTCTCCCTTTTTCGAGCAAAACATTGTTCAAGTGCATAAGTGCCTTATGTTGAGAAGAACCCATCGAAATTGTTTGAACAATGTAATTTACATTAAGAAAGTTCAAAATTTGTCAGAGACAAGTATTTTTCTGGTGCTCAAGAAAAGCTAATATTAATAATACTAAAAAGGAAACCCAATAAAAATAAGGCAGCTTCTTAACATTTAACTACAGAATCGACTAGAAGTATAACTCTGTACTCTTGACTTTCAATTAGATTGTTTTGGGAGTCTTAAAAATAATTTAAGAAAACTCAATTTTGATTAAGTGTCATCATACCGACATTTTTGGATTAAAACGCTTTTTAAGTCCATAAATGTATCATTTCTGGAAGTTGTTTGTATAGCAGAATTTGCATAAAATATATCACCGTTTTCTAGAAATACATATTTTTTTGCTGTGCTGAAATAGAAATTAATAAATTGAAAGTTTGAAAGATATTTTTCTTTCTTTCAGGCATGTACTTAGAAGTTACACTTTTTAATTGCAGAATTTGTCTCTACTAAAATTTTAAGATAAAATTTCAAAAGTAATTATTCCTTAGATTTGTGTTTTAATATTTCAAATGAAATTAAATACTAGAGAGAATGTATTTTATTTTTTTTTCATAATATGCTCTGCTTGTGAATAATATTTAAATAATGTAGTTATAAGCTAATATTATTAATGAAACAAAAAACGATGGAAATAAGCCATCTTCTTAACATTTTAACTACAGAATCTACTAGAAGTATAACTCTACTGACTTTCAATTAAATTGTTTACGAAGCCTTAAAAATAATTTAAGATTTCTCTATTTTGAATAAGTGTCACCATTCCGAAATTTTTGGATTAAAACGTTGTTTAAGTGCAAAAAAATATTATCTTTGTAAGTATCTTTCATTTGAATAACTCAATTGACATTAAATATATCTTCATTTTCAAGATATACGAATTTTTTACCATGCTGAAGTAGAAATTAATGTTATAAATCATTTTCAAATTGAAAGTTTGAAAAATTAAGCTTTTTCTTATAGAAATGTATTTGAAAATTGTGTTTTCTAATTGTAGAACTTGTCTGTACTACAATAATACAATAATTTAAATTTGGAATTTTAAGATAAAATTCCAAAGGATATTAGACCTTAGATTTGAATTTTATGATTTAAAATGAAATTAAATTCTAGAAAAAAATGTTTATACCATTCTTTTTATATAACATACGTGCCCATTGATAATGTTTAAATAACGTACTTAATTCACAAAATTACAAAAAAGTAATGCGTAAGAGTATAACAGGTAAGACATTCTAAAATTGTTTTGCAAAGTTATTTTCATATTAAGAATTACTAGTGGATGAATTCCGGGTTTACAGGGTTACAAAGTGCAGTTAAAATAAATATATATACATTTTTTTAAGTTTTTTTTTTTATTATTATTTATTGACTGTCTTTAACAGCAAAAAAAAAAAAAAAAAAAAAAAAAAGGTTATAAAAATAGCAATAATGTATACAAATAAAGTTAGGCTATTTATTAAAAGAGAACATGTAGTTTGATCACATGTCTGTTAAATTTGTGCTTTATTAATATCATTTTCATTATTTTGTTTATTTTTTTATGAAATTTCAATTTGATTATAGAATATTACCGGAAACAAATGATGAAATATTTAAATCGGTTTAAGTGCAAGCCTGTTAAATCTTTTTTGTAATGTAATAAAAAAACTTTGCTTGAAAATAATTTTTAAAGCCAGAAGAACTGAATAATTTGAGGTACATTTTTGAAACAAATTGCATTTTAAAGAACATTTTGTTCCCTTTTCAACGGTGCAAAAACTGAAAATTTTCCACGTTTAGAAAATAAAAAATAAAAAGAAAAGTGACCAGTTAAACTGCTGGCTTTGAGCTCACAGGTTATTCACACTAATTGTATATTATACTCTTAATTCAAAGAATATGCCCCTCAAAAAATAAATGAAGAGCGATTAGCCGCGTTTTTCCCCTTTATACTTAACCAATGAACCTCCAAATCTAATCAGGAAGCTCCTTAACATAATAAACCGTTATACCAAATTTGAAGCAAATCAGATAATTCTGCATAAAAAAGCATTTCGCTAAATTAAGGGGGTATACCCTTTCCACCCTTTATACTTAACCAATGAAACTCCAAATCTAATTAGGAAATTTGTTTATCAGAATGAACATAGAAAAAAAAATTAAAGTAAATTGGATAATTCTGCATGAAAATCCATTTATCTAAATTAAGGGGATGGGACATTTTCACCTTACTTATGGACTCACCCTTTTCCCCTTTTATACTTAACCAATGAATCCCCAAATCTAATGAAGGTAGCGCCAATTCGGAATAAACCGGTATATCAAATTTGAAGCAAATCGAATAATTCTGCATGAAAACCCCATTTATCTAAATTAAGAGGGGACTAGCCCCCACCCAACCTCTTCATACTTAACCAATAAACCTCCGAATTTAATCAAGGCAGCTCCTTAACATAATAAACCGATTTGTAGCAAATCGAATAACTCTGCAGGAAAAACCCATTTATCTAAATTAAGGGGCGTGGTCTAGCCCGATTCCCCTCCTTTACACTTAACTAATGAACCTCCACATCTAATAAAGGCAGCTTCTTAACATAATAAACCGGTATACCAAATTTGGAGCAAATCCAATATTTCTGAATGGAAAACCCATTTATTTAAATTAAGGGGGGGGGGGGAAGCTAGCCCACCCTTTCCCTGCTTTATACTTAACTAATGAACCACCAAATCAAATCAGGGGAGCTCCTTAACATAATAAACCGATATACCAAACTTGGAGTAAATCGAATCGAATAATTCTGCATGAAAAGCCCATTTATATAATTTAAGCGGAGAGGTTAGCCCCCTTCCACCCCTTTATACTTAATCAATGAACCCCCAAAACTAATCATGGAAGAATCTTATCAGAATGAACCTAGAAAAAAAAATTAAGCAAATCGGATGTTTCTATCAAGAGTTATCGCGTTACGTACATGCGTACTTACATACATACAGAACCGTCGGGCACAATAGCTCTCAGGCTTTGATAGCCTGAGCAAAGCAAATGCAATCGAAAATGCGACAAGCAAAACTTTGTTTCAAACCCTTGGGAAATAATTAAAATGTACCTAATTTCAAAATTAAAAATCCATTAATTTACTCTGGTTTCCATTTTGCTATTGCTGTTTTTTTATTAAGCAGTTGTTATCATGATAAGATCTAGTCCATATATTTGCAATTAATCTTAATATTGAAGCATTCTCGATCATACGAAAATTTTGATTTTTCGAAAAAGGTTCTGTGCCAATTACATCAGATAAACGAGGTTCCACTGTATTAGGTTTCATAAAAATTTAAAATAATGTTAAAACTGTCCACTTTGATCCGCTATTTGATGTGATATTCAAAATTATGTTTCTATTAAAACATTGTTCTAGCGCATAAATGTCTCATAAGAATGTCATAAATGTCGGAGAAGCATTACAGTTATGTAAACAACTGGAATTACTTGATGGACATTCGGCATTTTCAGAAATATTTTGTTGATGTTCACAAGTAGAAAATAATAATCATTTTTTATGTACCGATAAAAAATATATTAAAACATGTTTCACAGTTCCTGATAGATCGCATAGTTTCCTCATTTTAGAATTTTAAATTTATAAGTAATTTCATATTAAATAAATGAAATGGGGCTAGCAGGACATTTCGTTCCCGTTGGTCTTGGCGTTTCGATCCCGCCGTTTCGGTCCCTATGCCATTTCGGTCCTTAGACAGTTTGATCTTTTACCATTTCGGTCCCTTGCAGTTATTGTTTGAGGCAGTTATATAGTTAAATAAAAAAAATTCTGAAAAATTAAATTGCTTTTATTAAACGCATTCATTAATAACATTTCAAAATTATTTCAATTATTAATTGTTTATATAACTAATTTTTCAGATATTTCTTTTAAAACTATAATATGAACCATATAATAGTTATTATAGGGTAAATGCAAATATATATTTTTTTTTTAATTCAGGTTTCTATAATGTTATTAACTTCATTAGGATGTATAAAAATATTAATTATTCTGAAGATAAATATGTTGGTTTTTTTTTTATTTATTAGTTAATTTATAACATTTTTTTTGCTCTTTAAATATAATTAATTAATAATACCTAACTATTTGCGAATTGTAATCTGTAACTGTGCTTAAAAAAATTTAAATCTGCATGTGGACTATAATGTCACCTAGCACTGTACAATGTTGCATTATTATTATTATTAATTAATTAATTAATTAATTAATTAAGTAATTAATTAATTATTACTTAAACTTTATGTTTTTGACTCATTATTCAAAAAAACTTCTGTTTCATTTTACGGAAATAATAAATCGAAAACTTTGAATAAAAATTTTTAGTATAGAAATTAGTAATTTTGGTATAAAAATTAAATTAATATTTTCTTAAATATATACTTTTAATTTAATGTGTTCATAATTTATTCAATTAATAACATTATTATTATAAATTAAAATATTTACTTTAAAATTAAATTCAATACAAAATATATTTTACATTCAGTTAATCATTATATTTCATAGCAGTTTAAACTGAAATTTATTATTTACCTGTTTATTTATTTGATATTTAAAACTACTGAAATTTAAAACTATTAATATTATTAATAAAAAAGCTAAAGTAATATATATATATATATATTAAATTAATTTTCTTGGAAAGTGGGAGGAAAAAGGTAATTAAAAATATAAATACATTACAAATACAAAAAAGCTTAGTTTTATCTATAAAAAAAAAGAAAATAAAATTAATTAAAGTAATAATTACATTATTGCGTAAAATTAAAAGTAATCATCTTTTTACAAAGTAATATGCCCAGTTTCACTAAAATTTGCTGACAAAAATCGTCTTTAAGCGGTGGGTAGACTGTTAAAAAATAAGTGGTGGAGGAATGGCGAGTTTTCTGAAAACAAAATATTTTTCATAGCACGCCTTGTTACCAAATCACTATTGTTTTCCCAATGTTTATAATAGTAAATGAACTTATGAAAACAACAAATAAATAAGATGTAACTTTGTATTATAAAATAATAAGAAAAATTAAATATTTGTGTTTCAATAAATATATCTCATTTCTCACTAATTAAAGGAGAGGGTGTAGAGAGATGATTTGACACAATATTTACATATAATGGCTTATAAATGTCTAATTGAATTATTGAAGATATTTATTATTAATTTAATTGGAAGAAAAAAAATAAGCACAGTTTATTTTATTTAATTAATAATAATTTAAAGGTTCTAAAAAAATGTATGATATCAACAAAAAAAAAAAACTTTTATGGCAATTTATAGTATATATAAAATACCTAATACTACTAATAAATAATAAAACTTAAAAAAATCCATTCTGTTAAAATAATAACAATAATAGTAAGACAACGTGCCCTGTAAAATTATGTCACATTTTTCAATCAAACGAAATTTTAGCTCGCTGTGATTTCATTATCACGAGTTATAAATTTTCAACTTATCGAACTGTTTCATTCATATTTTTATACAATTTAAGGGTGGGGGGGGGGGGGGTGATAAAAAACAAATAAAATGTAATAAATAAAATATTTTATGAGAATTAAAAATAAAAATTATGATATCTTTTTGATGCATGTTATTTTAAGTAGAAATGATATTTAGTGTCATTCAGCCAAATGATACAAAATACATATTAATCATATTTTAATTAGATATTTCACAAAATAGACAAAAATCATTACCGTCTTCGCTATAAATGTTCATTAAGCACATGTGTAATGTCAAGTATCATGAATTTTGAATACCACTACTTCCAAATAGTATCATTTACCTTATTAAATCGCAGATATCTGTGATTAAGTAAGGCGAATAATGCCATTCGCACTATTCATTAAAGCACACGTTCATATTCACTAACATGTTCTGAAGCATTTTCTTATTTTCCTATTGTTGGACAAGGGAGTTAGTGTGTCATCGGCGATTTTTTTTTTTTTTTTTTTTTTTTTTTTTTTTGCAATAAACGACAAATTTTCTGAATCAATTAATGTCAACGTACAACTAAATTTTGCAATTTTTGTATTCTTTTTTTAAAGTAAAAAAAAAAAAAAATGTATTTAGAAAAAAATGAAATATTCTTTAAATGGTCCATCCAATTAAAAGGTTTTCTCTGAACAGGATTTTAAAAAGAATTCTAATGTAAGACATTATATGGAAATAAAAAGTAAAATAAAAAGATTGTAAATAATATATATATATATATATACATAATCTATTTAAATTATATCAGTTAACCAAACTAATATAAAATATATAATTTTGTGTAATGGATACAATATATTAATGTTTTATTTATATATCCTAAATGCAATTTGAATTAACTTCATTTAACTGCTAAATGTACAATTTGTAAATTTTATAATTAGTATTTCGTATTAAGTTCGAAGATAAACTGTATATATTAAATATAGTAGATTAACAGAAATAAAATTCATTGAGAAACACAAAAGAAATTATGTGATTGTACTTTTCATAATATTTTTGGAGAGATGTGACAACTTAATATGTGAATTATATAATGCACGAATGTAAAATCAAACATAAACCACATTTTTTACAAATTAGAAATACTATATAAAGCCGATAGTTTAAAACATTTACCATAATTATAATTTATAACTTTATTAAAAACCATTACTTTTAATAATGCTAATTATCCATGTGATAATTGAATTAAGGAATTTTATTTTAAGCAATTACGTATTTGTAGTTTAATTTTTCAATTTTTTATGTAAAACAGCATTTATGTCGGTGTATAATCTAGAACTTACGCGTAGTTTTCGCATACATTTGTGCCAACAGGTATTAAAAGAGTCTTTAAATTTTGAAATTGCGAAATCGAAAACTTAAATTACGAAACACACTTTTGCTTCAAATATGAATACAGTAAGTCGTTGTTAAAACGTCATTCGCTTAAAGAATCACCTCGCAAGTAACGTCATTTTTTTTTAAGTACAATTAAAGGAAATAAAGAAATAGTGCGTAAATTGTGTAATGGACCGACTATAATGACCTATGTTAAATCGTTGACTTGCAATTTTCCTTTTTTTAAAGCTAGTGAAAACATTATGTAAAAAAGTATGTTGTTATAAGGAATCAAGTAAGAGCAACAACAAACTCTATAAGCACCGTTCAAAAACGCCTAAATCACAAGACTTGTAAATGAATCAAACGTTACCTATATATTTTTTTTATATAAATCTTTCCTTGAAAAAAATAAATAAATAAATAAAGAGGAAATCTTCACAGTGCTGAAAAAATTAGAAAATAAAACTCAATCAATGAAACCAAAGTGAAACCAGAGATCTTCACAGATATTTTCAGGTGTTATTTTTTATAAATTGTCCATTTAATAACAGTCTATTATTTAAAAACAGTTGGTATTTAAAGTATATTAGTGGTGATTTCTCGAGAATTTTTACTAATATTTTTATTTTCATTATGTATATTGTAAAATAAAATTACTTTGTTATAAAATATTTAATGCTGAAGGTGAAAAATAAATTATCATGGTCATAAAAGATTAATATAGCCAATTTAACTACACTAAATGATTTAATTAAGTTAAACCGTCACTTAGTTTAAAGCCTCTCCAGTATCCAGTGAACTTCGAAAAAACTCTTTATATATTTAATTTGAACATTTGATCAATATATTTCTCACCTATAATCCACGCATAAAATTTTTTGTCCTTACGACTCTATCTACCTATTTCTCATAAAAATTACTTAAGTACTATAGGGCCTAGTAATTAAAATTCACCTGGAATCGTTTGTTAGATAGATGAATAATTAATTTCCTAAAGTAAATATCCAAGCATCCAGTTCCATATTTTCTTGAACAATGACACGGATTCTATTGTTGTTAGGTCATTATCGTCAAAAACCACTTAAGCCGTATAAATATATTTCCTTGTCAAAAGAAAGCGCAGTCTACTGTTTGTTTAATTATGCAAAATGTTTTTTTTTTAATTCTTATTTAACATATAAGTTGAAAGTATTAGTTAAGAAATATATTTTGTAATAAAGAAATATATTCATAATTAATTAAAAGTGTTTTAATTACTATTATTTTAATCCCTTTTTTCCTACTTTTAAAGTTTAAGAATGTTTGTACATGTATAGAAAAAACATTCAATAATTTTCTAATTAAATCCTTCTTGAGGAGTTAAAAAGAAATTCTATAAGTAAAAATAATGCATATTTTAATAATCGTACAAAGACATTATATATTGATGTAGGTTTTTCTTTTCTGGATTGATTCTGCATTTATTTATTATTTCAGTCTTGTGAATGCATCATTTTGAAGTTTTGGCATTGATTACAAATTAAATGTGACATAGAGCAACCTTTTGTTTTTTTTCTCTTTTAATTAAGCAGAATAATATTTAAACAAGAAAGAAAAAATCATGCGTAAAACATATATTATGAAACACTTTCCAACACATTCAGAATAATGTAATAAAATTTCACCTTATAATAAGTTAAAATGTGATGTCTAATTGAACAATTTGGAAACGCATTAGAAATTTCCATCTACATCGGAAAATTATACGAATTCCTTGAGCAATTCGATATATGCTATATTGATTTGAATATATAAAATATATGCATGCAAAAAATTTATTTCAGATAGGAAATACATACTTGATATGAAAATTTCCCTTCAGCAGTTTCCGCTAATAAAGAGAATGGTACGTGAATTATTTTGTGCAGACACTTATATGAGGTATATAATATATACGCAACGAATAACGTGCCAAAAATTAGTTTAATTTAAATATGCATACTGAAATAGAAAAAGCACTTTCAGCAATTATTGCTCAAAGACAGTACTGCAACAGATTTCGTTTGTGTGTTCCTGTAAATGAAAGATAAAAGCTATTAATGTGGTATTGTATAGTAATAATCTTGTAGTGAAATTCAGTGAATTATACCAATTTCAATACATTTGAAGTAGAGAAATGTCATTAAAATGCACTGTAGGCGATTTTTTCCGACCATAATGTAACGGAATTCTTTTGAGTGCCCCTGTAAGTAAACTATTAATGCTACACACTTCATATTCAGTTTTGAACATTTCATGGTAAACATCATTAACATATATCTATTGCTTGAATATCAGTGTATATTTACGCAGAACGTGGGAAGACAGTCAAACTGAAAAGCAGACGAAAAGAATTCATAAATGCTTAATTATGTTGGAAAGTGTTAAATAACCTATTGGTGAGATTGGAAACTTTAAAAATTCTCTGGCTCATGATAAATATCCTATTTGTGCCATAAATTGGATGTTCTGAACGCTTCATGACAGTACGGTATTACCTTGTACATTTCTAGCTCTTAACATGGAAATATTTATAATAGGGGAGACCGGGGCACATTTTCCATAGGGGCAAGTTTTCCAACTCGCTTTAGTTTTTAAATGAGCCGCTAAGTGACGCTAGCGAGTGAACTGGCTGAAGTGGCAACATCTTAGACAACAGCTACAAAAGTTATAGCTTAATAACTGCTGTCACTTCGTCTGGAGAGCTGTTTTTCTCATATTTTCAACAGTGAGTAAAATGTTTGGTGTTTATTAAAAAGTAAAAAAAAAACGTACTAGAGTTAAACTTACTGTTTTGACATTGCATACACTAAAAAAGGGTTTCATTCTTCAGGTAACTATGCGTTTGTTTTGCAAATAACTTACACCGGTATTCGTCCAGGTACTGTAAAAGTTCAAATATGGCGACGGGGCAGGTTTTTCAACAACATACGGGCATGTTTTCCAACATGTTCAGAATTTTCATACTGAATCCTGAAATATTTACAAACTCTGCTTTTACGCCATCCTACTTTTCTGACAGGCCAGCTCCTGCCGCACCAAATCTTAAAAGCACCAACAATCCTGAAAAGATTTGAAACTTTCCTCAATAATCCCCCCCCCCACCTCCACGCAGAAACAAAACAACACCGAAAGCATCTAATCATTCTACACCAACGAAGGCTAGCATTTCCAAAGAAGCTGTTCCTTAAGTTCTACTCAAAATTTCCCTATTGCTTATGAAAAAAGCGTTCCTTCTACATCCAAACAAGCTTTGCCTACACCAGAAGAAGTTGGGACTTTTGCGAAGGCTGCCCTAAGCAGGCAAACACGGCGTGGAAAAAAATAGGAAGGATTGTACATACTGATTCTCCTGTCAAAAATCAACTCAAAATGGAAAAAAAGGATTCATCTAAAAAAAGGGAAACTGCAAAATGAATCGGATAAAAGGGGCGAGAAAAAAAAATCCAATTCCGGCCAGGGAGCTGTTTGGACCTTCGTCTTTAAATGTCAAATGGGTTAAAACTGTTTTTTTATGTTACTGTTATGTTACTGAGCATTTAGTTCACAATAAAAAATACTTATTAATTAACAAGCAAGATTTATTACCGATGTTTTACCATTTAAAGTATAGTTGGAAAACTTGCCCCTGACCAATTTTCGTTGGCTGGAAAACTTGCCCCGCATACGGGGCACATTTTCCAACGTAACATAATTAGACTTAACTATTTTTTGTGAAAAAGTATATTTAGTTTTTTGAAAAATAATTGTGCCAGTTTGTACAGGAAGGTCTAGGGAATACAAAGATATCTTGTATATATCAAAATAGTTAAAAATAAAAAATACAAAAATAAAAATCTAAAAAGTTGGAAAATTTCCCTCGGTATCCCCTAAAATCCTCTTTTGCATTTTGTTTTCTCATAAAATCTTCTTTTATGACCAAAAGCTCTTAACGTCACCATATTTTACAAGAACTCCACATGACTTTACGATATCTATAAAAAAAAATATCTAAATTAATTTTCAATGTACTCTTAATTTCTTCATTTTTGACAAAAACTCTTAAATCATATTTATCTTAAATCATTTTATCAGAACAACATCAAATAATTTCCTTGTCATCTGAAAATGATATCAAATTTCACATTCGTTGATTCTAACATCTTACGGTGTCACATAATGCTAATATTCTATGATACGCAATACTTAAAATTACTCAATACCTCGTTATTTATATTTAAAGTGAAAAAAAATAGTTTTGTACAAAAATGCAACGCAGAAATTAACACGGCATATTTGGAACATGATGCTGCGTCGCGCCTTACAAAACATACCAGAAATACTTTCTAAGTTTCTATAAATAAATTATTAGTGCTTTCAGGCAGAACTATCACAAATTGCATATTCGCAAGCAGCATCGGTGCACTGAGCAATTTCTTTATTTTTTGAAAAATTTGCATTTTCATAAAATCGTGAATAGTTGATATTTATGATGCATAAAACACATTGCATTTAGTAAAAAAATAGGAATTTCTATTGAAATTTTAATTCCAATATATTGTAATTTCTATTTCATTTATTGTTTATGAAAAACGTAAAATGCGGTATTTTGAAACGCTGCGTTGGTCAACTATGAAATGCGATTCTTTGTAAAATTAATATATTAAAGTAGAATGATCGTAAATGTATATAGCTTACAGTTTATGTTTTAAATATTTTTTTTTTAATATTCTAACTTTGTCATATGCATGTAACTACGTAAAACAGACGTGTACTTGGGTGTTCCAGGAATTTTATCCCCTCCCAAAGTTCAGTAGAGAGATATACATATATCTATATATAGAGAGAGAATCATCTTATCTCTAAATTTTGAGTGCAGATGTGAAGCTCGGTCGCAATCGTTACAATAAAATGCGTACCTCCAGGTCACCACAATTACCTCATTAAAGATATACTTTTTATTAAATAGATTAAGATTCATATGTTAATTGTGTATTTCTTTTATCTTACACTATAATGCGAGCAAAAATTGTGTGTGTATGTGTTTGTGTATATGTACATTTTATCTTAAAAATGGCTCTAACGATTTTCACTAAATTTTCTCTTTTACCATTTTCGGTTACGAGAAGATAATAGGGCTAGGTCATGTGTTCGAGAAAATCTGATTAGTGGGTAATTTTGGGTCATAAATGGTCAGTGTCCAGCTAATTATACCTAAAAAATGGCTCAATCGATTTTGACTAAATTTTATATCCAGCCGTTTTGAGGCACGATAAAACTATTGGGCTAGGTCACATGTTCGAGAAATTTCGATTAGTGGGTCATTTTTGGGTCACTTCGGATCAAACAAATTTTATCTAAAAAACGGCTATAACGATTTTGACTAAATTTGAAATCTACTGTTTTGGATTACCAGAATACAAATGGGCTAAGTCACATTTTAGAGAAAATTCGATTAGTGGGTCATTTTTGGGTCACTGTGGGTCAAGCTGAGGTTATCTAGAAAATCGATCTAACGATTTTTACGAAATTTTGCTTTCTATCTTTTTCGGGCACGATAATACTATTGGGCAAGGTTGCATGTTCAAGAAAATTCGATTAGTAGGTCACTTTTGATCACGATGGGTCAGGTGTCAAGTTAACTGAATCTAAAAAAAGTCTCAAAACATTCTGAGAAAATTTTGTATTCTTGGCATGAGATGAACATTGGGCAAAGACACGTGTTCTAGAAAAATCTATTAGTGGGTCATTTTAGGTCACTGGGGGCCAAGCTAATTGTATCTAAAAAATAATCAAACGATTTTGACTAAATTTGGCATTATACCGTTTCTGGGCCTGAGAAGACATGTGAGCTAAGTCTTATGTTCGAGAAAATTTGATTATTGGTTCATTGTGAGTCAAGCTAATTGTATCTAAAAAAGGCTCAAAACATTTTGACAAAATTTGGTACTATATCGTTTATGAGCATGAGAAGTCCATTGGGCTAAGTCACATGTTCGAGAAAATTTGATTAGTGGGTCGTTTTTGGGTCACTGTGGGTCAAGATAATTTTATCTAAAAAACGACTGAAAATAATTTGACAAAATTTTGTGTTATATCGTTTCTAGGCATGAGAAGACCATTGGGCTAAGTCACATGTTCGAGAAAATTCGATTCGTGGGTCATTTTTGGGTGAAGCTAATTGTATCTCAAAATCGGCTCAAACAATTTTGACAATTTTTTTTATTACACCGTTTCCCAGCATGAGAAGACCATTCGAATAGGTTACATGTTCCATAAATTTATATTAGTGGTTCCCTTTTGCGTTACAGTGTATCAAGCTTATTTTATCTATAAAACAACTTTAACGATTTTGACTAAATTTTGTATTATATTGTTTTCGCGGTTTATCATTAGTAGGTCGCATTTTTTATCACTGTCACTCAGGATCATGCCAATTGCATCTAAACAGCAAGAGTGATACAGTGAGAATAAAATATCGAATTAGCAGCTTAGCTCGGTCATCCCTTCTAGTGAATCTGTTAATTTTAGAACTGGTTTATCTTGTCATCATCTATATAATAAAAGTGTAAGTCTATATAATAAAAGTGACTGCCACCAACAGTTCCGAGTTGACCGCTTCGCTTTTTGTATGCCAGGCGTCCAATTTGGTCAATAACAATGATTAAAATTAATAATTATTAAACAATTATTAATAAGGCCAAAAATGTTTATTTAAAGGCAGAATACATATAGAATCATTTCAAATTATGTTCATCTTAGATTTTAATATTTATTTATGTCTTTTTAAACAATTAGAAAATTTATAATTTTAATCAATAATTTTTTTTCATTCAGTTGATTAAAATAACGATTTAATCACTGATTTAAATTATCTGATTAAAATTGTTGACAAGTTAGGTAATTGCCAAGGATAATTTAAACAATGAAGAAACAACCAGTCATTTGACCACAACGGAAAATAACCGGCATCTTAACCACCACCCCCCCCCCAAAAAAAAATAAATAAAAAATAAAAAATAAAATAAAATAAAAAAATAAAAAAATTCGTCGACTCACCCCAATGTATTGGGTAAGACTCCGGTGCCTTCCACTGACGTGAAGATGCGGGAATAAGCCATCGTTTATGCTTTGCCTAAATGCCAGGTACCAGTACACTCTTAAAACATCAGATTTATTTTTCTGGTGTTTAAACTAAGACTTATATAGGCAAATAAAGAAGTCACGTAAAAGATTTTTGACACTTACCAGAAGTGTTAAGACGAAATAGCAATAAAAAAATACCACTTAAAAAATTAATAAAATAACGCAAATGGAAATTAAAGTATCACTAGGGAAGCATCTCTCTTACAACTGAGCAATGTTTTCATACATCGCCTGCGCATATGAAAACTACGTGAAATGGCATCTTGTACAACAAGGCATCTCACCTCAAGTTACCCTATTCTGTTTCTAAATTAAGTTCACCCAAGTAAAGGATCAAGTGCAGAAATATCATGACCTTTTAAAGAATTAATTATTAGTATTTACTATTAAACATTCACTTAATGGATAGAAATTATTTTTACTTTTTAAGAAGTGTCACTTGACATTACTTTCTATGGAGATTTAATGCAATGACCATATGTAATTTCAATAAATCATATTAATTATTTAACCGCTTATACGGATCAAGTTCTTGCCATCATCATTTTACTTGAATTATAATAATAAAAAACAAAGCTGAATTGATTTCTGTCATGGGATAGAGATTGATTACAAACATTAATTAACGGACAGAAACAATGCAAAAATACATTGGAAAATTATAACAAAAAATGATAAAAATTATGTCATAGAAGATTGCATTTCTACAAGTTAATAGTCCTAAGAATTAATTTGAGTATTATAATAACTTTAAATGGAATAATTGTTTATGCATGCTGTAGGGTTTTTTTTAATTATCTTTCTTTTAATTGCGTACAGTTGATTTTTTGTTTTTAAATTCATTTGTGTCTCATTTAATAAGATTGACTACTAATAAGTTTTTCTGTTCGGAAAGTTGGTTGTGAGTATGTAAATAACATACTAATGATAATTTATTCTGAGCACAATTAAATGATGATGTAAGTTCCAAAAAATGATGATATTTATATTAGTAATGATGATAAAGTAGTACGAGTATGGTTATAATTTTATTTAATTTCATTTGTGTCTCATTTAAATAATGTTGACTATTATAGTTTTATTTTCGAAAATAGGTTATGAGTATCTAAAAAATATACTAATGATTGTGCAATTTGAATATTATGAAATGATGATATGAGTGCCATAAAAAGATGATGACTTGAATATGAGTGCTGGCAATAAAGTAAATTGAGTATGATTAGGTTATTTTTTTATTTCATTTTTGTCTCATTTAATAATTTTGACTACTATAGTTTTTTTAACTAGATTATGATTATGTAAATTATATACTACTGATAATGTAATATGAATAATATGAAGCATATGATACGAATATGAAATACTCTATAATATGGTTGCTATTGACAATTTAATTTGTCTATGTTTATAGGAATGTAAAATAAATAAATAAATAAACTACGGGCTTATTCATCTTCGAAATCAAATAGTAAGTCACTATCTTTTAAAACAGACAATTTAAAATTTAATAAATTAAATTATTCGAACTATAAGGAAAAAAAATGTAAAGTACTCTGAACACAAAATACTAAAAGCGTTTCAATTTGTTCAGAAATAACTTTATTTTTTAGAACAGAATGTTCTTTCAGCAGTGAGTTAATGAATAAGACTAAGAAATTCATGATACAGTTACAAACCTTGCAATATATTTTTAAATATATGTAGTGTTATGTGAATACTTATTGTAAAATATATATGGTGGTGAACTGCACTTTAAACTTAAAAAAATTAAAGATTTAAAATAACATATACCGGATTTTGGTAAAATTACATCAAACATAAGATGTGCCACTTTCTGAATAACGATTATTTTTTCTAATTAAAGGAAAACCCGAATTTTTTTTTCTCCAGAATAATTATGATTATATTTACTTTATCATTACGAATCACAAATCTGACTTCTTTGATAAAATAGTATTTTAAATGCATTATTTTAGAAAACAATTAGTCATATGTAATAATTAAAATAGATAAATATTTTAGCTACTTAAAATTAGAACAAATGAAAAATATTTGGGTAAGTTTTTTAGATATTGCTGTTTCAGTTTTATTGCATGTTCATTTCAGAAAATAACCAATGTATATTTTAAACAACTAAACGATAAATACATTTTCATATTTTCTTATTTCTAATATCAATAGCATATTTTACAATTCTTCAAAAATGCGGGAATTTATATCGCAACAAATGGCTTACTCTTTTCAACACAAATTTATTTTTAAATGGCTAGGTTTTTGCAAGAAAACTATATGTAAAAATATAGTGTTTATTAAACTATAAAATAAATTAAATTAAATCATCTAGTACTAAATGACTGCAGGAAATTCAACAACGTCCATTACACTGTTGACATATAGTTGCAGTAATTAGGCAAGTGCAATGGTAATATTACAGAGCTTGACTTATTCTCGATTATAGAGCTACAAGTACTGATTTACATAGAATATTCTAAACATTTTCTCAACATAATTGCATGAACAGGATAGAGATGGAATATAGATAAAATTTACCAAAATTGGACTGAAATTTTGATGTTATTTTATGAATATAATATAAGGAGAAATTCAAAGCGTAAAAATGTTCTACTAATTTCAATTTTGCGTTGATAGGAAGATGAAATGTTAGAAAAATGAAAGACATTTAGAATGTTCACTTAGTCTTCAATAATGATTTCAAGTGAATGTCTCGTCAGCAGAGTAGTATTTTCCATACAGTTAGAAGCCGAAGTTTACACACAAATAAAACACTGAGAAATACTAGAAAATATAATATATATATTTTTAATTATTCCTAAAAGAAATGTCATCAATATTAAAGATTAGTAACAAATAAAAAGAAGTGAAATATTCCAAAGTACACTTGAAATATTAGAATTCCGAAATGTAGTTTAGCAGATTAAATAAAGACACTTTTTCAAAATGTCAGCATAAATTTTATTATTATTATTATTATTATTATAATTTTTAAAAAAGAAACTCCAAATGATTCGAGAACAAAGAAATATTATTTTCTGATTAAAAACTTTATCTTCTTAAGAAATTTGGGAGAGTAGAGATAAAATCGCTTCTCAAAAGTAAAGATAAAAGCCAATATTATGTTGCACATACATATTTCAAAATTTAACACGTAACCCCCATCCTTGTGTCCAAGGAATTCCTGTGGGTATAGTTAATAATAGAGAGAAAATGTAAGACGAGACATAAGGTTAACTTCCTGAAAACAATCTTTTGCATTTTTTCTTCTCATTTCTGTTAAATTCGGCTAGCCAAATATTTATAAAGCTAATTCTTTTCGAAATTTCTCTAAAATGGAAAAACAGGAAAAATCTAGAATGTAGAATGTACTTTCCATGTATGGTTTTGTTAAAAGTATCTAGTAAAAATATGGCGCATTTTACAACACTTGTCTGTATCATTTTCGGAACAGGGATTTAAAATTATTATTAAATTGTGAAATAGGGAGTGCAATAACAAAGTCTCAATCACAGCACATTTTCTATTTTCTAGTTATATGTTTTTTAAGACCCCCATTATGTGGTTTTTTGCAGATAATGGAAAAGTTCCGTCTATATTATAAAGGACAAAGGTATGCGTTGGCGTCATTTTTCAAATGGAAACACTTGATCATGAAATTTTGTATATATATTGTGTACGCCCTACCCAATTTTGTTAATAATATCAATAGTTTTTTTATTGCATGGACAAGTGTTGAGGAGATCTTTCCTCAACACTTCGAAACGAATTTTGTAAAACAATTATTGCAATAATATTATATTTTTTTATTACTGATTTATTTTATATATTTATTTACTATTTTCAAAAGGTTATTACGTATACACAAAATTTAGTTCTGTTTTTCCTAAAGTTTTAAATGACGGACAAGGTGATCTAACTGTGCAATTAAATTGCTTGCACAAAAATTGAGACTTTACGATGTGAGTCCAGTAGTCTGGACAAGTACAATAGCTTTGACGGTTGTGTCAGGACTGGTAAATAGCTTTATTTATTGAGCCTATATCTTGGAACTCACGTGTCAAGAGGAGTCCCGAACAGGTGTCAGAACGGACGATTCGTAGAAGGCGGATTTTTCTGAAATCCGGGCGTCCAAGTGTTCTAATGGGAGAGTGCGGTGAAGGACCGATCTGAAGATTATCCGGCATTGGAGGGGGTTGTTTAAGTTCGTTCAGGTGCCTGCCTCCCCATTATTGTAAGAAAGAATAAGTATTATTTATATGAGAAATGGAGTAGATTTCAATATCATTGGAGGAGCATTCAAGTATCATTGTGAATTAGAGTTTCTCATCAGCAGTCATGCAATAAGCATCAATCCTTCGTGCAAAGCAGTTAGTCTCTTGCAGTATTCAGCGGTTCAGCAAAAATGACTAGCAAAAGCAACCACGGACTTGGTCAAGAGTCAGGGTTTTTTTTTTTTTTTTTTTTTTTTTTTGGAACTGACTTGGTACAAAGTCAGAGATAACCAACGACGACTCGATTGAGAGTTGTGGCTTCATTTACGACTAGATACATAGTTAATCTTCAATTTTTAAGTGAGTGTGGGATGTCTTCAAAATGATAAAAATAAGCGATGAGCTTTTGTGTTTCTCGGGATAGTACAATCTCCAGTTATTGGACGTGCCACTTGGTCATCTCCTTGCTTGGTTTTAAAGGTATTTGCAATTTATTGTTTGCTATTCCTTGTTTATTAAGTATAAAGTAGTCCAATGTGTACTGTAGGGTAATCATGCACAATTAAAGTGATTAACAGAAAAAGGTCAAATTAGAATAGTATCTGAACTAAGTAAATGTAAGATTTATAATAATTTTAATTACTCTCAGATGAGAGAGTGTTTGGGTAATGTTTGTATTGCTTAATGTATAAATATGTGTTTTGTAAATAAACATAGTTGTTATATTAATTTATGAGTTTTCTTTAATTGCATCGTGAGTCATTAACATTTAATTATGCTAATTTTATTTCAGGAATGAATAGCGACATTTCCATTGCAATGCACTTCTGTAATTATGTCTCTATGTTGGCATGTGTACTAAATAATCACAACGCGTTGCGGCCCCACCAGTGGCCGAGAGGTTCTGGTCTGGAAGCTGGTAGACGGGAGGTGCTGGGTTCGATCCCAATCGCGCCCGTCGGCCTAATCGTTCGGAGTTTTCGTGGTTTTCTTCGAACCTTGGTTCTCCAAGCGTTAATACGGGTTAGGTTCCCTTAGAAAGACCTCCACGGAAGGCACTCCCCCCTTATGGCCTATATCCCACGTGCTGATAATTGGCCGACATAAATACAACCAACCACAACGCATTGCGCGGTTAAGTTTCCTTCCCGTTCTAATTAAGATAATAAGGTTTTTATTTATTATCTTCGAGCTAGGCAGGAGATTTGAACGATCACGCAATTTGTTAATTTAATTTAATTTGTAACTATGAGAATACAGATAAAGGGGTTTAATTTAGGGTGTTTAAGAGCAAGTAGATAAATAGTGGAGTCCCCACTCCCCCACACCGTGGGTTGTTCGGGTGGTCGTAAAGGAGTTAGCGCTAGTTTCATCAGAGGGCCCAGATCCTTCCAACGACAAGCTTTTAGCTAAATATTGTTATTTAATGCAAGAAGGAATGTAGCTTTAAGAAGTATTAGAAAACGTTAAAAAAAATATGTTCTCCAAAAATATCCATTATCTAGTATAATTTCCCATAGAGCAATCTGGGTCTGCTTGTAGGCAAAGCAGAGGTTTGTGTAAATCATTTTTTTATTCCTTATTAGTTTCCTCTTCATATATAATGATGTCCAATAAAGATTTTCTAGTTTTCATGCCCGCGGTGCGCTCATACATGCGGTAAACTGCATTTTCATGTATTTTTCGATTCCAATACAATAAGATTGTTGCGTCCAGTGATTTTTTTTTTTTTTTTTTTTTTTTTTTTTTTTTTTTTTTTTTTAGTTTTCGTGTGTGCTAAGCGCTCATACGCGCGGTAAAGTGATCGCTACATTAATAATGTTCGTGTAATTTTCGATTCCAACGCAAGGAGGTTGCTGCGTTTAGTGATTTTTTTTTCATTTGCGCGAATTGCACATGAAAAATAAGTGTGATGAAAAAAAATGTGATGTAGTGATCGCTGCATTGACGATTTTCGTGTACTTTAGTTTATTTTATATCTTCAAATTAATCGTTAAATTATCTGTAATTTTTCTGAAATGTGTAAGTTTTCTTTTCTTGCCACTCATATAATCTTTTATATATCTGTCTTATTAAATTTGTGAAAAAATGTATTTATATAAATGCAACATCAAAAAAAATCATCCGTTTGATAATGGTTTAATTTGATAATTTGTATTTCCATTATCATTTTTTTGTCCAAAATTGTCTGAACGAATCAAATTTCGCATCCTGTATTCTACCCTCACGTAAAGGAAATCTACTTTCCAGTGACGTTTTTATATCTAAAATCATTATTTTCCTATGAGTATCTGTATTTAAAAATTAAGGATGTCAACATTCTACCTTTTATTTATTGGGGTTACATTACGTTAAATGCAAATAAAGAATTAAAAAGTCCTTCCGGCCAGTGCCGGGAGGAAGAGGTAGCTTTCAAATTCCTTATTTTAAAAAAGCCAACTTATATTATTCAAACACACGAAGCTCAATTTAGTGGAAACCCAATATAGGAGATTCAATACTAATTTTTATCTATACTAAATCATTATGAATGAGAATTTCGCGAAATTTGTCAGCTTTATCCAAGCTGCTTTTATTTAAAGTAACTTATATTTGGCTCAGATGTTGATGTATACTATCCACATGCCTTCTTACATGGAAATAGGCGAATACGTGTGTTATCGCGTGACAAATACAAGATCATTTCAAAATGTTAGCCATACTAGAAATTCAAAGTGCTATAATACAACCATTTTTTAAGATATAAACAAAAGAACAAATTTTCAGAAACAAAATCTGCTCCGGAATCTTTGTATCAAGGCCAAACACATAAAAAAATCTTTTTCATTTTCCAATTTTTTAATACCTCATTTTAAATTTTAAATTTAATTTTTTTAAATGGCAACCATTTTGAAACAAGATGGCGGATGAAGCTGGCCAACGAACTCGGTCGAGACATTGGTATGTACTATGTACAGACCAAGTAACAACCAAATCGGTTCATAAATACGCTTGTTATCGCGTGACAAAAATCAGGTCGTTTTAAAATGTCAGCCACAATAGAAATTCAAAATGCTATAACTCAGTCATTTTTTTAGATATAGACGAAACAAAAACTGTTCTGGAATCTTTGTATTAAGGTCAAACACATACAAAAAAATCTTTTTCATTTCCCAATTTTTTAGTATCTCATTTTAAATTTTAAATTTTTTAAAATTTTTTTAAATGGCCTCCATTTTGAAACAAGATGGCGGATGAAGCTGGCCAACGAACTCGGTCGAGATATTTGTATGTACTATGTACACACCAAGGTACATCCAAATCGGTTCATAAATACGCCTGTTATCACGTGACAAATATCAGGACGTTTCAAAATGTCAGCCACGCTAGAAATTCAAAATGCTATAACTCAGCCATTTTTTAAGATATAGACGAAACAAAAACTGCTCCGGAATTTTTGTATAAAGGTCAAATACATAAGAAAAAAATATTTTTGCATTTTCAATTCTTTGGTACCACATTTCAAATTTCAAATTTTTTAAAATTTTTTAAATGGCCGCCATTTTGGAACAAAATGGCGGATGAAGCTGGCCAACGATCTCGGTCGAGACATTGGTATGTACCATGTACATACCGAATTACATCCAAATCGGTTCATAAATTCGAGAGTTACAGTATAACAAAGGTCATATATATATATATATATATATATATATATATATATATATATATATCAACTTTTGAACGGAGGTTGGTTTCGGGGTCTGGGGGTCATGATCGATGAAAATATACCAAAATTTTTTGAAATCGCTTTCCTCCGAACGGCTGCAATAGGTAGCTTTTTGTAATGAAAGCTACCTAAAAATCGCCATTTTGGCATCTTTTTCAGAAACGCCAAATGGTGGGTTAAAATAGGATTATGTCTTAAATTAAGTTTTATTTTAATATTGCCTTTGTCATTCAGTATGATTGACTTAAAACTGTTAAATATAATTACTTATCAAATGTTTAAAGCAGTTCGTCGCTTCTTTTGGACGTTTCGGTTATTTTGTTTAAAAATGCAACTAATATATATATAATTTTTTTTTATCTTAATTTGAGGAAAATGTGTATATTATCCGCAATAATTAATATTTTTGCGAAAGCCAAATCGTAATACATTGATGGGAAAATTAATGGAAAAATTAATGTTTATTTATTTATTTTTTTACACATTTTCTTTTTTTCCCAATATGTTTTAATGTAGTATACAAACAAATTATAGACTATAGTACACAGACCTAAAATATAGCTGTCAAATAACAAAATTAAGTGTTGTATACTTTTTCTTTATTTCTCTTTTTTTTTTTTCTTCTTGGTTAGCTCAAATCTGGTATTATTAATTTCTTAAAACTTTGTATGGCTAAACAACATAAATTACTGAGTAGTTTAAATATTTTTCTGTGTATCTTTTTTTTCTATGCGTTAACTAAACGTTTTTTTAATGAAACTGTATGGAAATTTTAAGCCCAGTAGCGTAGTTGTACGCAGTAGTACGCTTGTCTGGCACGCTACTGGTCGCGAGTTCTGCTCCCGGTTGGGCAAGGTTCACACAACCTTTCATCCTTTCGGGATCAATGAACTGAGTACCGATCTTGCTTGGCAATAAGCACCGAAAATCTCGCGTTGTGTTGACCACCCGGCCGGCGCACATACTTTTTAGCACTTCGGAGCCCAGGGTCAAGTAAACAGAGTTGGGCACTGTAGGCCCTGATCCTTCATGGATCGTGCAGCTACAGGTTTACTTCTTTTAATATGGATCTTTGCCTGAAATTATTACTCTTTATTATATTATAACAAATACGCAGTTTACGGCAATAAGTAGCATTTGATATGTAGCAACCACGTTGTAATGCAATCGAAAAATAGACAAAAATTGATAATGCAGCGATCACTTTATCGCATGTATGAGAGCTTCGCGCACAGGAAAACTAAAAAAAATCACTGGACGCAGCAATGTATCGGAATCCAAAACATACCTGAAAGTCGTTAACGTTGCGATCAATAAAATATAGGCTATCGGTAACTTCCATAAATCAAAAAAAGAAAAAAAAACCGTTTTGAATAAACAAGCTGATGATGACACTTTTTCAATGCTTTTCCTCTTTTAATATCATGAGGTAACACATTAATGACGTAATTAATTATTTATTGGTATTAAAAAAAATGTTTGAAATAAAAAAGTAGATTAGGACTTTTTTCAATGCTTTTTATATTTTAATATCATGACGTCACAATTTAGTGACGTAATTCTTATTTTAATTACACCAAAACCTAATAAATCATTAAAATTCATTAGAAATATGCATAAAACGTTGAATTATGAATCACTTTGACGTAGCAAACTCGAAATTGTTAAAATAGCATTGCTCAAACTGTCCAACAATAAAAGAGCAACATCTGGTTAACGCTCGACAGATTGGCAAGATTTAGCCAAATGGTGGCTTGAAATAGGAAACAACCTAATTGAATATCGAACGTTTAATGGAACTCCATTACCTGAAATTTACCTATGTGCTACGTAGAAATCGAAGATTCGTTTTAATTTGTGAATATTACATCCATGCAAATTGTGTGGAATAAAAAATTCCAGTATAGCTTAAATGGTAGAGTGTTGTCATGTTAATCCAGAAATCCTGTGTTTGATTCCTTGCCTGAACACCTTTCCTGTATTTTAAAAAGAAGTTTCCCCAAATAATTTCCATATTTAATATCCTTACAATGAAAATAAGTCCTGATAACTAATTTATTATTATCATACTATTAAAATGAAATTTTCACCCGATAACTATCTAATCGCTTGCCGTAATTCTACTTTTATGTATTCATCAAAATTACACATTATTAAAAAGTAGATTACAAATGTACAAATATTTCAAGAAAATTTCTTCTTTTTATTATACAATTCGACTTGAAAACATCATAATTAACTTTTGAAATACAGAATTATCTCATCAAATGTACAAACATATAACTGATCATGATGTCTGAAATAACTTTGATTTGATGAATAAATTTATTTAAAAATATTTAGTAATTCTAATTATAAATACGGTCGTTTTTTAAAGAATTCCAAAGATATGCAAATTAAGGTACAAAATAATCACCTAACTTTGTTTAGAGAACAGAAATCTTTTAAATTAATGTTGGTGAAGATTTAGATGTATTGTAAATCTTTTGTGCTACTAGATCGTATAATTATTTCATAGTTCAAAGAGTACAACACGCATAATTTCTCTTCTAAGTATTTTGTAAAAGTGATTTAAAAGTATCCGGGAATGCAATTTCACCATAAAAGAGCTTTTTTGTTTAGTTTGATATATTTATTAATTCAATGATAATAATTTAGTGAATTCGTGTCGCAGACATATCCTAGTATTTCTAATTTAAATTTCATGAAATTGTAAAATAAAAAATTTTTACCCTTAATAATTGGATGATAATTTTAGTTTCTAACATTATATTTTTAAAGCAATTGTTTACAGTGTAAGAAACAAATTATTTAACCAGTTGCATAAATTTTTGATGATTTTTCAAAAAACAGAAAACAAACTTTCTACAACAACTACTCAAGTGTACTGTAGACTAAAATTAGTGTTGTTTAGAATAAATAAATAAATAAATATAGTATATTATAATATAAACATTTAATAATAAAATGTATATATTAATGTCAATAATTAAAAAAATCTGTTTTAAAATTTTCTCTGTAAATATATGGTCTCTGAAAATATGGATTTGATAAAATATGAGGCCTTTTTGGTTATTTTGTACCACTATACAGCTCTACTACTTTTTGATATTTTTCTTAAATAGAGAAAAGTATGTATTTAAAACAGTTGCATTAAGCTTCATTTTTTTCAGACATACTAAACTGTTTATACCATTTAAAATACATTGTTTCTTACGATAATAACTGGGGGATATGTTTCATATTTAGTGATATTCTGGTGAGAAATAATATCTAGAAACATGGCAGTGTGTCAGCCAAGTTCGACGGGCATACAAGTGTGTAATATTACACGAATCATTTCGAGCTGTTTTCGACAAATTTCGACACTCTACTACTGAAACATTATTTGAACTACGTACATGTAATACGTACTAAGGTTCTCCTAATTACCCACAATAAAAATTTTATAAATAACACATAATTAATTTCGAGATAATGATATTTGAAAATGTCTGGTAATCTATAATTATATCACTGAATGACTCACTCGTCAAAAAGATCTCATATATCTACTGCACCTACATACTGCAAATGTGGAAAGAAGTTGGTTTACACTGTAAAACGAATCGACTGGAATCGACAAAAATGTTGCGAATATCGATTAATTACCCAATAAGGGTTGTCCATTTTTACTTTAACATTACATTTAATAGACAAAATTTTAAAAGCGCCAAATGTTGAATCCGGGCTGACAATGCATCAAAATAACCTGAGTCATTTCCGGCTAATTTCATACAATTATTTTTTTAATAATAGTGCATAAAATTTACCTTTTTAGAAACATTGGGAAAAACAATAACATCTTTAGAGAATACATACGCCCACTTTACGAAATGCAAATTTTGACATTATTTTTTGAAATATATTCTGCTTCTATCAAAAAATCGATCATTACGGCACATTATGTAGTTTCTGAATAAGAGAATCTACTAAATGGATGCGTCTGAGAGCAAAAATGAATTTCAAAATGAATAATAAAATAAGCAGTTTGGATTTGAATGCACCCTTAATAATAAGATGATTATTTTCTTCAACCACTATGTATTTTTAATTTGTTTTTGCTGTAAGAATTTGTCCTATCAAAAACTTGTCAATATAAATGTTGTAGGCAATATTAAGAAGTTATATGATAAATTCATGGAGATTTTATATCTTGTGAATTGCCGGAGTTATGAATTTTTTTCTTCTTCAAGTCCCCTTTCTCATTTTCGTTTTTTTTTTTTTTTTTTTTTTGTACGAATTGGTTCTATCAAAAACTTGTGAATATAAAAGTTGTAGATAATGTTAAAGAGATTTCTAATAAAATTGATTGTATTCGATATCTGGAGAATTGACGAAGTTATGAATTTTTTTCTCCCAAAAGCAAAATTTTTTGCGCCCATTGATCACATTTTTAATTTTATCAAAAATCTGTGATACATAAAATTTTGGACCTATTTTTAGAAGTAATAAAAACTTTAAACTGATTTGATATGCACAAAAATTAAGAAGTTATAGTTTTTTTTTTTCGGTTTTCACAAAACCCCTCCCTATTTCCATCCCCTTCGTCCGATTTTGCCCATTAACGATCTTGTCCGAGATTTTATGCTCCTTGATTTTATGTATCAACTTGGAAGAGATTTTTGCAGAATTGTGGAAGTTATAGTGTCCAGAAGAAAGTGATATATATATATATATAGATAGATAGATAGATAGATAGATAGATAGATAGATAGAGATAAATTTTTTTACTGAGGGTGGTTTTGGGTTCTAGGGGTCATGATCGGTGTAGATCTGATAAAAAAGGTTCAGAAATTCTAACATAGGGGAGAATGTAATGGGTAGTATTTCATACGAAATCTATCTAAAATTTACATCATTTTGAGATAAGAAGTTTTTACATTGTTCAGATGTATGGCAAGAAGCTGGAAACCCCCATCAACAGCTGGAAAAAAATGTTTTTTTAGAGTGGAATCACTATTCCGTAGAGTAAACATATTAACTTTTGCGGTATAGGCGTAATTTGGACTTCAGAAGGTATGATTTGTTGCCAAATAACACAAACAACTATGTAAGAAACTTCATGAACTTTAAGCTTGTTTATATATGAATTCATATAATCTATATACATTCTGTTTATATTATTATTGTTTTTTATATACATTTTTTTTTGTATATTAAAATATATAAATAGCTTCTTTATATTAAATAATTTGTATAAATATAGAAAAAAATGAATTTTCTATATGAAACAGTGTACCGAAAATAGTTTAAAGAAAATTTCTTGTTCTCAGGTCTTGATGAAATTCTTTCGGTTAAAATTATAGCGGATTTACAGATCGTGTAAATATTTCGAGTAAAATATTGATATCTAGTTGTAAAATAACATGTGTTTTCTTATCTGTTTTAGTTTTATTTTCGCGTCAAGAAATTTGACATAATAAATAAAAGTAGATTTTACCGTTCGAACACTCCGAAATTTAACTCGCATATGAAGACAGCTATTTTGAAGTCGTCTTTAAAATTTCGTGGGAAAATATGCAAATTTACTAGTGAAAACATGTGTCAAAGCAGAACAAATACGCGCCGAAACGCCCCTCATTTTATGTTTTCGTCGCAAATGGTTCACATTTTGTTTCGTTTCTAATACTTCTACTTCTCATGATATTTCAAAATTATCCTAAGTGATGTAAATCCAGTCTGCCAAGATTCTCAAGAAATAATTAAAATAATAAATCTTTGTAAAAAATCGCCATAAGATAAAAACAATACATAGGACGCATATCGAGCTAAAAAATTTTAAGCTCGAAACGCGTCCTATATATTATTTTTATTTTATGGTGATTTTTTACAAAGATTTATTATTTTAATTGTTTCATATCGCCAGTTTTCGGTGCTGTTTCGCTCTAGAAATACTGTGTCGAAATACAGGCTTTTATATACTTTTAGTGTAAAAAACTATTGTCACCTCTAGTCTAGAAGACACTTAGTCAAAAACACCTTGAAAGGGTTAATTTTCGTATTTTTGAAAGCCGATTGCACAGTTGAAAGAAAAGACCTCAGCTTGAAATACTTTTTTTTTTTTTTTTTTTTTTTTTTTTTTTTTTGTTAATCGGTACGTCAGAATTACGATCCCACTGAGCGTTGCCGAAAGAGAGAAATAGCCAAAAGCAAAAATGACACTTTTTGATTTTTTTTTTCTTTTGGAATGGTTAACAACAATATATTTTAAACTGTTTACAGATTTTAAGACATAAAAGTACGAAATGTAAAAACATTTTGCCTTTCTGCCGTATCCCAAACAGTTCTGCGTAGTGCATAGACATACGGCCAAAATATTCATCATTTTTTCTTCTCTTCTAAGGGCTCGAGAAAGAAGGGACTGAGCATACGGGAGCGCGCATCAATTAACTTACGAAAAGGATAGCTTTTGTGGTAAGTTTTTAATTAATAATTCGGCTAATTAAAAAAAATTAAACTAAACTCTTAGGTGCCTCAATAACTGGCTTAGACTATTCTCATACAAATTTTCTGACATCTACGCGCGGTAGATTTTCCTGGCCACCACTAACGAACACAGACATACAAACAAATCATCATTTCTTTTATTATTATAGATATTATTATTAAACTGAAATCTTCATTAATATTACTCTTTAATAATATATATTCATAAGATTGTACTTGAAATTAAAAAGCAATCCTTCAAGTATACTCTTTCATCCTTAATCCATATATGTAACTCCTTATATTTATCTTCATTGTTTTTCCCCTGTCTAGATAAATCGTACTAAAAAGAACAAATCATCCATGCAGATTTCCTAACAATCTTTGAAATAGTTTTACCGATGATAAATGATATTCGTAACTAGACATAAGTTTACAAAATTTTTCTCAAGAGATTTGCTGAAATGAGAAATACGAAATAACTGGTAGGATAAAATTCAATAAAAAAATTATTTATGTATAATTTGGTGATAAATTTTATTAAATTATATATTTAACTAGGAAGCTCTGTCCCCTGAAAGCTACGCTCGCCAACCCCCGTTTAGACATCGCAGAATCTAAAAACACGCTAATCTGGTGGGTTTTAAAAATATTATAGAAGATTGAATTAGACTGAAAAAAGCTGTGCAGTTCTCCTGTAAACGGGTTTCCATTCAATTCGCTTTGATTTAAAAAATTTAAGGGCGAATCAGTTGCTGTTAAGACATCAATGGTTGTTTTCGTTTTTAATTAAAGAGGGTCAGTTAAACATTTGAAAGGAAGCTAAAATAAAATGAATTAAGTATACGAGTCTTTGTCTCCAGGTATTTTAAAACAATCACCATAACAATAGCCTAAGTCACGTGGCTATCATCAACAGTTCCAGGCGAACCAGTTCACTTTTTATACTCTAGATGCCATTTCGGTACTTTCGTGTTAGCCAGGCCCAGGTGAAAAGTCGCCAAATATTATTCTATCGCCATTATTTCACCTATAATATAATAGTTCAAGTCATCAACTGCCATAAACAAATACGATCTGATCCCTTCGCCTTTCATATTAAAGTTTGGCACAGATGTAATATATGACAATTAAAATTTTTAAAAAAATTGATTTTTTAATCAAAGTGGAAAACTTTCGGCGCAGTGTCATATACGGCCGCATATTGGCGCTATTTTTTTTCCGACGCTAATTTGGGGAAAGCATAAACAGCATGAATAACAACATCCGGCTTACCATATCAAGCAAAATAACGATACTTTGGCGCTCGTTGTACTCGTTGCGTATATGACATTGGCGTCAGAAAAAAATCACGCAATATGTGGCCGTATATGACATCTGTGCCGAAAGCTTTCCATTTTTCTAAAAAAATCAAAAATTTTTTTTTCGAATAAAACTGCATAAAAGTTGCCATGGTCGCAAAGAATTCTTTGTACTGTTGCGCTAGCCGGGTGCAAATCTCGCCAATAGCTTTTTTTCCCAACTCGCCAGTTAGCATTTTTTTAAACTTTCGAGTGGTAAATTGAAACATTGATTTGAAGTTGAAATTAAATGTCAGGGTTTGTTGCACTATTTAATATTTGGCCAAATGTCATACACTGTAAAAAAAAAAAAAAAAAAAAAAAAAAAAAAAAAAAAAAACCTTAAAAGAACAGAAAAAAATCTTCTAATTCCGACAGTAATGTTGGAAAACGTCTCAGCGTAAGTGGTTTTATGTCCAACACCTCCTCGCCTGTGATATAACAATTTATCTGTGACATTTGCAACACGCCTTCATTTAGTTGTGAAATGTGTTCCAAGATGGCGACACTTCCCTGAGCGAAGTTCTCGTAAGATCACGGACTAATGGACAATTGTATCAGAGACTTATGTTTCGAAAAGGCGAGGATAGATCGCAGCACCAGAGAACTTTTCTGACAATATAGACTCATTTAATTGGAACTGAATTGCTTGTTATGCAGTTTTCTTTGTTTTCAGGACTTTTTTACTGTGCCACAACTCTTGTGTACCCCTTTTATTCCTTCACTTGAAGGGCCGATTTTGTCACGTCAAGACGCATGTTTTTTTTTTGTTTTTGTTTTTTTTTTTTGTACGTCAACCTTTTGTTCTATGGAAGACTTACGTCTCCTACTGGATTTTCGATGTCATTACTCTTCTCTTATTAATATTTACCCTTTTTACTTTATATTTTAGTGTGTGAGTGTGCATCCTTGTAACCTAGAATTCGTCGAGCATTAAATAGTTTTTCTCTACATCTGGATTCTTCGAAGATGATATTATTCACAATTTGCCACATCTATTTTTTTAAATAAAAATTACAGGTTACTTACGTAAGAAGGAAACCAGCGTACGTCTGTTTTACCAGAAAGGTAAGAAAATAGATTTTCTATCTTTCATTATTTATATAAAAATTTATTACAATTATTTTATATTCAAAACTGGGTCCTTAGCTTAATGCTTATACAAAACTCACTCCCTTCAAAATATTCTTTCAGATCATGAGTTTGATCATAAGGGGAGAATAAATAAATAAATAAAAAACCCAGTAATAAAAATTTGTTTATTTGATTGTGATAAAATGAAAAAAGATGCACATATAAGATATGAAAAATGAAATATTCAAATATATACATGAAAATAAATGTGCATGAATAAATATTGGTATTGTTTAAAATAATATCGCAAAAAAAGTTATTATTATGAATATTGATTGATTATTATGAATAAGTGGTCATTTTATTTACATTTATGCATATATTCTAAGAAATTACATTAAGAAAGTCACAAACTTCTTATAGTAAATATATTTGTTATCAAAGAATTTATAATACTTGTATAACACGCTATGGCTGCCTCAAAAGAAATTACAGCAGTAGAAAAGTTGAACGATAATAATTATAATCATTGGTGTTTTAAATTAGAAAATTTATTAATTAAAGATGATTTATTCAAATATATAACAGAATCGCCACCTAGCTCACCCGATGATACATATACAAAAAATGCTACTAAGGCGAAAGCCATCATTTGTTTGTGCATTGAAAATACACAAATTGTACACATCAGAAACTTAAAATCCCCAAAAGACATTTGGGAGAAACTGAAAAATGTCCACCAAAGGGCAAATTTATCATCTAAGTTATTTTTGCTGAGAAAGCTCTATTCCCAACGGTTAAACGAAGGGGGAGACTTAAATTTACATATCAACAATATTTTAACTATCCGCGACAAACTCGCTGCCATTGGAGAGCTCATAAATGATTCGCACATTGTGGCTCTTATGTTTTGCAACTTGCATCAGTCATACGCTCCTCTTATATAGTATGGAGGCTAGAGACGAAAAGGATCTAGACCTCGAGTTTGTAAAAAATAAACTGATCGATGAGTACTCTCATCGGATTGAATACAAAAACACCAGCACACGGCCAAGGAACACAGCGTATAAAATTGTAAATAAAGGGAGCAAAAAGTATTGCAATTTTTGTCAACGAGATGGGCACGTTCGTTCAGAATGTTACAAATTGAAAAATAAACAGAAAACCAATTACCAAAGAAATGAAAATTATAACAGTAGTAAACTTAACAACCATGCCAACTTTAAAGCCAATTCGGTAAACCCCAAAAATCAACATAATGGTAGTAAAACAGACTCCTCGAATTTTTGCTTTAACAGCAAATCAAATATAGAGGATGAGGTCAACCAATCGATCATTCCTCTCTTTCCAATCGAAAATAATTCTGAAATTGAGTCAATAAAAATTAACCAAACACAAACAACAGATTCAAACACATACATTATTGACTCGGGTTGTACCAGGCACGTTACATCAGCAAAAAAAAATTTGCTACATTCACAGCCGGGAACTTTGGGAATATAACAATCGCTAATGGAAAAAGGCTTAATTCGCAAGGTATGGACGACGTAAAAATAAAAACAGTCAAAAACCACTACATTACACTAAGAGATGTATTATATTGTCCAGAACTAAAAAGCAATTTATTGTCAGTTAAGAAAGCCACTGAAAATAACATAAAGGTAATTTTCGAGAAAAATGCATGCTTATTCGTCAAAGATGATAATAAAATCTTGACAGCTAAATTAAATGATAATCTTTACGTTTTAAACCCTGAAGATGATTACGGCTATACTATAAGTACTCAAACTTTCTGTAACAATACAAATTGTATTTCAATGTGGCACCGAAGACTCGGACACAAAAATTTTGATGATATTAAATACCTTGTTAACCATAAATTAGCCGATGGGATAACAATTAATAATTGTAAATATGCCACGCGATGTACCAAGTGCATTGAAGGGAAACTTTCCGCTCTGCCCTACCCTAAAGTAGCCACAAACAGAAGCAAAGATATCGGTACCCTTGCACATTCCGATATATGTGACCCCATGAATACTGAAACGATAGGAGGGAAAAGATATTTTGTACCATTCACGGATGATTATAGCAGGTACACAATAACATACTTAATCGCGCATAAATCGGAAGCCGTTATCAAACTGAAAGAATACATAGCGCTAACAAAAAATAAATTTGGCAAGTTGATAAAGGCAATAAGATCCGATAACGCAAAAGAGTATATCAGAGTGATGAATTTGAAAACTGCCTGATCGAAAACGGGATAGAGCGTCAATTGAGTGTTCCCTATTCTATCCCGCAGAACGGCGTCTCGGAGAGAAAGAATAGAACGATAGTGGAAATGGATAGAACCATGCTGTCGGACGCCAAGTTACCTAAGCAATTCTGGGGGGAAGCTGTCATGTCCGCCACCTACCTCATCAACCGTCTACCAACAAAAGATAACGAAAATAACATGACACCCTATGAACTTTGGCATAAAAGAAAACCCGATCTCTCGAACATTAAAACATTCGGATGTAAGGCATTTGCCTACATCGACAAACCTAAAAAGAATAAGTTAGATGAGAAAGCCATCGAGGGAATAATGTTGGGATATGATTTCAGGAGCAAGGGCTATAGGATATATACGGGTGAAAATAAAATTATAATATCTAGAACCGTAAAATTTTTCGAAGAAGGTATAAAAGATGAGGAAATTAAACCCGCCAAAGAAAATCAAAACAACGAACAAACTCCCGCAGATAATATTGAAATTGATCTAGAAGAACGCGACGATGATCAGAATAACACTCCGACCGACACATCCCTTGAACCGAGAAGATCGCAAAGACAAAATCGTGGCGTACCACCTAACCGTTATGGAATAAGCGCAAACCTGTGTCAAATTCAGGAGCCAAAGTCATGGACAGACCTACAAAATATCAATGACGCAGAAACTAAAGATAAATGGCTAAAAGCTACTAGTGAGGAAATAGATTCTCTGAAGCAAAATAATACTTGGAGATTAATAAAACCTATCCCGGGAAAACGCGTCATAGGTTGTAGGTGGACATTTAAGGCAAAAAGGGGAGCCAACGGGTCAATAGAGCGATATAAAGCAAGATTGGTCGCTAAGGGATATGCTTAAAAATATGGAAGCGATTTTGATGAGACCTATGCACCCGTTGTAGCTCATACCACCCTGCGAGCGTTCTTAAACGCAGCGGTGTACAAAAACCTTAAAATAACTCACCTAGATGTCAAAACTGCTTTCTTACATGGCGATTTAGAAGAAGTTTATATGCATCAGCCAGAGGGATACATAACAAAAGGGGAAGAAGATAAAGTGTGTAGTTTAAACAAAGCAATTTACGGCCTTAAGCAGGCAGCTAGGGCGTGGAACCAAAAAATAAGTAAATCTCTAAAAGAACTAAATTTTGTTCAATGCGTATCAGACAAATGTCTGTACAAAAGAGTCCGAAATGGAAAAATCGCTTACATCATCGTATATGTTGATGACATCATAGTCGCAGGAGATAAAACAGACACACACGAAATATATACCGAACTATCAAAGCAATATGAAATCAAAAACTTAGGTCAAGTAACACAATATTTAGGCATAAACATAAAGGAAACAGAAACCGGTAATCTAGAATCAGACCAGGAACACAAAATAATACAAATCGCAGAAAAATTCAATTTGTTAAATGGTAAGCCTACATATAAACCCATGAATACTAACTACTTTAATCTAGATCCAAACGGGAAACTAATGGAAAATAATGTAAAATTTAGACAGGCTATAGGAGGGCTTCTATACATTGCAACTTTAACTAGACCCGACATAGCATCAGTTGTTAATATCCTGGGAAGAAGGAATGAATCCCCAAGGGAAGTCGATTGGCAAGCTATCGAGAAGTTAATTAGATATCTGCTTACTACCAAAGATCTAAAATTCGTCATAGATAAAACAAAACCTCCAATCCTAACGGCATATAGCGATGCCGATTGGGGCAACGACAGAATAGACAGGAAGTCAACCACTGGAAACTTGTTTAAATTAGGAAATAATATATTGGCATGGTCATCGAGGAAACAGAGTTGCAGAGCACTCTCGTCCACGGAGGCTGAATATATCGCTGCCTCTAATGCAGGTCAAGAAATCGCGTGGTTATTAGACTTGTTAAACGATCTCGAACTATGTCAACAACTACCCGTAACATTGTACGAAGATAACTTATCAGTCATACGATTGACCGAAAACGAAAAGGCAGAGACAAGAACTAAACATGTGGAAGTAAAATATCATCACATCAGACATCTATGCCAGAATGGCATAATCAAAATAACTTATTGCCCATCGAAGTTAATGCTGGCAGACGTGCTCACCAAGCCATTGCCAAAGCCTCATTTTGGATGTTTGAGAAATAAGTTAAACCTTTTACGCTCGTCGGTTTGACATAAAAAGCGGGGGTGTTGGAAAACGTCTCAGCGTAAGTGGTTTTATGTCCAACACCGCCTCGCCTGTGAAATGACAATTTATCTGTGACATTTGCAACACGCCTTCATTTAGTTGTGAAATGTGTTCCAAGATGGCGACACTTCCCTGAGCGAAGTTCTCGTAAGATCACGGACTAATGAACAATTGTATCAGAGACTTATGTTTCGAAAAGGCGACGATAGATCGCAGCACCAGAGAACTTTTCTGACAATATAGACTCTTTTAATTCGAACTGAATTGCTTGTTAAGCAGTTTTCTTTGTTTTCAGGACTTTTTTACTGTTTCACAACTCTTGTGTACCCCTTTTATTCCTTCACTTGAAGGGCCGATTTTGTCAGGTCAAGACGCATGTTTTTTTGTGCGTCAACCTTTTGTTCTATGGAAGACTTACGTCTCCTACTGGATTTTCGATGTCATTACTCTTCTCTTATTAATATTTACCCTTTTTACTTTATATTTTAGTGTGTGAGTGTGCATCCTTGTAACCTAGAATTCGTCGAGCATTAAATAGTTTTTCTCTACATCTGGATTCTTCGAAGATGATATTATTCACAATTTGCCACATCTATTTTTTTAAATAAAAATTACAAGTTACTTACGTAAGAAGGAAACCAGCGTACGTCTGTTTTACCAGAAAGGTAAGAAAATAGATTTTCTATCTTTCATTATTGATATAAAAATTTATTACAATTATTTTATATTCAAAACTGGGTCCTTAGCTTAATGTTTATACAGAACTCACTCCCTTCAAAATATTCCATCAAGTAAAAATTACGTTAACAGACTTCTTATGTCATTTCATCCTCATGTCGCTTATTTTCATGTCAAACAGCAAAAAAATCTGTTTTCTTTGCCATCAGTTTTCACTGTGACAGAATACTCTGTTGGATAGCAGAAGAAATGCTTTGAACGGTAGGTCACCCCTCGACGTCTAGAAGGTCATTTAGAATGACCAGATATCATTGGCTATCAGCCAACCCCACGCTAATGCTTCTATTCTAACTTGAATATTTGTTGTATCTTGTCTCTTGTGTACTGTTTAAAATGGCAGGACGTTCAATAAAACACGTTCATCTAATTGAAAAAGAATAATGTATAAACAATTTTTAATAGAAGATTAAGAATCCATTCACCATTGGAACCGGCGACACACACCTTTGGCATCAAAACCGCATTAATAGAGTAGTTTTCTTCAATAATTAGGATTTACTGTTCAAATATTAGAAAACAAACATAGCAACGTATGTTTTCATCCTTCTTTTAAATATATAACAATGTTTTTTCGAAACGTAACAATACGTATGAAAAATGTTTCCTATTTACTAAAAATCTTAATTAAGTAATACTATTTATTATTATTTTTGTATATAATGTATGAATTACTTAAATTATTAGTATTATTTTATACTTCGTTATTTATGCACATTAGTAACTTAGTTGATCTAATTCTGTTAATAACTGGATATTATTTTTTGATCAGTTGTTGTATTTTAAGTTAAATTAATATCTTAAGTTTATGATTAGTTTACAAATCTTGAATTTTTACATAGCTGTAGAATGATTACTTATTATATTTAACGTTTTTATGACTAAGAGTTTAATTTTACTTCCTATGTATTAGTTCTAGAAATTTTGATTGAGATTTTAAATTAATTTTGTCATCAATTGACATACGTGATTAGTTTTGGAGTGATAGTTTTAATAATAAACACGAAGTACCCGCATTAATTATTATAGTTATAGATAACTGATATTTTCGGTTAACATTAACCAGAATAATATTTATTAGATCTGACGCTGTTCATATATATTTATTGTTTAAATTTATCACATTTCCTACTATTTACTATGTTGTTTAAAATGGAGTGATTGATATTTTGTTTAATCCTTCCATATGTTGATTCTGAAGAAATGTTTTTTTTTTTTTTTAGTACAATCTTAAAGTTAACTGTGGTGGTTAAATTAAAATTTGTAAATTTTATTCACTCCATTTAATGAAATAAATTTTGAGCTAAAACTGTGTGAATTATTTTGAAAATATTTCATATTTATTCTTTAACCATTCATTTTATAGAATCAGCAAATTTAAATTTGTTTAACATTTTAATTTAAATTATTTTGTAATATTTGTTTTCTTATTTAGTTGATGATCATTTACTATATACGGAAAAACACTGTAAATTGTTAAGAAGGATGAAAACTCATTTTATCACTTTAGCTGAAATGAAATATTTTTTTATGGTGATGTTTATATAGATTTTAGTGGCTCTTCTTTTTCATTTCTTATCTTTGCTCATAGCTGTTAACTTACACATTTATATATACAAAGCTTTCTATTCGAAAAAATTATAAAAATTGGCAGGATATTATTTACATAATTAACAACCATCACTGATTTAACCTAATCAATTTTCAGAAATACTGCATGAATAAATACTAAAGTTCTTTTAATTACAAATCACATTCCATATATATATTTATTTTATTAATAAATATTTTTATGGGGGAGGGGGGGAGTTACCATATACCTTATATATATAAGGTAACTCCCTCTTACATTATACATAAGACAAGGGGGGATAAGATATTTTTATTCTGGGGGGGGGGAGGAGTTTAAGATATATTCTTTCACTTATCCCAGTACTTAATATACTTAATTCACAAATCTATATAAATTCAACTGTTTAAATATTTTATAGCAAATAAGATATTTAAATTAATTTTGTAAAAGTTTGGAGGAGAAATTCCTATAAATATTTATTATTATTAATATAAACAAATGGATCGGTAAATAGAAATTTCCCGTGTACCTAACCTATAAAACGCAATTTTCCTGTTAAAAAGAACCCTCCCCTCCCCCTTGCCAACAGGAATCGACTTACAAATTTTGACAATTAAGAAAAGCGTCAATTGTTAACTCGAAATGCCTGTATGACTATGTATTCCTGTCGTCTGATAACACATTCTTTCGTTAACAGATATTTTCTGGCAACTTTTTGCTGTCAGAAATTTTCTGTTGTTTTACAGAAATATTTTTAACAATGTATACGCACCGCAGGTTTGGCATGATTTTTCTTTTTTTTTTTTTTTTTTAATGAAAATTTGGCGAAAACCCCGTTTTTGAATACTAATTACATATGCATTTTTGGTACTACTTATTTAACTCGTCGACCAAAAATGTATCGCCAAACTATAAGTTTAAATGCCAATAATTGTTGATCGTAAATGTCAAATTCACTTGACTTTAAGTAAGTTACACGTGTTTACGTCATCAAGTGATTTTTATTTCGACGTTTTATTTGCATATTTATTAATGTTATACGAATTTATTTTTTCTATCGTTATTTAAAACAAAACTTATGTCAATTTGTATAATTTGGCGAGTGGTTTGGCGATTTATATAATTTAGCAAAATTGGTCGAAGAAATAAGTAAATAGTACCGTATTTTTTAATTATTTTCTATTATTTGCAAAAGGAAATAACAGTTCTTGATTTCTCTATCAGAATCTTTCAATTTGGCAAAAGATTGTTCAAGTAAATTTAATTATGAATAAAATTAATTTGATACATTTCTTAGCATACATTTAAGGGAGGCCAGACTTGTCGCATAATTAGTTTAAAATAATAAACATTTCTGAAATATGAAAAAAAAATATCTGTTATGATTAAAATTTGAGTTGCCATCATTAGTAAAAAGTATTTAAAATTAGAAAAAAATTAATATTTCGAAAACTATTTCGAATTTTAAAATTATAACATCAGTTTTGAGATCTGCGGATCATTTTTTATATCAATAAATTTTAAATCTTACAATTTACTTGAAGTTAAGATATGGGGTGACCCCGCGAGTAGTTCCAACTTCCAGTAATTGATCAAATTTCTGAAATATTGCACCAGTGCAGACGGACAGGAGTTTTATACGTGGCACTAGACATAATATTTTTGTTTGAATGTTGGTGCATCTGTTATCACGTCGTTTTCAGCTGTCTGCTGTAGGAAAAGCCATTTTATGAATTTTTTTTATTATACTGTAAAAAATAAAATAAAATAAAATAAATAAATATATAAAAAGCAGTTTAACAAATAACAACGTCCATTTGGAAAATTATTTTTTCAAAGACTAAAATTTAAGACATAAAAAATCGCACGGAGTTGATCATACATTACGTACGTCATGAATTAAACATTAATAGTGTTATTACACGTAAAAATTCCAAGCCAAAAATATCGCCTGCGACCCGTCAGATTTCATGAAACGTACGTAAATATCCAAGACTTTCATTGGCTGTTCGGGAAAAGGCTTTCCCATCGTCAGACTTCCGAGAAATCTGACGGCCAATTTTAAATGAAATTTCATTCTTAAACTTCTAAACATCCGACAATATTACTTTTTACACCGTCGGATAGAAAAAAAATGTACTTTTAAATGCAATTTGTTTGAAAGCTGTATCTCACTTTGTTTCTGAGTTATTAATTTTTTTTTTTTTGTTTTTATTACTTTTTTGTCATAGTGGCAACAGAAGGTATCCATCTCTGTTGAAAGTCAAGGGAAATACAGATATACAGACTATAATATAATACAGACTATAATACAGACGATAATACAGACTATATAGACCAATCACAAAACGAATAAAATGCGGATTAAACCAATAAAAACCTTCAGATATGCTTTTGATTTCCTACCCTGACGAGAACAATAACCATTTTTCCAAATGGTTAAAAAAAAAAGATGTTACGAAGAATTTTCTAGGAAACAGGGATGTCCAGAAATTTTTATGTAACTGTAACAAAAAAAAAAAAAAAATTCATGTAACACGTTCATGTTTATATGTAAAAAGGAAAAAAAAATCTATGAGGTTACTAAGAATTTTACCAGGAAACTGGGGATGCCTAGAAATTTTTATGTAACTGCGACAAAAGAAAAAAAATAATACTGTAATTATCACGGGTTGTCAATAAAATTTTAGTAAGCACAAAGATTTCTGTAGCTTTACAGAAACTAGTTTTGTAGTTTTACATGTTCTCTTTTTTTACAGTGTATAGATAAAATTTTAGAAAACATAAAAATTTCTGTAACTTTACAAAAAATAGTTTTGTAGGTTTACATATATATATATTATATATATATATATATATATATATATTTTTTTTTTTTTTACAGAGTAGAAAGTGTAAACATTTACTTTTTGATTAGTTGGGGACAGTTAAAATATTCCACTTACATCTTGCTTATTTCAACTAATAGTTTTACAAGAATTGTTGTTTAACATATCCAAAGGTTGATATTTTAAAGCTTGATTTTTAGATTTTCGGTTGGCTTCATGCGCCTGTTTAATCACCGGGAAAATTGCAAATAGAAAAAAAAAAATTAGTTATTTATAATTTTGTTGCTATTTAAATCCAGCGGATTTCATTTTCGTCCATTATAGGACATTCATTAACCTTTTACAATTTACTACCCATTACTTTTTATGTTCCATAACTGGAACATAAATTTCAAAATTCTGCGAAAAATACAATTTTATTCGCATTGCTGTATAAAAATTATTATTTAAAAAGAAAGTGTGAATTGATTTTTTGGCGTCAATAATGTGTTAATAAAATAAATAGCGTGTAGGGGGGGAAATCACAATTTCGGTCTTTTTTTTTTTTTACTTTTCATCGAACAAAATTCGAAAATTCATATATAATTCAAAATTTAACACATGTTTTTTATAACTAAGTTAGAGTATTAGAAAATGATCATTTTATTCGCAGAACATACGTTCTAACAAATAAAAAATATTTTTATTGTGTCTTTTAGCTAACAAATCTGCATGTTCCAGAAATAGAACATTGGCGTGTAAAGGTTTATTTTTAACATGATAAAGTTCTTTGATTGCAGTGCATATAAGTATTGGAAAAAAGTTTCCGAATACGAGAATTTTAGTAAGTGTCAATGAAAGATGTTTACGACTTTGATCTACTTTCTGTTTCCTTGCACATCTCCCCTCTGCCCCCCTCCCCCCCTCCAATCTTTCATACACATTCTCCGGTCTGAAGCAGATTGCTCACAGCTGCCGCTGAAAAACACGTGTGTTTGTTGATAGTCACGCGTTGTTTATGATACAAATTGAGAGCCAAGATAGAATTGGAGAGGTGATATCTTAAAATAAGGAATTCTTATTCTTTTTACTTCCCTCTGTGATTGTTTTTTAGTTAGTTAGGGTACGTCATACAGATGAGATATGTCATTCAAAACCATTTTGTAAATCAGAATATGCACTTGAATACTTTTATGAATTATCGGATAATTCTGATGAAGAATGCATTGATATTTGTAAACTGCCTCCAGAAGAAAGTGGAAGTTTAATAGATGAGGTAAATATAAATATGGGGAATTTTTCAGTCTGTTCTGCCAACAGTTGTTTATGGTGAATTTGAAATAGCTCTAGAAATGTAGATGACATTGAAATTTCCAATGAAGACGTATTTGATCCTGAAATACCTTCAACATCAAAGGGAAGACTGAATATGAAGCGAAAAATTATTTAGAAAGAGAACAATATCCAACATCGCTGCAAAAAAAAGTGCAAAAAAAAGTGCAAAAAAAAAAAAAAAATCTAAAACTAAAAGCATTGCAAATATTTCTGAAATGTTTCCTGGCTGGTTGCTTTATCAGTTGAAATATTTCATAAGTTTTTTCTAATAGAATATCTACTGTATGTAACAAATATGACACCATTTTATGCATTTTAAAAAGGAGAAATTGTAGCTGTAGATGAAAATAATATAGGTCAATATTTTGGATTATTGTTGTTTAGTGGATGTCACCAAGTACTCGGAGAAGATTTATGTTGGAGCACTCAAGAAGATCTATTGGTCCCAATTGATTCTACAGTAATGCTTATAAATAAATTTAGAAAGCTAAAAAATCTAGTTATAGATAATAACACCTTGAAATTAGGAGATTATTTATTTCTCCTTGTATTTTTTTACACTTTGATTTATATGATTATTGTGCTATGAAATTTAGTACAGGCATTATTAATATTTTCTAATGTTGTTTTTATAATTTTTTTTAATTGTTCTGATAAACAATTGTATTTTTTTAATACAGTAATTCCGGCTCATCATCTAAATAATATATACATTTTTAATTTATTGGCAAAGCTTTTTCTGTGAAAACTTTCTACCACTTCTTAGCAATTTTTCCTGGAATCTTGAGCAAAATGAAGGTTCGACGGGCGAAGCCCGGCTATTTTTCTGCTTAACCTGTGTTATTCCTGAATAACTTTTATAACTTAACATATAGTTATTAAAAATAATGGGCATAGAAATAGAGATTTTAATTTAAATATCATTAAACACATTTTATAAAAACATGTGAAAAAACTAATTGTTTCCCACCAATGTTCCATTTCTGGAACATGTCATAAATCCTATACAAAAAAGTTTTTTTGAAAACAAAAATTACTTATAGTTTGAGTTTTTGTGTAATTTTTAACAATAAATAGTTTTTGTTATCTTTCAATCATAGTGCGGCGTTTAAAATGTTAAGGGCTGTAGAAATCATGTTAGTTTACTTCTAGAAATTAAAAGGAAAGGAAATATAATAAAAATCTTGTAGCTCTGACTACTGGCGGAGCCACCTTATACATGTATTTAAGTACGTGATATATTCGTAGCTAACTTATAAAACACATTTAAGGGGGTCCGGGACATATTTTAAAATAATTTTTATATATTGAGTTAAAATGGTGAATTTTTTTATCATTTGTAAAAAAAAAATCACATTCTAAAACTTCTCAGAATTTATTTTTATTTAAATTTAAAATTTGTTAAAAAAGTGGGGTAATTTAAAATCGTTATAAATCGAAATATTATTTATAGAATTTCAAATTTTTTTTCATTTAAATAAACAGAAATATATAAGTTTTAATTTTGATTCAGCATTTTTAAAAATAATAATTTATAAAAAAAATTAAAAATATTTAACGAAAAAATTTCAAAAAAAGTGGTTCAACATTTAAAAAAAAATCATATTTTCAAAAGTAAATATTTTTTTTCAAATATGCTGAATCAAAATTAAAGTGAAACAATTGAAAACGATATGTTCCAAGTTTGAACCCTGTATCTTTAACGGTTCTCGAGTTATATGAATTTAAATATGAGAAATGGTGAAAAAAACCTCTCATGAAGAAAAACGCATTGTTACAAGAAGTCGTTTCCATGAAAGCCATTGCTTGAAAGCTAGATTTTGAAAACAAACCAAAACGAAAAAATTAATAATTTTTGTTCTAATTCAGATAGATACATGATTTAAGTGTCACTTTAAGCAAGAAAAAAACAAAACAGAAATGTTTTATGAAATAAAATATTTTTTGAAAATTTGAAGATTTTTGTGTCCAGGACCCACTTAAATTAAAAAAATATGCTTTTAGGTACTTGTGAGGTAGCTTTCATTAGAAAAAAGGAAAAAGTCCTTTCTGCCTGTACCGGGAAGAAAAGATAGTTTTCTTGCCGGTAGGTTCCCCGTTTTTACTTTTGATTTTTTTTTTTTTTTAATTTTACTTCAAGCTAATTTTATAAGTATTTTATGCTAAGCTAAAATGCGAAGAAGCCGATAACAGGGGATTCGTCAGTGAATTTGAATGAAAATTTCGCCAAATATGTCAGCTACAACGTAGTTGGTTTATTTATGGCGTCTTATTTTTGGTCGCCAGATTTGGCAATGCTTCTCCAAATGTCGCCAAGGTTAGCTAGAATTTGACCCTAATGAATATGAATATATATAGTTTTATGCATATGATTGGCAAAATGGTGGCATGCTGCTATTAACCATTTTAAACCCGCAAATATTAAAAAATCAATTTTAACAAAATTCCAAAATTTATTTTGATTAAACTGTCGACATTTTCCATTTTAAAGTGATTTTTTCGTGCTGTTAGAGGGCAATCTACAAAAATAAATTAAATGTAAAATGCCTATTATAGATTCAATTAAAAAATAGTTTTTATCTATATTATGGTATCCAGGAAGCCCTGGTTGAAGCCCTAGCAGCTTTAAGGTTCAAAATTTATAATTCTGTAGATTATTCTGCATTCACCAATTTGCCAGATTAATTAGAAAATATTACTTTTTCTTTAACGTTAAATAGCCCTCTCTCTAATATTATTAAAACAAATCAGAAAAATAAAGATTTTTTTTTTATTTTGAAATTATAATCAAAACTTCTCATTTTAAAAGTAAATAGATGGAAACGACAGAGAAAGATGAAAAAAATTATCAAGGAGACATTTATTTATTTTTAATTAAAATCCCAGTGCTGAGTGTATGTTTTCTCTTCTCAAACTTATTAACGTGAACTTATAATACCCAATAATTATTTAACATAAAATATACATTACATTACTATATATATATATATATATATATATAATATAAATATATATATATATATTCACAATATTGCGGTTTTTGATGGTGGTCGTTAATGTTTAATTAATGGTTATATATATATATATTTCAAAATACAGTCTCATTTTTTTGAATGTGCATCGTGTTTGTTTAAATTTAACACAGTCTGTTTTTACTTTCTTCTATATTTACAAGAAGAAAGTATTGGATTCATGAAAATTTTCGAATTCCGGTTTTCGACGGATTTACACGTTTTAGGGGTCAGAGAACCCGAAAAACATGTTTTTACAAAATGTCTGTCTGTGTGTGACACAAATTTTGAGGGCGCTCTAGCTCAAGAACTAAGCTACGGAACTTAATAAAAATTTATATTCAGGTAGTCCCTGATATAAATTGCTTCTTGTTAGTTTTTTGCGTAAATCGCTCAACAGGTGGCGCTGCTATGCTGCATTTTCCCCAATTTCCGCAATAGCTGTATCTCAAGAACCAATGCACGGAATTTCATAAAACTTCAGGTTCCGTTAGTCCTTGACATGAATAGATGCTGTTTACGTTTTGGGTAAATCGTCCAACAGGTGGCGCTGTTGTGCTACATTTTGCAGGATTTACACGATTTCTGTAATAGCTCTATCTCAAGAACTATTGGACATATTTTCATCAAACATCAGATACAGTTACTCTTTGATATGAAATGATGCTGACTACGTGTTGGTGCAAATCGCACAATAGGTGGCGCTGCTGTGGTGCATTTTGCACTATTTCTCCATAGCTCTATCTCAAGAACTAATGCACGGATTTTCATCAAACTTCAGATTTAAGTATAACTTGATTAATATTACTGCTGATTATGTGTTGGTGTAAATCGCTCAACAGGTGGCGCTGCTATGGTGCATTTGTCATGATTTGCGCAATAGCTCTATCTCAAGAACTACTACACGAATTTTCCTCAAACTTCATATTCAGTTAGACGTTGACATAAGTTGATGATAATTAGGTTAGGGTGTAAATAACCCAATATGTAGCGCTGCAATGCTGCATTTTACTTGATTTACACGATTTCAGCGACAGTCGTACATCGAGAACTAATGCACGGAATTTCATCTTTTTAGAATTCTCATGATGAGCACAGATTGCCATTTAATTTGGCTCTGTGATAAAGAATTTTGAAGTATTGACATGTATGAGATAGAAGAAAGTTTTGTGATGGTCACAACATACTACTTTTAATTGGTTTCATTCTTTAAAATCATAAAAAAAATATGATAGAAATTTCTTTATTAGACCGCTGGAAATTTAGCAGAATTTTTAATAATATTATTTTTTACACGGAAAAAAATTAAAGAAATAGGATAACAATTTTAAAATCGAATTGTAGACTCCAATCACTAAGTCTTACATTTGTGTGACATAAGGGGCTAAATACTTTTATCAAGTTACATTCATGGTTGTTTCTGAATATGAAGGTGTTTTTTGCGTAAGAATATCTTATAATTTTGGAAATATGATGGATTTGTTAAAAAAATGCGCATACGTTAGAAAGCCATGGGTTTCTTTAAAAAATCTCGGCTGCATGCCTAATGTTAGAGACTTCTAAGTTGTTAACTGTAATATACATATATATATATATATATATATATATATATGTGTGTGTATATATACATATATATATATATATGTGTATATATATATATATATATATATATATATATATATATATAAGTTGGGGGTTATTTTTATGTTTTAAAAATTAAAAGTAGTTATCAAAATCATAAAATTTAAGGTTTGCCGAAATTTAACGAATATGTTATTTAATGAAATTTAACGAATATAATTATTTTGAGTTCTATCAATAGGAAAATTGGCAAAGGAAGCATTTTTAAAGAAGTTTTTTAAATGTTAATTGCAACAATATTTTACATACAGACATAACAACTTTATATTGTTTTAAATATTTTTATCAAAACTTCTTGTACTGTAAAACTTTTGATTGCAGTTCACCTTTAAGTTACAAATTAGCACCTTTTAATTATTATATAAAAAGACCATTTAAGTTTTATAAGAGCCATCTCCTAAAAGAAGAACTAGATGCAATTTGAAAAATAGCAATAGAAAATGCAAATCCAACCCGTTTTATTGAAAAAATCATAAACAAGCTTGAAGTAGAAAATTATGCAAAAGGAAGAGCAGTTATAGATAAAAGATTTAAATTTTGCAAGGTTAACTACATTTCAAGGCTTTTTGAAATTAAAAGGCATACCCTTTTTAAATATGATGTAAAATTATTCGCATCCCTTCCCCAAACTTAAGGGGACGGTGGAGTTTAAAATCCTTAAAAATAATTTTTTTTTATTTTTGTAAATTTCAACTTAAATATTATTCAAGGGTACATTATATACATTATAACATGCATTTATCCCCCCCAAAAAAAATTATTTTTGAGAAAAAAATGGAATTTTACGCGTCGTGTTAGAAATCTTCGAAATGCCCCATGCGTCTTCCATATCAATGAAAATCCCCAATATTCTTTATAAAAGTTTGGTTTATATATAGAAATAAATTAGAGCATCGAATTTTAGATATTTGAATTTAAAGGTTAAAAAAAAAAAAAGTTGAAAAAAGTTCAAATTTTTTCGAAAAATTTTCAAAATTTCAATTTTTTTCAATTTTTTTTTTAATTTTTTGTAAATTTCATATTAAATATTATTCAAGTGTACATTATATGCATTATAGCATGCATTTATCCCAAAAAAAGATTTAAAAAAATTTTATTTTTGACAAAAAAATGGAATTTTACACGTCGTCTTAGAAATCTTCGAAGTGCCCCCTGCGCGTTCCATATCAATGAAAATCCCCAATATTTTTTATAAAAGTTTGATTTATATATAGAAATAAAATAGAGCATCGAATTTTATATATTTGAATTTAAAGGTTAAAATTTTTTTTTTTTTGAAAAATTTTGAAATTTTTTCGAAAAATTTTTGAAATTTTAAATTTTTTTTTTTTTTACCTTAAATTCAAATATATAAAATTCGATGCTTGATTTTATTTATATATATAAACCAAACTTTTATAAAAAATATTGGGGATTTTCATTGATATGGAAGACGCATGGGGCATTTCGAAGATTTCTAAGACGACGCGTAAAATTCCCTTTTTTTCTCAAAAAAAATTTTTTTTTTACATTTTTTTGTGATAAATGCATGCCATAATGTATATAATGTACCGTTGAATAATATTTAAGTTGAAATTTACAAAAATAAAAAAAATATTTTTAAGGATTTTAAGCTCCACCGTCCCCTTAAAAGATCGGTTAAATACTAAAATTGATCCTGGCCAACAATCAGTAGATCCGGAGTGTACATTATGCCTTTCCAAAAAATAGTCAATATTTTATTTATGTTAGTATGATGACGTGAAAATTTCGTGATCAAATTATAGAACACCAAGCTGATAGTTCAAATTCAACCTATAAAAGTAGATTTTAATAAATCGAAAATTATCTTTCGTACAAATAATTACCAGGAAGCCATCATAAGAGAATCAATTGAAATAATTGCTAAGAAAGATACAGCTCATACGATATCCATGGGGTATGGAGAGAGATTTGCTGCATAATAGATAAAAGCTCATTTTTGTTGCAAATGTGAATAACTTTCCTTGACATCTCATCTGACGCACAAGATATAAATTACAATGTTTTCTACTGGACGATTCTCTATTAACCGAAAAGAAAATAATAACAATAATTAAATCCTACAGATGACGGCTTCGTAATAGTTGAAAACGTTCTAGATTTTTCTAATATTTTGAGACAATTTTAATTTGTATTTTAATCATTTTTATTTTACATTTATGCACCTGAAATTATTTTTTGTACAATTATGTGTGCTTTATGCATATTTTAATTATTTAACTCAAGGTGAATATAGCACTAGAATTTTAACTTTCATTTATTCAAAACTTCTTGTTTCAGTAAAGTAGCATTTATTTTAAAATTAAAGAACGAAACTTATGTATAAAATAAAACAATCCCTTGCAAATAGTTTTATACAAAAAAAATTGTCTTTATTACAAAATACAGTACAACCCCGATTATCCGCGGAATTGGGTGGCAAGGGCACCGCGGATAATAAAAATCGCGGATAACCCGGAAAAGACAGAAAATGGGGTGCAAGCTCGAAAAAAATAAAATTCGACATGAAAACTATGTTTTAGTGTACAAAAAACATAATAAAATGTTTAAAATACATACATATGCACAGTACAGCCGAAACCTTTGTTTACGTCTAAATCACTAAAATAAAGAACAGCAAACATGAATATACATGAATTTTTCTTTTTATATTTATTAGTAGGACTTACTGTATTTTCCTTGCTTAAATTTAAAATTTTGGCTTAAATTTAAAAACATTTCGCTTCGCGGATAATCGGGGCTCTACTGTACTGAAATATAAATGAAGTGATAATGAAGTATGTATAAGCATATATTATCATTACTACAGATAACATCAACAATAATTGTTAAGACAAAACAAATTAAAATTAAAATGACTGGCACTTTTATTTTGCATTAGTTCTGAAAGAAATATGGCACTGTTATCAGAGGAAATAAAATATTTATTATGAATGTGCTATTTATTGAAAACTATGTTACTGCTTTAAGGTTTACAAAATGCTATAAATTTTGTATTTTACATAATAGTATAATTTTATTTTTGCAATAAAAGCGCATCAGTTCGTTTCTTAAAATGTTAAAATAATCATTTATGGAATTTGCGTTTATCAAGATATTTCTTCAATAATAATGCGCTACAAATAATTACACAGGAATATTTTATTTGATTTACTATGAGAGATTGTAAACGCAATCAAAAAATGTAACAATGTGTAAACGTATGTACTTATAAAAGTAAGTAAATGTTCACTCAAGCGTCTGTAGATGGATAAAGTCAAACTCTGCCCCCCCCCCCGCCCCTCTCTTGAAAAAAAAGTGTCCTGTTGAATAAACACCACATATAATTTTTTTCAAATACTTACCATATTTCACATATCTTATGGAAATTATTTTCTATTTTTGTTATTTTAAGTTGCAGCATTTACTTTGTTTAAGAATATAAAAATACTTTTTTTTCATGTGCAATGTTTCATTTTCAACAACATGTCGCATATGTAATATTAAGTTTCATACAAATATAACTTTAAAATAGAAAATATTCAAAATGAATGCATATTGTCGACCTCGCTTAGTGTCACTCAGCATATGGCGACGCATGGTTCCGACTTCTGAAAAAAGCGATTTGATGTACTGTGGCTTAATGCGTCGCGATGTGTATAACATCAGAATGTACTCGTTCAAAAGGATGGCATTTTATCGATGGTTAACTGTCCTTCTATGTTACGTCGAATGCTCATAAAATATTTGCGGGAATAAAAGTCAGAGTCATAAAAGTAACAAAAGCAATCGATACACAATGTAAGTCAAGAAGAATCATCAACAATATAAACTCATTCTTTTAGCTGTAATAAAATGCCTTTTTATAACGTAATAAGAGTGCGGGTGATGTTAAAAGTGTTTTCGCTGTGGCTTAATTTCATATTTCAATTCAAATCAGCACCAAATAAAAAGTTTATCATGTTTTTCAACCTTTTTCAACCATCATTAACCTTTTTAGGATGCCGTACTTAAAAAGTAGAAACGAAACCATTATAAGATCACTCTTGTGTCTGTCTGTCTCTCTGTCACAGTCATTTTACTCGTAAACTATGCAACGTGGAATGTTCAAAGTAGGGGATGTAATAAAGACTATTAACCCACATATTTACAGATTATTAAACATTCACAAATATATTCAGGAAAAATGTACAGGGGCTAATTAATACTGACTTGAAAAAAAAAATCTTTCCTTTGTATATCGTCTGGGGTATCCTGTGAAAGCTTTTGTAATGCTGAACTCAAAATACAATCCTTTTAATTTTAGGTTTTGTGCTTCAGAAGATATCGTCGAAAATGTAGTGCAAAAATATGCCCCCACACATCTATTTCCGAATCTACTAAAGCTAAAATTATAAAAAAATAGAGGTACTAGACGTTAATTTAAACCTTGCAGGAAAATTATAGCGATTACCCTAGGTAACATAGTTTTTGAGAAAAGTTCCTTTTTCCGTTACACACAAATTTCGATTTACGGGCGTTCAGCAAAAGTGTTGAGGCGCGCTGGAAGTACCTATCGTAACAGAAGTATAAAAGAATTGTTGATTATGATTTACGAAAAAACTCGTCGGTAATTAGCCGAGATATTAACCCTGAAAAAGACGGTCGGTTTGGACATACAAGGGCGGCCTACTCTATTTACAATCGGCTTTTAAAGCCAGGATAACAACTTTAATGATATATTTGTGTAATGCAATGCCCAGTAGCAGTATAAAAGCAATAAACGTAAAATTGTTAAATACAGACTAGTTTAATTAGAATTAATCGCCTAAATACTATAGGATTCGCGACTAGTTTGCAATGAGTGGATCTCTCCCGTGTCTTTAAAAGTTAATTAGAAACGTACCTAGTAAAGTGCGGCCCAAATCAAGGCGGCGATGCAACTTTGCGACCACCTTTCGAAGCGCGCTTAGCACAATCCCAAGTTTAAACTTTGAACAAGTGTTTTGTTTTTAATGCACAGCAAAAAGAAAAGATTATTACTATGCTGAATTTAGTTTTATGAAATGCCAAATGAAGTTTAAATGTGCACTATTTTTATTGTTAGTACCGAAATAAGTTCATCTTAACCCATTAAGGTAAGAGTAAAGAAAAAAAAAAAGAAGTATTTTACAGAATAGCAATATTTGATATTATTTAGGCTTCATATCTCTTTGAACTTTCTATGATATACCGATTCATACTTTTTCCAGTATATACAGCTGTACCCAAACCTACGTTTTATAGTTTTTTACAAAATCTTATTATTCTTTTAACAAAGATATATATATATATATATATATATATATATATTTATTTATAATTCATATATTTACCGTACGGAACCCTCTGAGCGCAAGTAATACTCGCACTTGACAGTTTATTTTTTAAATTATTTATTGTCACGTGCAGTACTTCATCAAAACAAATCCCTAAGGCGTTTATCTCATTAAATAGTTTCCATCAAAAATATCTAAAAAGCTGCAGGAAGGTAAATGCCTCGCTATGAATAAAACAAATAATTTACAAAATGTTTTCGTAAATACATTTTTTTACGCATATTGATCACTTTATAATAACCGAGTACCCTTCTGAGATATTGGAATTGAATAAAAGCGAAATTGATTTTTCAATTCAAATGTCACAGCTAGAAAATTGATGATCACGAATTTATAAAAATACTTAATGTAGTGATCGGCTAATAGAAACTCTAAGACTTTTTTTTATGTTTATTATATATATTTTTTAATTTAATGATGTGAGATCTGGTACTCGTTGATGTACAACAATGGAATTTTAGTTTAATAGCAATATAAATTTAGAGAATTCGCATTTTTTTCTAATTACTCATTGATAATGTAAATTAATTTTTAATTTGATGCGTATCAATATTTTAAACATATTTTCAAGCGGATTTTTTTTCCTTTTACTGATACGAACCCATAAATTAATAAGTATTTTCTTTGAATAATACTATTTTTATGATCGTTGAAAAAACAAAAAAACCGTTTTCACTTTATGTGTTAAAGATGAAGCATTTTTTTAAGACGTAAGTTTATCTAAAAAATGACATACGTTTATAAAATGTTTTAGCGTTAGAAATTTAAAAAAGCAGACATAACTTTTTTTAAAATGATTACAAAAATTTCCCCTTATGATAAATTTATATTTACCCTAAAATATTTTGGACTTTACGTACTGAAGCTTTTATTTGAAATTGTCTTACAAAGACATTTTTATCTAAGGAAAATTGTGAGATGACGCATTCCAAAAAATATATTTTGTGACTATCTTCTCTTATAGAAGTAGACAAAAAATATCTATTAATTCTGTTATGAATTACTAAGCAGAATAGAAAAAGATCAAATTACAGAAGAGCAAGTTATCACATTTTGTGATATTGCCAATACAAAAATATGATACTAACTTGGCACTGAGCACTAAATGATACCTTAAACAAACTCCTAATGGCGACTTAATTACGACATCTTTCTTTCATCTGCCTATATTTTGAATCAAGTAACTTTCTTCATATTAAAATATATTATTTGTAAAAAATAAATAGTCAAATAAGTGTTTAACTTTAAACAATTACAAAAAATATAACATTAATAACCACAAAATAGATGGACTAGGAATGTTTAAAAAAATGGATGAAATAGATACCATAAAAAATTTAAAATTATCATAATTTTATAATTATTTTCAATATATTTTCATTAATTTTCATCTTTAATGAAGAATATTTCACTTTGAAAATCAAGAAGCAAACTTAAAAGGATTCTGCATAAATCGATCTCGCAAAATATATATGTAAGCACAGAGCAAAGATTGTATTTTAAAGTGGATTTATAAAGCTAAGGAATTTTCATGTTAAGATATTTATATAATCCAAATTCATAATTTCAAATGGTTTTAAAATACATAAGCATTCAGAAAGTTACAGTATGGAGTCCAGAATTGCTTTCAGAAAAAAAAAAAAAAAGAACTATTTACTTTACTTGTGCCATCATTCGGAGAAATTTCGTAAAGTGTAAAACATATTTTATGCGTATAAGTGCTGATACTAAGAATTATATAAAGCTATTTAACAACGAAATAAACATCAAGAAGAAATTAACTGTTTGACAGTTTTTTTTTTCTGTGACAGATTATGTCAAAAAATAAGCCATTTTTTTTTTTTCAAATCGATTTTTAAAATAAAATTAGCAGTCGAAACATCTACAAATATTGAATTTATTAATTTATGCTAATTTTTATTTATAGAGAAATAAAATGCATTTTTGCTGGAAATTCCAACTATCTTTATGATCTAAAATTAGCATTAACTTCTTGAAAAAAAATGCTAATTATATATATACTAGTATTAAAAAATGCTCTGACGAGCACCAAAAAAGGCTAATATGTTTTTAAGTATGAAAAAGGGTTTGACAAGTGCTTCTAATTGGGCATGAAAAAGGACAAGGGTTCCCTTCTTGGCTGCAGCTCACTGTCAATGCCAACTTTGAAAAAAATCATATTTGCACTTTTTCTATATAAAATAAATTCACGGTACTTTAGTAAAACTTTCCGTCGCGCTTTACACGTTAACTGCACTATTGCACTGCGCATGCGTCTACAATGCAACTTTGTACAGTGCACTGTGTACCATTATTTCTCTATAAATTATACTACACTGTACATTCCTATTATGCTTTTAATTTTTGAACCTCAGCGCACACTCACACTGTGCTTTTGTACTTCCGTATTAAAGGTATCTGCGTCTAATGTTCGTTTATAATTTACATGCATTGCTGTACTGCATAGCACATTGTACAGCCACAGCCACTTGCATATAATTTCAACAATCAATGAATGCATTATACTGGTATGCGTGCACATGTGGAATTGTTCCTGTGCAGAGTGCTGCAACAGTCTGCACTGCACTACAGATCAGTTTTTTGTACAGTTCTACACTGCGGGCGTGCTTGGTGGCCCTGCATTAGTGTGATACGCTGCAGGAACTAAGGTTTTTGGTGCTATGTCGCCTTACATTCATGTTTAATCAGGCTGCGTCGTTATATTACACATTTTTATTGTAACTGTGGCTGATTTTTTTTATATGAAAAAAGCGCAAATATGATATTTTCAAAGTTGGCATTGACAGTGAGCTGCAGCCAAGAAGGGAACCCTTGTCCTTTTTCATGCCCAATTAGAAGCACTTGTCAAACCCTTTTTCATACTTAAAAACATATTAGCCTTTTTTGGTGCTCGTCAGAGCATTTTTTAATACTAGTCATTTAAATTTTTTGATAATTATATATTGAATATAAATAAACCTGAGTTGCTTTTAAATATTCCCAATACTTTTTTCTTATTTCGCGCAATAATGCACTATTTAACCAAGTAATGCACACTGTTTTAAGAGGTTCAAGGTTTTAAATCAAATTCACGTTATTTTTATTCATAATTTAATTTACTTGGGCTCCCTTAAATATAATTATTATAATTCCTTAAACTGATATTAGTTTTTGTTGCATCAAAATATCTCAATTTGTTGATTCTCTCTAAACAAGTAAACACTTTTGGTTTATAATGGAAGTCTATAGGAATTTGGCGATATATTTACAAGTTGATGACAAATTTGGCGGTATTTGGCGACAGAACAGGGTCCTGCCTATGGTAACCCCCCTTATAGGTATGAAGATGCATTAAATGCTGTTCTATAACCAATGAGATGCGTTTCATTCGAGCGTTGCCATTAAACAATTAACAACTAATCGCAATTTCTGTGACACAGACGATAGCGTAATATATATATATCTATATAGATAGATAGATAGATTATCGAGGAAATCGAAGGTTTAGGCCACATCGTATTGTTTAGCTAGACCGGTTATACTAATATCGTTCTCAAGTTTTGCTACAATTCCTTTTTTCGAACAGTAATTCGCTTAAGCTTCTTACTACTGCTATCACTAAGTACTTTTTCATTCTTAGAAGCTATAATGAGAGCTAAAATTAGCGCAAACCTGACTAAAAGAAAAACAAAAAGTTAAATTTTTTACAGTAATAAAGGTACACAAAGTACTCTGATATGCACACCTTACTCCAAACTTGACTAATAACACGAGTTATGTAAGGGTTGCCAACTGAACTATTCGGCAGGCTTGGTCGTGAACCGAGATACTGCACGCCAACCGAGTCAAATTTTGATCACCGAAGTTGGACATAAACCGAACTGGTCATAAACAGAGGCGGTCGTGAACCGAGGTTCCACTTATATTTTGACCTATAAGTTTGCAAATATGGCATTATTTATATATTCAATGGCGATGATCATTAAGCATCTTGGCGATTTTGGCGATGAAACTCAACGATTTCAAAGTAACGTTCAGAAGTGTACTTGAAACGCCACAGATGTCATATACGCATCACGTTGACCCGATTTTTTTTCTGACGCCAATGTGATATACGAACCGGGGTACTTAACTGGCGCCAAAGTTTTGTTATTTTGCTTGATATGGTTACCCGGATGTTGTTGTTGATTTATTAATAAATTGTTTATTTACTTTTATTTTCTTTTTTAAAATTATATAAATTGTTTTGTTCTATTGTTATTAATTAAAGTTTTTTTAATTTATTGTTAAACCCTTTTTAAAAATACATATGTAACTGGTATTCGAAAACGAGGTTTTCGCCAAATTGGCGTCAGAAAAAATATCGCGCCAACGTGGTGCGTATATGACATCTGTACCATACCTGGTACAACTTGATTATCCTGTCGATCAAAAAATTACCGCCAAACTATAAGATTAAATGACAATAATGGATGATAGTAAATGTTACATTCACTTGACATTAAACACGATACACGTGTTTGTTACGTCATCAAGTGATTTTAATTCAAGTTTTGGCACAGATGTCATATGCGCCCCATATTGGCGCGATTTTTTTTTCGCCAATGTCATATACGCACCGGGTACTTAACTGGAGACAAAGTGTCGTTATTTTGCTTGATATGGTAACCCGGATATAGGTGATATATTAACGAGGTTTTCGCCAAATTGGCGTCAGAAAAAATCGCGCCATTACGGAGCGTATATGACATCTGTGGCCCAGTTTTTATTAGTATTTTTATTAATTTTTTACTAATTTATTTATTCTTCCGTTATTTAAAATAAAAATTATGTCAGTTTGTATCATTTGGCGAATAGTTTGGCGAAATTGGTCAACGGGATAATCAAGTCGTACCGTATATTTTTGCTGTACATTTTAGACAATATCTCAAGCAAAAGTACCTAAAGTTAAACGAAACCCTAATTATTTAAGGCACAGATGTCATATACACAACGGGTTTGGCACGGTTTTTTCTGCGCCAATTTGACGAAAATCGAATAGCAGTTACATATATTTTTTTAAATTACTTTCTATTATTTAAAAAAAGAAATAACAATAAATAATGAAAAGTTTAATTAATAACTACAGAACAAAACAATTTATATAATTTTAAAAAATAAAATAAAAGTAAATAAAAAATAATTGATAAATAAACAACAATAGTTCAGTTACCATATCAGGCAAAATAACGCCATTATCGAGCCAGTTATGTACTCTGGTGCGTATATGACATCTCTTCCTTATTTAAAATAGATGGAATGGTATTTTTTAAGTTTATGCTTAGTATGTGAAGTATTAATTGTTATCTATTTTCTAACATTTTAGTTAAAATAATGATAATTATTTTACTATAAACATAACTTCTTTAAAAAACACACAAAACATTTATTTAGACAATCACATTACAGCAACTACGAATACACATCTCAAAACCCTAATCACAACATCAATATTATCGTCGAACATCTCACGTTTTTCGTCTGAACCCCCAAAAAAATAAATACATGGAGTCAGGAAAAAATGTCTATTGTCCAAGAGTTTATCTTATGAAAAAATAATTTAAATATTGTCATGTGACTTTACTTACAAATCCCTCCTTTCACATGTCAATAATCCTCAGTAATTCCGAGACTTGTAATATGTTTTTTCATGACATCATAACTCAAATTCTTAGTCATTATATCTGCTTCCAGTTGAGACGAATTTACATATTTTGTTTCAATTTCTCCTTTCGCTCTTTCATCTTTTACAAAATGATATTTTCTACCTATATGTTTGTTGCGATTATTCACTCTTGGGTTTTTAATCCAATCAATTACAGATTGACTATCAGTACTGATTTCTATTGGACGCTTCACCATTTCTTCCTGGCTTAACTCTTCCAAGAGACCCATTAACCATTTTTCTTCACAAACAGCATCACATAAACTTAAAAGTTCAGATTCCATTGTAGAAAGCGCAACCAGTTTCTGTTTATTACTTTTCCATTCAATCAGTGATTCTCCTATCTTTACGATATATCCACCAAATGATTTTGAATCCCGTGTAGTACACCAGCTAGCATCAGAACAAAGTGATAATTGGCCCTTTTTATTTTTAATTCGAAGTTTGTAGTTTTTAGTGCCTTGAATGTACCGCAAAACTCTCTCCACTGCCTGTAAATGAATTTCTCTAGGATCTTTTGCATATTGAGACAAATTACTTAAAGTGAAAGCTAAATCGGGCCTTGTTCCTCTTACTAGATATCCTATACTTCCAAGCATTTCTAGATATAGTGTTTCATCAATTTTATTTTCATTTTCATATTCATCTAATTTTATTCCAGAAACACCAGGGTTTTTCACACTTTTACAATTTTCCATATCAAATCTTTCTAAGATTTTTTCTGCATACTTAGCTTGCCCTAGCAAAAATTCTCCATTATTTTCTTCAATATCAATACCAAGGAATTTAATGCTTTTCTTCAGCTCTTTAATTTTTGCTTCTTTATTCAATTTTTGTATCAATTTATTTATTAATTCTTCGGATTCACTAACGATTATTCCATCATCGACATATATTCCAACTGCAATAAATTTATTATCATTTTTATTAAAAAACACACATGGATCTGCTTTGCATGGCTGTAACCCAATTTTATCAAATATATTAACTAATTTTTCATACCAGCATCTTCCTGCTTCTGGCAACCCATATAAATTTCCTGTTACCAATAATATTTTCCCTCCTTCAATTTGTAGACCTTCAGGCGGATTCATATAAATTGCAGTTTCTAGATCTGCATTCAGATATGCTGTTTCTACGTCGAAAAATCTAGTTTTGTAACCTTTCATCGCTGCGACTGCCAATAAAGTTCTAAATGATTCAGTTTTCATTACAGGACTATACGATTCTTGATAATTTGTTCCAAATTTAAGTCTTGATCCGTCGGCTACTAATCTTGCTTTATATTTTACATCTTCACCGTCTTCTTTTACAGTAAAAATCCATTTGCTTCTCATTGCCTTCACATCTTTTGGTTTGTCAACGATTTTCCACGTTTTGTGTTCTTCTAATGAGTGTAATTCCTTTTTGATTGCTTCTATCCATTTATCCTTATCTCTAGAATTTAATGCATCTTTGTAATTCTTTGGAACTTCCTCGTGCACTAGATTCGCTAAATACTTTGGATTGGGTTTCCTAATTCGTGATGATCTTCTAGGTTCTTCAAACAACTTATTCTCATTAGTTTCTTTTTCTTGCTGTTCCTTGTTTTCATCAATTATATGATTTACTTCAGATTCTTCTGTCGCAGAATCATTCAAATCATCTGACAACGCAATTGCTTCCTTTTTCTGATTTAACTCTTCTTCATTTTCATCGGAATTATTATCTTCTTGTTCATCTATTACATTTTTATTATTGGTAATGTTGATGTATTCAAATTCATCAGTCATTTCTTCCTTGTTAGCTATATCTTCATATCCCATTTTTTCTTCTATAAATACTACATCTCTGCTTTCACGTATTCTCTTTTCTTTTAAATCATACAATCTGTATGCTCGCCGATCTCTTGAATATCCGATAAACACTGCTGGTTTTGCTCTTACATCAAATTTCTTTTTATTGATATCATCGTTGCGATAAAAAGCTTTACATCCAAATACTCTCATATGCTTTACTGTTGGTTTATTATTTGACCATAATTCTAATGGCGTTTTCTTTCTCGTAGCTGTTGGAGTAACATTATGTATATAAGCAGCTGTTGATACTGCTTCGGCCCAAAAGGATAAAGGTAGTTTTGCTTCTATCAGCAATGTTCTTGCAGTATTAATAACAGTCCGATTAGCCCTTTCTGCAATCCCGTTACTTTGTGGACTATGAATTGTGGTTCTTTCATTCTGTATGCCCTTCCTTTTGTAATAATTCACGAGCTCTTCATTAGTAAATTCACCACCATTATCTGATCTAACCGCTTTTACTTTCTTGCCGGTTTCATTTTCTCTTCTCTCTATTATATTTATAATTCTTTCTTTTGCTTCATCTTTACTTCTTAAAAAATCTACAAAATATCTTCTACTATATTCATCTACTACCATTAGCATGTACTTACTCCCTCCCAATGAGTGTACTTTCATTGGTCCACATAAATCAACATGTAATCTTTCTAAAATGCGTGTTGTTCTTTCTATCACATGATTAAATGGTGTTCTTGTTAATTTCCCTTGAATACATATTTCACATTTTGTTTCTTCACCATTCATCTTTTCTAATCCCCTTACAAGATTTTCTCTCGACATTCTTTGTAAGTATACATAATTTATATGCCCAAGTCTTCTATGCCATAATTCTTTCTTTGATTCATTTGTCTGTAAACAAGATTCATTTCTGTCTTCATCTGTTTCTCGTACAGCTAAGTTTATTTTAAATGTATTATCTTCGAATGTTCCTTTAGCTATTAATTCGCCTGTATTCTTTTCATAAATGGCTGCTCCTTCATTATCAAATATCACATATTTTCCTTTTCTGACTAAACTTGGAACTGACATTAAATTTTCTCTTAAATTAGGTACGCAAAGAACTTCTGTAAGTTTTATTTTTGTTTCGCCACTTTTCTTATCGTAAGACGTAACATGAACATTTCCACGATATTTCGCTTGTATTGATCGCTCGCTGTCAGCAGTTGCAATTTCTACATCTTCAGGTTTTCTTTCTACAACAATATCTTCTTTATGCGTCATATGCGAAGTGCAAGCTGAATCCAACATCCAGGTTATTTCCCTATTATTTTCAGATTCTTTACACTCATTTCTATTGAATTCATTTGACTGCAATGCATGTTCATTTGTAAAACATGTATATTCTTTTGCCTTCTTGTTTGAAACATTATTATTCTTATTATAATTCTTATTATTGCGTGAGTATTCTCTTACATCTTGAACTTTATTACTATAATAATTTTGAAAATTTTTCTTAGGTGAATACTCCCTATCATTTCGAGAGTGTGTCATATTCGATTTACTATAACAATTCCGCGCTATATGATTTGGCTTTCCGCAAGCAAAACATAAAACCTTTTTCTTTTCATTAGCCCTAAATGCTTTAGACTCGTTTTCTCGAAATTTATCATATTTTCTTTCATATCTCAACAAAGTTTCTCGCATTACTTCATAAGTTATATTTGGGTTTGATGATATCGCAGTTGTTACTTCGCTATATTTCTTTGGGAGCCCTTCTATAATAAATCCTATTAATTCGCATTCATCAATTTCTGTACCCAATTCTAATATTTCATTAGCTATCCCTTGAGCTCTTATCAAATATTCTTCTATTGTTTCTCTTTCGTTTTTCTCTATTCTCGCAAGATTAATTTTTAACTGAATTCTTCTCTGATTTTCAATTCCCGCATAACGCTTTTTCAGTAATTGCCATAAATCCTTAGCTTTTTTAATCCCTCTAACAGCCATCATTTGTTCTGCGGACAACGTCAATATAATTATACCGTAAACTTCATCATTCTTTTCTAACCATGTTTTATGCGCTTTCAAACTATCGGGATCCCCTTCATTTTTTACCGGTTCATCATTTTCGATAACATCAAATAAATGTTTTGATTTAATCAAAGCTTCAACTCGCATACTCCATAATGTATAATTTTTACTTGTTAACGGCTCTATTCTAGGAATTCCAAACACATTGGATTCACACATAATTAAAATACTTTATCTTCCAAACTATTTTTAAATGCATATAAAATTCTTACCTCTTAAATTTTTTCTATTGGCGGTTAGTCCAATGGAACAAATTCTTAACTTGTATTAGGCCTAGTTCATACAATTCATATTTATTTACTCTTCTTACTTGTACACTCAAAATATAAAATTTGCTTTAAAACCACGCTCTGCTACCAAATTGTTATCTATTTTCTAACATTTTAGTTAAAATAATGATAATTATTTTACTATAAACATAACTTCTTTAAAAAACACACAAAACATTTATTTAGACAATCACATTACAGCAACTACGAATACACATCTCAAAACCCTAATCACAACATCAATATTATCGTCGAACATCTCACGTTTTTCGTCTGAACCCAAAAAAAAATAAATACATGGAGTCAGGAAAAAATGTCTATTGTCCAAGAGTTTATCTTATGAAAAAATAATTTAAATATTGTCATGTGACTTTACTTACATTTATATTATTGCATAACTATCGCTTGTGTAAGTCAGGTTGTTATGACGATAATTAAAAAAAAAAACTTACATTTAGCTCCTGAGCAGAAGCTTGGGATTTACCCTAGTTTTTTTTTTTTTTTTTTTTTTTTTTGGAACAGATGTCATATTCGCCCCATATTGGCGCGATTTTTTTCTGTCGCCAATATCATATAGGCAACAGGTACTTAACTTGCGTCAAAGTGTCGTTATTTTGCTTGATGTGGTAACCCGGATTATGTTGTTTATGCTGTTGATGTTTTCGCCAAATTGGCAACCGAAAAAAATCGCGCCAATATGGGGCGAATATGACATCTGTACCTTTTTTTTCAACCTATCAACTCGTTTATGCTCCATTGTGTCTATTACCCCAGTTCAAAATATTAATCAAGAAAGTTTATATATGTATTTATGAAAATTATGCATTATCTGCTTAGGTTGACGTCGGTTTCAAAAATACAAAAATCTGTTAGTTGAATTTCAATTTTTATTAACTTATAAAAACAAAAGTACGCGTGTTATCCTTTTTTTAAAAATATTGTACTGCTTTTTAGGGAGTGGCAACACGAAAGAAATTATTAAATTAGAAAATTAAAAAATGAAAAGGAGAGATTTCTATAATTTTATGGAGACATTATAAAAGACAATTTCGATTTTCTCAGCGACCGTCAAACATACAAAGATGAAAAAAAAACCTATTCTAAGTTTTAACAAGAGGATCAAAATAAAACAAAAACGAAGTTAATCCATCCACTGGAACGTTAGCTACACTTTGTTGAATTTTGTGTCTTCATTTTTTCGTTTAAGATTAAATAAAAAAACTACTGAAAGCTACAGTAATTTTTTAAATGCTATCAGTTTATTCGTCTCGTCGAGTTCTATCTTTCAAAAGAAAAATCATTGTCGTATGTCAACTGGTTCGCCAGAAATTTAAGAAGGTCGTTTGCATTTTCTATTTCTTAATCATATTATAGCTTAACGCTACCGCGTTTGCTATGATATATATATATATATATATATATTAAATATATATATATATATATATAATATATATATAATATATATATATTACAAAATTTAAATTTTTGCGCCAAGTTTAAAGTATTTTGTGTAAATTTTCCTTTTTCAGTAATATTCCGTATATTATACTGGCTTATTAAATTAAAACCCTAGTCTATTAATCTCTAAGATCTTAATTCATATTTATTCCAAATTGCGTAAATCTAAAAATGGCTCATTTATATTTCTTTAATAAAACTTTTATTATTTAAATTCCTATTAAATTCCGCTATTAAATCCCGGTATATCATATTCCCCTTAAATCTTTATTTAACTGCTAAAATATTATTCTGTCTTAAAGAAAAAACCTACTTATTTCAATTTATTCTTTTATTTAAAATATCCAGGTGTAATTAAAATATTTCAAAGATTAAAACTTTGCAGACATAAATTCATTTCTTTTATCGTCTGAAGAGGGAAAAAGGGGTTATTTTAGCATAATCTCGACTACAGATTTTAACATTTGTTTATGCTTTAGATAGCTGGTGCGAGAATATAAGAATTTTCTAGAACAGTCTTTTCAGCAGAGTATAAATACGGATGGCGGGAACCAGAGAGATGGCATATAGGAAAAAGCAGATAGCATATGGTAGATGGGCTGTGAGCTTAGAAGCTTTTTAGTTTTTAGCATGTAGAGGTGAACGTGGTGGATTGCAGTCGTAGCAAACTGGATATTCAATGTGATTGCTCGATGGAGGTAGTAAAACGTTGGATGAATACTGTTTATTATGTGAGTAGAATGAGGAAGCAACGGTATCGTAATGGGTGATAGATGTTAGATATTAACGGATTAAAGACTAGACGGCTGTCAAGAGATGGAATGTTTTTAAACTAATTGTGACAGGAAGAATAGACTTTATTCTTTTTACCATGGAAGGAGAGAGCATCTTCCCTAGATTTAATCGAGAGTGTGGAAATAAAGTGAATAATGTTCCAAGCGACTGCCTTATGTTAATTCTTCATTTTTCTTTATTATTTTAAAACCATTCGGCTGCTACCTGTGTTGTTTAGGAAAGGAAACCCTCATGTTTTTTCGACAATACCAACTATTTGCCGTCAGTCAAAATGTCACATATATATACAATAATCTTTTAGAAAAGAATGCTAATATATCCTAATTGTACACACACACACACACAAAAAAAAAAAAAAAAAAAAAAAAAAAAAAAAAAAAAAAAAATTACTATCTGATCAATACGATAATTTCTTCCAGAAAAGAATGATACTGTATGCACATTTTCATGCAGGAAAAAATGCATTCTTAGTTGAACTTGAAATTGGCTATCTGATGTAATATGACAACGATCTTCTATGAAAGAATACTATTTTAAGCTTATTTATGTATAAATTGAAACCAAATGCATTTTTCTTTGTACATCCAATTTATTATCGGATCAAATACTACAATATTCTTCCAGAAAAGAATGCATATATGTCACAACTGATAAAAAAAAAAAGAAAAAAAAACTTGTCACAAAAAAAAGTAAATAAATAAATAAAATACATTTTTACTTGGATTTCCAATTTATTATCTTATCCAATATGAGAATTATCTTCTATCAAAGAATGATAATGTGTGCACAATTTTATAGCGAATAAATTGCATTTTTACTTACACTTTTAATTCACTATTCGATTCAATATGAGAGTTATCGCTTGTTGGAATCTACAAACAATAACTCATTCGTCTTTTATTTCACTTCAAAATTTAAAAATAAGTCAGTACCACAACCAGGAAGTTAAATCAAAATTTGCTCATTTTACCGCAAAAAGAAAAGCGGAAACTGTTCGAATAGAAAAAATTTAAGGTTGTTTTGAAATCCAGCCTTTACTAAATGATTACAATCATCGCTTAGAAAGCATGCACATTAATAATAATAATAATAATAATAATAATAATAAAACAGGTAAATAGAGCACCCCAGTTACCTAGTACATAGCAGTTTTTCTACCCTGCTCTACCCTGTCAGCTCTACCTACAGGACGACCACTTCGTTCTTCGTCAACAACTTTTGAACGCCCCTGCTCATCTTGTACAACTGTAGTCTCATAAATTCGAAATTGGCATCTTAAAGTTCGACAGTGCTGTCACATATTGGTATATTTTGAAACAATTTTCTACTAATTCCCGACCTCTCAAATTGCTTTGTGACCTACTTACAGACATTCCCTCGTACATCTCCCCCCCCCCCACACACACACACAAAAGCACTACATAACGTCCTGGACTCCAAAATTTAAAATTAAATAACACCTCTAATTTTTTTTTTTTTTTTTTTTTTTTTTTTTTACAATGAAATCCATTAAATTTTTTATATTGGTTGTTTGTATTGATCACTTCAAACAAAAATATATAAAAAAAACATTTAAAAAACTTTTATGAATACGTAGTATCTGTTTCTTTTACCATTTAATTTTAATGCTTAATAAATTATTCTTAAAATTATTGTTAAAAGGCTATGTGATTTTAAAAATATATATTTTATAAGTATGATACGTATATATAAAAGAACATCATTTAATGAAAACGTGCAAAAAAATTTAACGAACAAATACAAAACAAATACAAAACAAAAATCTTTACATCAAATGAATAAGCATTATTCTAAAAAATGTCATTTTAGAGAAAAAGTCTTTAATAAAGCGAGCTAATAAAAATGTAAAAATAATTATTGTATGATAAGTAATATCCATTATCTATCATAATGTTCCGTGGAGTAGGTCCAGCGACGCGCATGAAGTGACGTCGTTGAAGTAAATAAATCAATATTTGCAAGGCAAGGGAACCAGTTTTCTTTTAAGAGCTGTGTTAATTCTTCTTTTTTTTATTAGCCTCTGGTACGGTATGCTATTTCTTTCTCCCAGCTTATTTTGTGTCCAAAAAATAACGTTACCTTACAGACGCTAGCCGTAAAACAAAGCATAA